>VWZY01006265.1:109138-199009 GCA_013399075.1 Chloroceryle aenea
CTACTCAGCAGTACTCCAGTTTTATACTCGCTGGCAATCACCCACTGTTGTACATATACACTTTTGCTGGCACCACTGGCAGACCCTGGGCATCAGGGCCCAGCTCCAGTTGCTGGCAATGAGATCCCCATATACACACAAATGCACTCACAACAGAAAGTCCCTCACCCAGACAGGCCATAAGAAACTGAGCTTACTGAGAACACAGGACAATCTGCGTCGATAAGAAGACTGATTGATCCCTTTCACTCCCTTTATCTTTTCCCATGCTTGTTCCTTCCCAGATCACCTTAATCCATCTACTTAACTTTTGTCTCCTTCTCTAAGAAATAAATCTAAACGTGCCAGGACGTTCCTTTCCACACTCCATAATGAAGCCCACACCTCTGGTCATAACCCCTCTTCATCTGTAAGATGATCTGAAGTCCACCTCCCACTGATCCACAGTCCTGCCCCTGGGGTTCAGGCTCTCCTGTGACACTCTCAGCAGGGACTGGGTGACTGGATTCCCCCAAATTCTCTGACACCTATTTGCGCCTTCAGGTTTGGAGGAATGAGTCTTTATCAAATAACAAAATAACAATGTCCTCAGCCACTGCAATGGACAGCAGAAGTCTTATTGGAAAGGTAAAGAACCATGCTCAGCAAAGCCTGGGCATAACACAAGATTCAACACTACCCAGTACTCTGTTTCTCCTGTAGAATGAGAGATCCCACAATTACTCAGAGGCACGATGAGTTAAGTCATTCGTTAAGTACTTCAGAAACACAAATACACACAGTGTTCACCAAGACATTTGCTATTCAAACTTCAGCTCCTGTGAGGCTAACACATATTCAAAGCTATCCTGCAACAGAAACTGAACACCTTTGAGAGATTTTCAATGAAATCATACAAACATTGACCCACCATCTACTTCTCTTTACCAAAATCAGAAAGACATGCCAGATGTACTAGGCCATGTCCCGGTCTTAGTAGAGGTGGTGGCCTATGTGAACCCATCTCCTGAAAACCAGTCCATGACAGAATTTAGCAGAGAGGACAAAGTTTGTGGGAAAGAGCAGCAGCTCCAAAGCAGAGAAAAGCTGCTACAAGAAGCAGCAATGAAAGAAAGAAGTAAGAATTCAGTCCTTCTTTGTTGCTTAATATTGTTGATACAAGAAAGAGATACAAACAAAGACTGAAAACCAAAACATTTTAAAGGTCTACCCAGCTACTCTTGACATTGAAGTAAATCAGTGGAGATTCACCCTGCTTAAGAGTGCAGACACAGACACCAAAATAGGCATTAAAAAGGTGTTAGCATTATTCTGGCATCCTTGCCTAGCCTGCGTCTGAGAGCACAGATAGGAAAGGGGCAGCATTTGCACTAGATACCAAAAGGGAAACCATGAAGCTGGTAGAAAGGTAGGGTTAGGAACGGCAGCGTACCACAGACCAGGCTGCAAACACCTTTTCCTTCCTCGTAGGAAAGGGACTTTGTCTGGGTGCAGTTGAGAAGCCAGCTCTTCCCCAACATAAGATAGAGATTTACCATCTAGCCTTTAGAGAGAAGGATTGGCATCATTCAACCAGGCTGAGCTGCATTTCATCTTGTAACCTGGACATCCGTTGAAATGCTTTTTTTGCATTGTAACGCATAACCCAGCTGTGGGCCTCATGAAACCTTGCACATCCTTTTGTGTTTGCACATTTTGACAAATTCTGACTGCGATTGCCTTGGCGTTCAGTATAGACACCAAAAGTCGTGGATGAGGACAGAAATGACTGGCCTGATTCTCACAACTAGAGAGCATCCAGTGCTCCGGAAGCTCAAGGGATTAAGTGTTAAAGTTTTGGTTCAGGCTGCTGTAAAGAAGACAGATGAAAATTTGCATTCAGCTAAACATCTCAAAAGTTTTGAGATGGCTTGGTACGATTATAATTTGCACCCACATCTTCTTTGAAGAGATGAATCATCTGCAAAATTCGTTGCAGATGGACGCTCAGGTCTTGGGAGGGTTGAAAGATTCCAGGCTGTTTGGAAGGTTTTCAATTTGCATCTACAGCCAGTTAAAAATGAAAGATGAACCAAACCAACTAATACACATTGCAATAGACTGTGAGCATCTCTGTTGCCCTGGATGAAACTTCTGGTGTAATAAAAGGCTGCTAAAAAGAAAAATAATATTTCTTTTTATATATTTTACCCACACTAAAAACCTCTTTACTGTTATCCTGCATCGCTGTTGTGTGCCTGCTGTAATTGAACAGCCTAATGCAAAAAGAAATATTATACAATCTGCACACAAACATAATGGGTATTGAGAAAAATCCCTGGCAACAGCCAGAAGTTAAACAAACAAACACAAAAAATTATCTTGCCTAGACACAGCATTTCTATTAAAGAAGGCAAATAGATGAAATGCCTTTGTGTTGGTAAGCAGGGCATTTCTATGTGCATTCATATATATTCAATTCTAGCTAGCTGTACATTTTTTTGTTACAAGAACACATCATTTTAGAGCACGGATGCCTACCTCTGCATTAGGCCGTGTTGTGGATAGAAAGGTTTTTTGCTACTCAAAACTATCACAAATGTGTGGAGAAGAAGAAATGAAGTGAAGCAAATGGGAGGCAGGTTTCCTGGTGACTGGTGCAATCACACAAACATAATTTTACAAGAAAGATTTTAAGGTTTTTCAAGTTAATGTTGCCAACTGCACATGGAAATTAAGTCTTCAAGGTAAAGTGCTAAGGAGGGCAGTTAAGGGGTTGAGATGTAGAACCATCAAAGCAATAAGACAGTATTAATACTGTTTATAGATTCAGTAGGGTTGTTTTACTTTGAAAGCTGCTCATGCCAAAGAATATTAAGGAAGCTTTATGTATTTTTGTCTTCCCTTTTTGTCAGAAAAACAAATCAACTGTTTTTTATGCCAGTTCTGAGTACAAGCTGATGAGGAACAAGCTGTAAATCATGCAGAGATTTTAATTAAAGCAAAAACAGATGTTAAAAACCAGAATTAGAGAAGAGCAATGACTTACTGGAAGTCCCAAACTAACACGTAACCACAAAGATTAAAGTGTTATTAGCTAACAAAGCTTTGCCTTCCAACTATTTCAACAGGAATGCATAGGAATGAATTTGGAATTTTTAACAGCTAAGATATCCACACACATTATTGTAATTGCAACCTCTGCCAAACAAGTACTAGTATCATTTACCACATGTAGATTACTGTCGGCTTCTTATTGTTCCTGCTAAATCTTTTCTGTGTTTCTTTCATATAAATGTAATAATATAAGAATATAGGCATATGATTTCCCACCCNTTCTAAACATGTCAGGGCTCTAGGCACTTCACTCTATGAATCTTTTGGAATATTCACGTCTGCCCTTTTCAAAATATACTGGAGGAAAATGCTAATTAAAAACATTTTTCTTCAGGAAGTAAAACATTTCCATATTTCTTAATTGGTACATACACTTCTAACAACAGTCCACACACACACAAGTTTTGAGAGCAAAAGATTCTCTCTTTCCTGACATTTTTCAGTGATTCCTCTGTAATTTTGGGGTGGTTTGACTTACATTGTCAAATTTATTGCTGGAAGGAGAGAGAGGAGGATATGGAAACTAACTAATCAAGCCCCATAGGTGTTCATCAACAAGTGCATATCTTAAACTACTTCTCTACATAAAAAAGGACTATTATAACCACAGCTGGGCCATTGTGTCCAACACAAGCCATCTGAAACCAAGCTCCTTCGCTGTACCAGCCAATGAGAACTGAAAACCCAAATTTACAAGGCTTCTGCTAAATTGGAAAGGTCATTCACACCAGTCATATTTGTTTAAATTCATAAACACATAAAAGGGTCTGTAACAGTGCCACTACTACAAGAAAGCTGTAAAAGAGTGGATGCATATTCAAGAGAACTATTTAAGTGATCATAGATAATGTTAATAAACAGTAAACAGAAGAACAGTTGTGTTAGAATGCTAATGCAGGTTCAGGGGGAATCACCTTTTTAATAATACCAGTATGAATACCCATGTTCCTCCCTTTCTCAACAGTCAGGTGAGAGACGGACTAATCCTGAATCCTGCTGTGACACCACAGGGCAGAAGTTCTCATGCCTTTTTAAGGAGCATCCATACCAGTAAGTGTCCTTCCCCTTTCTGAAGGACACAGTTTTCATTCACTTCAGAAGCATCACCAGCTTTCTCCTACACTAGGATGCCCACTACCTAAGAGAACTATGAACATAATATTTGATAAAACTCTACAACCAGTGGCACCTGAGGACTCTAGACCATGCGATAGGCCCCACAGAGGGTCTGAGCTTGGAAATAAATCAAGACCTACGGACACTTCTTGCTGATGGCTTTTACAAGTAGATGGCTCTAGCTAAAGAGTATTTATTCTGGTCAACACTTTGATAATTACAGCTACCACTGTAATCACTTCAGACCAGCCAGAAGTGAGAAAGGCCCAAGCAACATGGCCATCATATACTAAGTGAGGCTTTCAGTTGGCACTGAGTTTCTGTAAGATTGTGCATTTTTAATACATCAAAATAAAAGCTTTATCCTTCCTGCCTTTTGAAGATCAATATGGTAGGTGTATTCTATTTTCTGTTGGACGATAATTGGTACTGCCTTCTGGAAGCATAGTGCTGACTCTTATGGAGAACAGTGAAGTATAGCTCTAGCTCAGCAAGTCACCTACAATGCATTTTGCTTGATACAGTTTGATTAATGCCCAGGAACCTAATATTTAGGGAAGAAGGGCAGTAAAGATTGTGACAGATTGTCTCTTATTTTTTTTACATTTCATGAAGCTTAGATTCTATTCCAAATCCATGGCCGTGTCGATTGCAGATCTCACAAAGACTAGGAATGCAGTCTTTGGAAATGCTGCCCAGGTGACTAGACAGCAAAGACTTATAAGCCTTCATTCCCTTTGGGCTGTTATTCCTGTTATTCTTTTTCTGGCAGGGGTTAGTTAGGGTTGTTTCCTTCCCTGTTCAACATACAGGATTTTCAGTGAGGATTTTAGAGAGGAAATATGAGCACCACTGCACTCAGGATAATAAATAAATAAATATTTAAAAATTAGTACTCAAGACCACTCTAGCGTAATAGCATAAGCATTGTATCATTACAGTATCACAGGATGGATGGAGGTGACTGAGTTTACATTCATCCAGGTAAGCTGAAAGTAGTGCTAGAAGATAGCGGCTATTGATGGTGATCAGGTGCTAAGTGCAATGTGTGTTCATGAGTATGGGTGTTCAGTTAAATCTGAGTTAGAAGGCCAAAAATGGGAAGCCAAAATGAGAAATGTCATGGAATTGGTCAGGCTGTCATAATGTGTTTGTTATCTGAGGGTTTACCTTACTTTCATTGTGTCTCAGCCAGACAGTACTCTTGCCATCAACATTTTTGTCATGTAACCCAAAAGTTTATTTAGGGTCATATAGGATTAATTATCTAAGCTTATTTAGGGTCATGTTGGGATAGGAAAGCAAGGAACATTTGAACTCAGAACAGCTGGGAACACATTTTTAAGGCTGCTTCATTTAAGTCCAAGCAATCAGAAAGAAGCAGCCAGAGGAGTATTCCAGTCAGAAATTCTCTGCTTTCTGTGGTCAGCTGAGCTGTGGGTTTACTTCCTCTATTGATATCAGTCAGAACCTGACCAATGACTACCTGAAGATATTTTGCTTATGGAATATTAATGTTAATTTCATCCCTGTGTAAATAGTATAGTAGAAACACTTCTATACATGTGCTTTTAAGAAACTGTTTGTTTCAAACAGTTTTAGTTCACACATTGAATAATAAAACCTAAATGAGAAATAAAAAAAAATATCAGGAGGTTGAATTCAGAGTTAATCCTTTCAAGCTCCACAAATCTTCAGTGACCATCAAGGCTTATGCAAGGCATAGCTATATCTGAGCAGCAAAGATTAAGGTAAAAGATCAATATATCTAATAAAAAAATGTGTTTCTCCCCTCCCCTTTCTCAAATGATAGCTAATAAGACATGGAAAGAATTGAGAGTATGTCTGCAAAAAAAGCAAATAAACTCCAGAGATACAATCTGTTCAAGTAAGAGGTTGGTTAAATGTGTTACGGTTTGGTGGAAGGACCTGGAACATTTCCAGTCCTTTGCAACTTGTGGAAAAAATTCAGAACAATCAAGAAGCTGATACATGTATTATCCATGTACATATACACAAGGAAACCAAGAAAGGTCCTGATGCAGAACTCATTGGAGTCACAGGGTCGTAGCAATTCAAACCCAAGCAAGATCTTCAGCAAGCAGAGAACTTCTTTTAAAGTTTTGCTCCTATATTTAACCATGACTGTGTCAGAAGCCTCATCATCTGCCAAAAAAGCATCCAATTTTTGTAATTTTCATGAATAATGCCATCCAAGTTGGATGGTATGAAAGAGATGCGATGTATCACACAGAAGGTGGCGAGTTCACGCATCCAGGTCCGTGAGAGCAACACAACAGCACCTCCACTGTTAGCCTTTAGAGTCCAACACACTCCTTTAGAGAGCACTATGGCAGTGCCAGGCTGTGAGAAGCTTGGGATGCTCAACTTGAGCAAAGGTTTTCCAAGAGTGCAGAACTTAAATAACTGCCAAAATTTTGGTTTCTGATGCATAAAAAAAAAAATTGCCATATAAGCAGGCTTAGTTTTTCTATTAAAGATCTCTTTTTTTTCCTGTGCCAATCAATTCTGGGTAGAAAATATTTAAAACCTACCCCTGGGATACAAAGAGTCAACCAAAACTATTAAACCCAAGGCTATTTATAATAAACATGACAGAGCTAAAGTTATAATAAATTATCAAACCCATGCATTTATGAGTGTACATGAAAATTAGGAAATGCATAGAAGTTCTCAATCTAAGGAGCAATGAAAGGCATCACTGCGAGAAAAAGAAACAGAAGAACTCTGTTTATCCTAAGCTGTCTGTACAATTTTGATTTAGTACTGGAGGTTACTATCAAACCTAGTCTAGGTTACTATCAAACCTAGTCTACTATCAAACAGTAGTGACACCATAAATCATTCTTCTGACTGGAAGTAATCATAAAATCTCTAGTGCTCTGTGGGAAACAGGAATTTTTGTTCTTCAAAAGATACAGAGAGTTTGAATGTGGCTTCAGTCAAAATTGGAGAGGAAAACACAAAAATTATGTCAGGAGTATCTAAATGGCATATTTTTAAAAGTTCTTTTAGTTCTTTAGACATTGTGGTTCTGACTTTTTTCTTTTGCTATATAAGTCACAGTTGATATGAAGCTTTGTCACAAAAATGACAAATTAGAACAAATGGCAACATCAAGAATAAAATTATAAGCATTACACAAATCAAAATATTTAATTTGGAAAAGTACAAATAAATAAGGGTTTCCAAAAGTGTCTCCCCCATATTGAAAAGGACCTTAAAGATCATCTAGTTCCAATCCCCCTGCCACAGGCAGGGACACCTCCCACTAGATCAGGTTGATCCAAGCCCCAACCAGCCTGGTCTTGAACACATCCAGTGATGGAACAACTTCCCTGGGCAACCTGTTCTGATAACTCAGCAGTGCATTTTGCTTTGGATAGAATTTCAGTGAAACAGCTCCCTCAGTGTTCACCAATTGGTTGTATTTTTGCAGACTGACAGCAAATTATAAAGCACCCCCTGTTTCACAGAGGACAGAAGCACCTTCCGCTTACGAATCTGCAATCCCCTTCTGCCGTGACAAACCACACAAACAACATTTCTTCACCGCATCAAGATATAGCCAGTCCCTGCCCATTCCCATTTCTACTACTGCCAACCTGCAACAAAGGTTGTAAAGTAAGAGAAAACAGCATTAATGGAAATTCTCTCTTTGATCTGTACTGCTGAGGCCTGTTCTTCATCTACAGTGGCAGCGTCACAGCTGCAGCAGCACAGAAGGCAGGAGCAGAAACCGTGCTCGTGCACAGGGCTCCTACCTGCGTGAAGCGCTGTTGGACATCATTTGCTCTTTCATTATTCCAAGCTTATACAGGATAAAGTTTAACCCCTCCCCTCCCTCCCAGGGAGGCTTATTTGTTCATCAAGCATTTAGTTAGAAAATGCTCTGCTAATTTCCATGTACATTGCTTCTTGGTTGAAGGAAAATAGATTCTTTTTGCAGATTTATTTAATTCACAGATGCTATTTTAATTGGTCTCCCATGCAGTTGTCTCTCACTGGGAATCTGGATGGCTCTGGGGAATTGGCAGTGAATTTCAGAGCTTTTCCAGGTCAGTGATTCAGATGTAACCAGACTCACTGGTGGCTGAGAATTAATGTGGAGAAAAATATTTGATAGCCTGTGTGAAATAAAGTAATGATTTCAGTCCAGTTGCAGTTTGACAGATTACCAGCAAAACCAATTGGTGCTTTTGTGAGCCTTTTTGGAAAAGGAGCCAGAAAATTAGCTTCTGCAAATTATCTTTCACACATTAGGGCTGAAAGCAGCCATCAGGCTTGCAAGCATGAATCCTTTATTATTGGTACACCTTTATCATGGTTAATTATAGAGATTTCATGTTGGTTTTTTTTTCCCCAATTCTGTCAGTGTGATATTCTGGTTTGCCATGCTCTGCTTTAGACTAAGCAAGCTAACTTCCTTAAGGTTATTCAGGGGAGGGAGGAAATGAGGGAACAGAGAGGCAAGGAGAAGCTTGTCCTCCATTATTCTCTACAGAGGTTAACTTGCAGAATTTGGAGTATCTCTCTTCACTGACTGGAGGGCACATAGCTTGAAAGGATAAAATTTGGTTCTGTAACCTCTTCCTTCATGCTCCTGCAAACACACTGCAAGTATTAGGCTAAATTATCAAAAAAAAAAAAAGTGTCAGACCACTCAACTCAGATAAAAACACTTTGGCACAGCAGTTAAGGCTTTATCCCTCATCAAATTTTTAATCCAGTAAGCCCTAACTGGACATTTTGCTTACAATTCCTGGCAAAAATAAACAGTTCTCCACCTCACACTCCTGTTTGATTAGCACATGCTTGTTTTCTACACTCTTTTTCATCATACTGACAAGATTTCCTCAAGGGCTGGCTTTTCAAACAGTGACACTATTAAAAGACATAACTCAAGTCTTGTTTCTCTTTTTCCCACAAACAGGAGAAGTTACAAAGCAAACTTCTGTCCGTAGTGGAATACTGTTCTCGCAGACCACAAGATCCCACACTCAGTAAAAAAATCAATGTATTAAACTAGGATGAATAGAAGATGCACATGTTTTTCAAATTCCTATATAACCTTTGCCATTCTCTTTAATTCCTACCAAGATAACACAACTAACAATGAGCTTAGTTTCTTCATAGTTACTTTCCCTGGCTCTCAGTACTGTACCAACACAGAGATCTTTGGGTTGTTTTTCTTGTGAGGTTTATAATGAATTGCCACTGGTAACAAACTAAAGAGGATGTGAAAAGCTACAACAGAACAGTTCTGCAATTTTTTTTAATACATATATATTAAAAAATAGTGTCTATCCAACAATACATAAAGGTACACAAAATTCAGCTTTCCTCAGCGTTATACACAGAGGGAGAGGTACAAACACCTTCATTTAATGTCACGTAAGGAAAAAGGTAGAATGAGAAATGAAAAATTTCCCAGGAAAAAAGACGACGCAGAAAGAGGCCTAATGACCCATTTTGTCCATAGGAACAGAAGTGGGAAGCAGTCCAGAAATAAAGCCCAATTAGTGAGCACTTTTCTGGTTTTAAGAAAATCCCCCCCTTCCTTGTCATAACTTACTCAATAGTGCTTCGTGCCAGGAAAGAGAAGTATTCTACACCTAAAAGATTTCTTCTCAGATTCTACTCATAGGTTGTGGAGATCTGGAGCTAAGAAGTTCAAACTAAACTTACAGTTTATGGGACCCAAGAGGAGTTTAGATATTCAGACCCATTGAAAAGAGTAAAAAAATAAATTTCTGCTACTCCACACTGAAGGGCAGGGGACGCAGGGCCACCTTCTGTGCAACAGGGACCGGTGATTTTCTGCTTTATTTTCCTCCTACTATTAAATGGGTAATTTGCAGTTAGCTTTATTAACTTCCCAAAGTGTCAATGGGTGGAAACGGCTGTTTGAAAACCATGTCAGTCCCCAATCCCATAGAGGAATTTTAATAGGTAAACTGCTGTGCAGTAATGAAAAGATCAGTAGGTGTAATACATCACGTTATGTTATAGCTGTCAGTTCTAGAGGGTCTCGGTTCAGTTCCAAAAGGCGACAAGGCTGTACAGGAGTCTGGACACCACAGAGCCTTCTGAGGGCACAACCCCAAAACCATGGGCAAGACCGTCCTTGTGTTGCCTAGGCTTTGAGGTCCTGCCTGAGCACAGAAAAAAAGCAGCAGAAAAAGAGCAATTGCTCTACCATTCTACTTTTCAAGAATAAGTAGGATAGGTAGAAGATTCACAGTCATAGGAACTGGTATTATATTGATAACCACAATGCAATCAGATCCTGAACTTGTGAAAATTATCCTGGATCAGTTAACGGTGCAGTTAGTTAAGCAGAGAACCTACCCTTCTTTTGTGAACAATATCCATGCCTTGCCACTCTGCCATGAAGGCATATTTGACAGCAAAATAATTCTGTGCCAAGGTATGCACACACACAGTTCCCAATGCTCACCCTTAGCACGCAGTGTGGGAGAACCTCTGGTAAAATCTGTATCAGTTCTAGCTTGCTAAAGTCATCGTTTTCCTCCTGGGGAGACTAGATGTAAAACATACAGGTGACAGAGGGTACAGAGTTATCCACAGGGTACCTGTAGATCCCTAGAGTAGCATATAGCAAAATGTTCTACGAGCATCAGATGAATAGAAAGCCAGTTCTGAAAACAGGTTGGAAGCAGCCCAAGGAAGAGAAGGCAGGACTGTGGCAACGCTTGGCCCAGACACCTTAACAGCGTGATTTGTGAGTGGAGACAGCTTGTCTTGGGACTCAGACACTCATTCTTGTCCCCTCCCCTCTCTCCAAGCTTTCTACTGTTGCTGAGCTCAGCTGCTGCAGCTCATAGCTCTCTTACCAAGGTAAAGAGCACTGTTTTACTCTCTCTCAGTGTACCAGATGATGATGCAAAGTAGTTCAGCAGTTGCCACACAAGTAATTGAGTCATCCCATGAAAGCAGCCAGCTACAGGGAAGAATTCCTAACAGTCACCAAAGTGTTAGCAGTCCGTGCTTGCAAATAGGATACACTAGATAGACCGCAATTGGTGTGGGGCCAGAAGCACGCGCTGTTGAGTGAAATGGCTCTGTAAGATGAAAACATAGGGAAATTAGTAGATCAAGTTAGGGGCTGAAAATTCAACCGAGGCCCTAAAACAGTTGGAATTTTGCCAGCATCAGACCACAGCCAGAACCAGGTCTGAGGAAAATCAGCCAAGACAGTTGCTGACACTGTTTAACTGGGTGACCCTCTGCTAGCTCTGTAAAGTATCCACTTTCTGTCTGGAAGAAGCATTAGAGGAAACAGAGAGAAGGAAAACAAGGAAACAGAGAGAAGGAAAACAAGGAAACAGAGAGAAGGAAAACAAGGAAACAGAGAGAAGGAAAACAAGGAAACAGAGAGAAGGAAAACAAGAGTTTATTTAACAGGCCATGAAGCTAAGGAAAGGAGATAATCATCTGTTGCTTTTCACAGTGTATGGGTGCACAAGGTCCAATTCTGATTGATTTCTCATGGAAGCAAAGTATGTGTTAATGGGTGCATCAGCCTATGCATACAAGTATAAAACTCGTCTACTTCACATAGGTTCACTCACCTCTTTCAGAGCACTAAGATGTACAAGTGTACGTCCCCATGTGCACTGTTGCACAAGATCTGCTCTACAATGTACAACCTTAGGGACTTCACCAAATGCTCTTGTTGAGACATCAAACCAGTGGAGAGCAATATATACTCAGAGTCAGATAATTTCATGGCTACAATGCTATTCAGGTATCTTTTTTTTTTTTTTTAAGGCTGTAACATATTAACCTATGTTTTAAAGGACTTGTTTGTGTTGTGTCCAACTGCCATCTATTCTGTGCTCTTTCCAAGAGTGGGGAAAGAGATGTTTGCAGAACTTTATTAGCCTTCATTTCAGAGAGTATCACATTCACAGAAGAAACTTGCAAAGGGCAACTAGAAGAGTTCAAAGCCCATTATAAAATCGTTATGTCCCATTATAAAAATAAAGGACGCTACATGAAGAAATGTTTGAGATTACAGATAATTCAAATGTTCACTTTCATACCAATGTACATGACAAGCTGTTGACTTTTTTCTTAGAGAGAGGCTAGAAGGTGACTTTAAGCTGAGTGGGGCCAACATCAACTTCTAGCTGGCTACTGTAACTGCTGTGCTGAGAACCAGCGCATATTTAACACGTAGTAAAAAAAAATCCTGCCCAAAACCTCTGTTTTCTATGACAACTGTGACAGCAGTAAGGGAAAGCAACTCAGTTTTAGCCCTTTTTAGCCCTTTAAAGCTTATTATGAGTGTCAGGGAAAAATGGATTAATTGTTACTGTACATGATTGAGTGGCTGAGCACAATCTTGCCATATGAGGACCCTTTGTTCCTAGATAGGGAAGAGGCGTGCACTTTCAGAGGGGATTTTATCCTACACTTCATTGAAGCACATCATTCTCCAGGAGCATTTACCTCCCTGCATCAATTAGTTTAACTCCTGACTTTGGGGCTGCTAAAACTAGGTTAAATGACTATCACACTGTGTTTTTATACTCCTCGTATAGACCACAATTTGCTAGAAAATTAACAGCCACAATCACCTGAAGTGGCAAGATGACCTCAGATCACTGTCAGAAGTGCTGGACATTTCAATCCTACTATAGGTTAAGGGAAATTTCTCATGGGTCAGAAGATTAAGAAAATTTTAAAGAAAACATCAGTGAGTTACAGGTTTTAAGTAGCTACAGATTGAAAACTTGTAAATCATTCTTATGAAATGCTTGGGGTTTGGGGTTTTTTAATATATAGTAGTTTTGTTTGTTGGGCTGCTTTGGATGTTGTTTTTTTTTTCCTCCTTGTTTTTAATTTTTTTCATTTTTCTTATTTTTGTGGGTTTTTTTTTTGTGTGCGCGTGTTGGTTTTTTTTGTGGTTTTTTTTTTGTGTGTGTTTTTTTTTTTTTGTTTTTTAAAGGGTTTATTTAATCCTGCATAAGCCACTTAAAATTTCTTCTAACTTTAAGTGCATCTAACAAAGTGTTCCGCTTGATTATCCTTGTTGCTCTTCACATCTTGAATAGTATTTCATTTGAATGAACATTTTTTGTGTTGCTAAAAAATAGTTGGGGTGACATTACCCAGTACAGAGTTCACAGTTACTTCCTTAGGAAAATATTCCTCTAACACAACAAAAGGCATTGCCCAGATGAAGCATGAACACATTCTAGGGACAGAAGTCTCTATACTACAGAGGATCCTATGAGGCTATTGTTAGCTAAGGATAACAAGCATCATTTTTGCTATTTAAGGAGAAAGCAAGAAATACTTCACATGTAGATGCTTTGGAGACGTGCCTGAGTGACACGCATGAAAACCAACTAAGTCCCAGCAGAGAGGAAAAATTACATGTGAACAGATGGACTAATTCAGAATTTTCAAGTACTGAAATCCAAACGTGAACAAAACCTGGCTGACTACAGATGACAAGGCCTGTCTCAGTTCAATCTTCAAGCTAAAATATCAGGCTCTTGATTTTATTTTATTTTCTCCTGCCTTTTTTCTCCATCAGATTAATCTTCTTCAGAATCCTGGCATTTCACTGGGTTTGAAGCAGTCAAACTTCCCTCTCCTGGTTTTCAAATCAAAATTCAATGTACCACTCACTAGACTTGTTGCTCTCAGTTTACTCAGGAAAAATCAAGCTGATCTGCACAGTTTGTTATTTAGATATGCCAATATCATCTGTTTACAAAAGGTCAGGATAGAAGAAAAAGTTTTCATATGTCAGCCTTGAAGCTCTCCCAGAGGTACATGCAGATACCTAACCAACTCTCTTTTTTTTATTGCCACTTTCCAGCATAAGTTGATGATTCACTACTGTTCTGAGTACTGCATTTGGATAAACTATTAAAAATGCTTAACTGCAAAAAAAGAAAATGAGCAACAATATCCACTAAGCTCACTCTCACTGAAGCCTTCCACCATACAAACAACAATTATTTGTAATCTACTCATAGCATGGTGGACCACACAAGGTGGGTCATAGCACTGGGCAGCAGTAAGAACATACATAAAATACATGATTTCTTTAACTTTTTTCAATGGGAATAATGTTCTGTGGAATCTGAAGAGCCTTGTTATTTTTATATGAGATGATTAAGCATGACAAATAAAATAATGAAAGAAAAACCTTTCCAGTGTTTTGAGTTGTAATATTTTGAAACTTATTACTTAAAATCCCAGTAGTTTATTTTTAGAGAATGAAAGATCTTAGTCACCCTCAAATAGATAGCAAATCTCATAATAAGTTTTCAGTTCTCATAAAAATGCAATGCACTGTGAATTTTGAGATAGATTTTTTTTTCTTTCAGCTTCCAACATATTACTAAATTAAAACCTACACTTATTTCCACAAAATGTTTTTTGAGACAAGTCAGGTGGGCAATGCAGCAAAGGAAGAACATACAGTAAGGTTGTGCCAGAAATCATAATTAAATTTAGATTATCTGAATCCCATCAACCATCTTGGAGCTTACAGTCTTTTTATCAGGATAAATTAATTCTTAATATCATACCATTACATTTTGTCTGAAGTTTATAATCTATTCATATGGGCCCTGTCTCTGGTATGGACTTTTAAGGCAAGCCTAAAAAGGAAAAAGATCCATATTTGCCCACCCATAATGTAGTTGTTCATTATTTATATCTCTTTCCAGTGATACATGTGGTTCTGTACTTTTTCCTTTGGTTTGGATTACATAATCTAAACAGTCTTCACAAATTCACAGCTGGAATAATGCAGGAATAAGAGAGGATCAGAAAACTTTTCTATATACTGTGGTCTGCAATGCCCAGTGTCAAAAGCAATCAGGGATCCTATTTACCTTACTCACTCTAGCTCCATGTTTATCTAATGCCTAGTGGATGAAATTTGTAATTGCCCTGGGACATAAATCTATAATAAATGACCTATGCAGGAGACTCATCTGTGTTTTAAGTTCCCTCATGCAACAAAATGCATATGCAAGTTAATCACCTTTACGAAAAAGAAAGTGAACTATTTTTGAAGTTGCTCTGCTGAGCTTCTTGTTATCCTACTTAGTATGTAGACCAGATAAGTTTCACAAAATGTCATATTCTTTCACAGTGATGCTGCCTGATACACTGAGTGAAGCTGAACTCCTTCCAAGAAAATAAGTATTTTGCTATATCAAGAAGAGAAAAAAAAATAATTCTGGGAAGTATTTGCAACACTACAGCCATATAACTAAACTATTGAGTATAACATAACTACATAGAATAGAAAAATGAGGCAGAACATCAATAAAAGATTATGATAATAATAATAATCATCATCATCAAGGTTTAGCCCCCCCAAATTGCAAAATCCATAACAGAACCCAAACTGCTGCAATAGTATAACTACTTTTTATTATGAAGTTGCATTGTAATTTTTGCCAATGAAGTTTAGATTGAATCACTGATGATTAGACCAGTTAGCTAAAAAATAAAATTAAGTAGGATAAAATGGGGAAAATTTCACATCAACATCCTATAAATAGTCTCTTCCACCAAAGAGATCTAAGATCACACTGCAGATCTACCCAGGTGAAGTCACCAATTCCAGAGTAGTAGAATTAGTCCTAGAGAGCTGTCTTTTTTGGTCACGTAAATAAAGTCACAATCTACTGTTATCCACAAGTTTACAGCACTTTGAAAATTTGTAAATATGAGAAAAAGTAAAAAACACCAAAAGTAAATAACATAGCCCCCCAAAAAAACCAAACCAACCAACCAACCCCAAACAAAACAGAACTACCACATACAAACACACACACACACACACCCCCATTTTAAATCTGGCCATTATTTAAGATATTTTACATTTAGATCTGGTTTCAGGCAAGCGATACAAAGGGAACCAAAGCACACGCATATGCTGTTCAGATGATCAGTCTTTAAACTCCTCTTGCTCTGGTCTCATTGCAAACTGTTCTAAAGTTAACAAAGTCTATGATACAGCACTTGTCCAAAAGGGGCAAGATCCTGACTCAGATATCCTTAACAGCACAAAAGGTTTCACTAGAGAAGGGATTTTTTTTTTCCCCTCCAGAGAAACTTCAAATTGGCTCCAGGGTCTCTTCAGTCAGGTTATTAAAATTTAGCAATAACACAGCTTTTGGAGTTCCCATTCTGTGTGAGAGAAGGGAAAAGCCCGGCAGAAGTATTCCCTGGCTTTGCTTTTTTTCCCTGCCAAGATAGTGTTTCTTCATCCCTTAATCAATGCACCATAATTGGATCTTTCTCCCCTACGTCTGCCCTTGGCTGCTCTGCTCTTCATGGCTTTTTTTAAGAAACATGGCTGAGCAGAACAAAAGAACAGAGGAAAATGAACTGAATTCCTTCTAGAGGATTAAATTAATCTCTAATGAACGGAGACACCACGGGAGTGGCTAAAATAAATTTTGACTAAACTTTGGAAAACAGGAACATGTGTGCGGTCAGTAACCTTTCAGTTCGACTGCTTCAGGTCTGCTTATCTTAGATCCCCTCCTCCTTTACTACTCGCATAAGAAAACTGTGTCTTCTGACAAGAGCTCTGTTTATCTTTATTAGTAATTAAAAAGTGGAAAATGGGAAAGGATATGCCCTTCCTTTGTTGATGCCTTGCTGTAATTATATTTGCTTGTGTCAATTTTGATTATGTAGCAACAAGCATAGATTCAAGATAAATTTGCTTTGCAAACAAGCTAGTAACTACAGTTTTGAAGTCTCTGGTAAGGGGAGGACCACATTTGTCTGCACGTAAAGTGGTCTCAGATATTCTATTCTGACAGGTGGCCTGTGTTTTCACTGAACTTCCCTTCTGCAGTAAAGAAACATGTCATTAAGATGGGCTATCAGTAAATTTTAACTGAAAGATGGTGCATATGGTGCATTTCTGTTGTGGTTATCTGCATGCTTCTTTAGAATTAGCAGCATCGGGGGTGGGGGGGGAAGTAGAAAAATGATGTCCATGTAGTTGTCTTCCATGAATTGAAAAGGAAGTAGTTGCCTGTTTTCTGATATTATTCATCATTTCACAATCTTCTGTCCAAAGCATGATTGTCCTGAAGTCTAAGAAAAGAGACAGAAGATGCTATCTGCTTGTGTGCAGAGGTAAATTACACCAGAGACATCACTAACTTATGCTTAGGCAAATTTCACGACAAATGATGGTGTAAAAGTTCATTGCCAGGCAGAACAACTCAGAAAAGACAGACTCTTAGGCTAAACACAAAGGCCATCTTCTTTGTGTAAAAGATATTTAGTCTGGACAAAGGGAGAGCCATGCTACTACTCTGGATCAGTCTGTGAAGTATCCCAAGTATGTTTGTCACCTCTGTGCTGCAGAGATTACACAGTTACTTATTTTTCAGCAGTTTTGCAGCACTGATGTGATAAGCTTATCTGGCAAAATGCCTGGGGTTTGATGAGCAGGTGGGTAAAGTTTTGTAATGACAAATTATTTCTTTTGTCCAAAATTACTTTAGCTTACTGTGCACAGGGAGGGGAGAAGAAACCTGGCTTACCTAACACAATGGAAAAACCCTTACAGTGACAAACAGAAGAAAAATTTGAAAAGAAATTAGATTTAAACAAATGTTAGTTCTAGAATTGTAATGAAGTGGTCCATTTAAACTCCTCACTTTGAAAATTTTCTTTAACAAAAACACTAGTTCTGTTAAAAGAAACTGAAGAATTAACTTGAGAATGAGAACATAAAATAAAAAAAAATACCAAAAATTAAACAAGCCATAAACTATTTAGACTTTTTCCATATATTTTTTCCTTGGTTGCTTCCCTAAAATGAAGGGGCCAGTGGAATAACAATTACATTTGCCAAAAGCACAGCTGTCACCAGATTAGTCACTTCAAGAAGTTCTGATTAAAAAAAAAAAACAAAAAAACAAACCCCAAACCCCTGATCATTAATGTGCTTTGTTGTAGTCACTGACACCTTTCA
This sequence comes from Chloroceryle aenea, assembly GCA_013399075.1. Classification (NCBI taxonomy): domain Eukaryota; kingdom Metazoa; phylum Chordata; class Aves; order Coraciiformes; family Cerylidae; genus Chloroceryle; species Chloroceryle aenea. The sequence goes on from VWZY01006265.1 coordinate 127,380, forward strand.
CTGGGCTGTACAGAAACTCCTGCTGCCCAGAACATTCCAGCTACATTCACTCAGATATTTATGCTTAAGAACATATTATATATCACTACAGACGTATTTTCAATCATAGAGTAGTAGCAAAGCAGTTAAAGACAAATCAGCAGAGCTATAAAATCCTTGGGAGTTAAAATTGCAAAGCCCACAAATAGTAGATTACGTTCAGAAAAATCACAATCAAAGATTGCTTTGCTTCTAGTCTCAAACAGTCCTGTTCCAGCTGTGGTCATTATTCGCCATTCATCACTGGTTCCCTTCTTTGAATATTTTAGGGACAGAAATTCTTACACCAGTATTTATAACATCAGTAAGGAATACTAAGGGGAACAGTTCCCTAACACTGGGTCCTGAGCACCGTTAGGCAAAAATCCACATAGATGAAGCATTTCTTCCTACAAATTATCCTGCTAATACTTCCTTGAAGATAGCAACACCAAAAACTTTCAAAACTCCAGCACTTCTTATCATTCTTATCATTGAATGTCACTTCTTAATATCCTAGGCCATAGTCTATTCTCTATTTTGCTTCCAAAGCACACTTGACCTCACCTATCCTTAGGTGAAACAAAAGGACTACCAACCGAGTGATTTGTCTTGGATTCATGAATAACACCCAGGAAACTCCCAGTTCAGGCAAGGTGTTTAATAAACCTGTACAAAGCACAGCAAGTCTCTAAAAATGGATTATCAGGTCAGCACACTGGAGAAGAAAGAGGTTGCAGGTAGCTGCCTAAGCCATCTAATAACACCTTAATCTTTAAAATGCAATGACAGTTCTACCCACACACCAACCCTGTTCCACTTACATTGAGCCTCAAGCAGATGCATGTGTTGGACTAGGTACCATAGACTCACTTCCCTCTTTTAAGCAGCATTTGCTGTGATATGCAGATGTTTTGGGAGAACAACGCTGTGTTTACTCATACTTCTTTCATCTCCACATCCTCAGTTGACCAGAGTCACCTGGTTATAAAGCTGAAACTGGGGCATTCCCTTGGGAACTGAGAAAGGCAAGTTTGAATCTCTTTAAGCTGAAAAGGATTGATCCAGGCCTCCTAACTCTTGATCACCAAGTGGACTGATTTGATATTACACATATGGTGGGGGTGACCTGTCCTTTACCTCCTTCCCCGTTCCCCCCCCTTTTTTTTTAAATGAACAAATACCAAAAAAAGTCACAAACCACTAACAGCCTTTGTACCCTGTACAGAAATCAGTGCTATCAACACCCCACAATTCCAGACAATTCCACCTTCACCTTACTGGGGTCAAGGGCTAAACTAGTTTGAGCACAAGATGTTTAACTTGGTCATACCACCTGCAGAATTTTACAGACCTAAATTAAAGTAGAAACCAGAGCAGAATATTGTATTTTGACCTAAATTGCACTATCACGGCCAATGCAGGTTCGTTTTTTTTATCACCTTAATAATTTAAAACAAAGACAGAACAAAGTGCAGACATATAAAATCCTATTTCTGACTCTCAGGTGGATGTAAAATTACCTTATAGAAAAATCATCTGATGGATACTAGACATTAATTCTTCTCAGCACAGAAAGTACTTTTCTCATACTATTTTGAAAAATTAACCACATTCTTTGATAGAAGGAAGGGTCTGAATAACAATCTGTTGTCAGTCAGTCATGGGCATTAAGGAACAGCTGCAGCTACTCCTACCAGTGCTTGAACTCTATTCACTGGATACTTTTCCCCCATGTGTGCACTGACAGATCTTCACTGGGTAATTTATTCTTTTTAATTAATGGCTGTATAGCAGACCTTCACTTCTATTTTTGGATTGTCTGGTCCAGGACAGTGTTAGTTATCACAAAATAACCAGCTATACAAAAAAAAAAAAAACAACCCAAAAAACAAACAAACAAAAAACCCCACAAAAACCACATGCAAAAAACCCAAAACCAAGCTATACAAAAACTTCATGACAAAGAAAATCAAGGTTTAACAGAAAAAGCAAGATAGATATAATGATTAATGTGATATAATGGTCAGGGACCAGCTCTCAAAGCATCTTTACATGCTACCATAATACACGTAAAAGAGGAATTAATCCAAGGGCAAACAAGAGCTCTTCAATGTTTCATGTTCTGAAAAAGAACTTGCTTTGAATGCTTTCAGAAGAATGTTATAACTAGTCACAGACTAGAAGATGAAAGGCTGTGACAGCAGAACCTTGACAAAAAATAAAGGCCAACACCTAATTAGGATTGTCCAGTTCCATCTTGGATATCTGTGAAGACACTTGAGAAATAATCCAATAACTCATTCACCAGGACTCCTCTGTGCCTAGGTGTTGCTTATAAATATCATGCAACATCAGTGAAGAACCTATGAGTCAACAGAAAAGAGGCCTTTAAGCAGGATTTGCCCTTTGAGCAAATAAAAATGGAAACAAACAAAAAAGTAACACCTACAAGACAGAGTGAACAACCATCACACAACAGTTTGTAACTTCAGCTTCTGCCATGGAAGACTATGTGAACCTGCCCAGAGTTTTTTAAGAACAGGATGAACAAGCTTCTAACCAGGAATAAGAGACTTGTTTAATCTGTTTTTGGGCAGAGGATGAATCAAATGACCTTCTGAGGGCCTAGTGATCATGTTCCCTGTGCCATCTGACCATTTTCTGACCTGTTCAATAGACAGAGGAAGAATATCCATACTTTCCTTTCTCATTTCATTTTCATGCACAGAAGGCTGCTGCTTTAGATAATACAGTTGGAGAGACTTCCTTGTATAAAGAGTTTGCCATCTAGAGAGGGCTGAGGGTAGGAGGAAGGAAATATAACCTTCCCCATTTGATAGACTGGTTGTTAAATTGGAAGAATAGAAGCCTTAGGAAGAAAAGTCTTAAAGCTCTTATTTACAGCTGAAGCCCCAATATTGTCTTGACCCTACCTGCCTCAAGACAGACACTGACTTAAATGCATTCTTGAATCACAAACTGACATTACAAATGACTCATTTAACTCAGGGGAATCTACTGTACAATCAGAATTGAAAACTATGTACACAAGTTGCCAGACTGTGAATCAGTGACAAATTTATTCTTTGCCTCTCTGTAATAGTGCAATGGGGCAACATTTGACATTTATCTGACTTAGCACAAGCCATGCTAAATATTGTATCTAAAAATGGAACATTTAAATGGTGGATGGGAAGACAAAAAGGCTGGGAGGGTGAAGAATTAGGGATGACATTTTATGTCTTTTAAAAGTCTGACCTTTTGAAAATATCACTGTGTACATTTTAAATATTAATAAAGGCACTAGCTGTTAGAAGGCACAGGGCTGTTGTTGGGGTGGTGACCTTTTATTGAAGCAAAAGAAAATTGACAGTTTTATTAGCCACAGAGTACTGCAAACAGAAGCTACTGGGAGAAAAAAAAAAAATAAAAAAAAGCAACCCGAAAAACCAAACCAAAACACCACAAGTGGAAAAAGCTGTCATAGTAATTACCTACATTCTGTAAATTAATCTGACAATGTGGCCAAGTCTAAATATTGCTGCAAGTCTCTCTGTATCTCAGCCCAGTCTTACCAAACAGCTTCAGAGTGAAAAAGAATAGCAGTTCCCATTTCAGTTCTTTAAAGAGATGTTATTCCCAGAGAAAACACCCATGGCATTGAGAAAAAAAAAAGTAAACAAATGAGATCGTCATGACTCTACGGCCATAATTTCTGTGTGCCACTATAGGGGTGTGTGTGTCCCTTAGCAGCCTTGAGCAAGGCTGGCCTAGAATTCCTCTCAAGCACCACCACCAGAAGGACTAGATCAAGGATCAGACAACCCTTACCTCAAACCTATTTATGCTTCTTGGGACTAATCAACCTAATTAAAAGATCCTTTCTTGAATGACTTAGAACTTACTCAGACTAGAAATTTGGTGCTACATGACTAGGAAAGAAGTAATCACTCCACTGCTTCAATGCAAACCATTTGTTTTTTTATAGAACTAAAATTGCTGAGTTAACTTCTTGTCTTCATTTTGCTGGCCGTAGTCTCAAGGGTTCAGCTGTCTGTGATCCAAGGCCAGATGATAAGAGCTCAGCTGTTTAACCTCGACTCAAACTTCTGAGAAGATTACTGAGTTGTGAGGAAAAGTCATGAAAAACAAAGAGAGTCATCCAAGATAAGGAAAGTGAATTGTAGGCAAATATAAGATTGCTGAGACAGGAGAGTTAGCAACTCAAGGACTTGGGAGAAAAAACATGAAAATGCATAAAGCCCTGCAGGAAAAACACACCACACACCAAAGGGAGACTTGGAAGTTGACAGTACATCACCAAGGATCTCTGTTTTGAAGAGAAACAGAGGTCATTTCTTCCCCATGTGACCGATGACTGCCTAGCCACTTCCTTTTATCCAGGCAAAGGTAACAAGTTTATGAAGAGTTAATTTAGGCTCTTCAGGTTCCTAGTATGAATGAGGAGAAAATGAAAGAAAAAGAAAGAAAAAGGCAGCCCTTACTTGTCCTTCAGTTATCCTTTACTGACAAACAAGATGCTACATAACATTTTTGCACTTTACTGACATTTACTTAATGTGATAAGGTCTTGCATACATTTCAGCTCCATTCAGTGTTTGTTTGTTTTCGTTAGTTATGTAATAGTTTATAAACTGTATCTGCCCTTCTTCATGTTACATTCAGCACAAGGCATTTCAGTGCATAGGATCTGGAGTTGATGCACACCCCAGTAAGCCAGCTGAGCCTTATTTTTGAACGCAGTCCCACCACTAAGGTTGGTGGGGATGATGAGGGCTTAGAAACAGTGAGCAGGGAATTCATACTGGAGGGAAACAAGTCAGCCTTCATTTCTTTTTTACTCCCAGACAGCTAAGGACCACGGTATTCATCACAAAGCAGCTTTGGTGGTATAAACAACAGCCAGTAGTTAATCCATATATGCTGGGTTTTCCTACCACTCAAACACATCACATACATGAGGAGAAAACTAGAACTTCAGGTTTTGTCTTTTTATTTTTTTAAGGGAAGTATAATTTATTTTCCATTATAATTTTCTCTTTTGAAATTACATTCTCTGTCTAGTAAAACACAGAATACATTTGTTTGGAGAAACAGGCAGGAAGGGAAAAGTGAAGCCTAAAGCAAATATTTATTCTGAATGCCAGATTTTAATCAGTTAAGTCACATAGAGACATCAATGTAAGATTGAGTACAACCTAAAAATATGGTCAGGAAGTCATGGGTAAATCAAAGGGGAGAGAAAAGACAGGGAAGTAATTGTAAGGAGATTTACAAGTCTGTTACCTGAAAAAATAATCCAGGTAAGCTACTGGTTTTTATTTGACAGTACAGCAAAGTACTTTCAGACAGAAAGAATCTTAATAACAGAGAAACAGCATGAAAGAGCAGGCATCTATCCTCTTACCATTTAGTTTTATTTGGAGGTGCCCAATTTCTCCTTCCTCATTGTACTGAAGAAGTTTAGGATGCCTTGAGGGCATTGTTGTACTACAATGGTATGCAGCAGCCACAAAAGACAGATGTGTCACCCCACTGAATCTTAGGCCACAACTAGACCACCTCAAGGAAGGGATACCTGACAGACGCCACTGAAGTGAAGCTCTTTGATAGTGCACTGAAGGTCACAGCCTTCTGGGACAACAGCTTCCACTGAAAGTGGAATTAATGATTGGGATGCCTACTGATGTCAATGGAAATTGTCTTCTTTGACAGTAGACATACACTTCCCATCCTCCTCACACCCACTAGTATCCATACCTGAATCATCCAGAACCTGGGGCTTATCACAGCATAGACAGCTTTAGTGGTGCTATCTCTTATATTTTTTAATTATAAAAAAAGAGTAATTACCATCTAGAAGTTACTATGTCATTCTGTGGTGGTATCAGTAAACCTCTGCTGAATGAGACCTTTGCCCTCTCTCAAAGCAGAATAGTAAAAGTTCAAAAGTGTTAGGAAACTTACAAAGCTCTACTGTGAATGACAGAGTTATTTAGGGATGAAAAGGAAAAACAGACTAAAGAGGAAACTGCTACAGTACATTTTGTGATAACAGGAATGAAAACCTTCACAAAAACAAGTTGTTATAACAAGTTTCCTCGATTAACTTACATGACCTCAAAAAGAAAAAATGCCTCATCCTCAGAGGTGTTGAAAACACTGAGTAAGCTGGGGACCATCCTTTTGCAGAAGGGATTAAACTTTCTTAATTCAGAACTGCTACAGTTTAATCATTTAAATAAAATTCACATAGTCTAAGACTGACTGCTTTGAGCTATGGACAAACAATATGCTTTTCTGAGCATCTTCCATTTCAGTCTATATCTTTATACTTAAGTAACAATAACAACCTATATTAATGCTTTTTGATACTGCATTTTCCCTTGCTATCAGGAAAATTACTAGTTTTGTAGTTTCCTGTTGGGGAGATTCACAGAATGACCAGAAGGCAATGAGCAAATCAATTTGTCTCCTTTGCTTTCAGGAACTATTTCATTTTCCCTTCAACCCTGGCATTTGTAGCTGTCTTAAAGTGGAAAAGCAGGTTTCTGCTGAAATGCAGCCCATGGAAACTTCTCAGTATATATGAAAAGTGAAGTTAATCTCTATGGAAATGGATAGAGAGTTCAGCGTTTTGTCCAGAGAATTGAAGATAGGAAACATCAGAGAGATAGGGAGCATTCAACAGATATTCCAGCAGAGAGTAAGAAAGCATTATGTCCAGCCTATGATATAGCACCTTTTTAATGCACTCTTGTCTACAAAATCACCTCCTGTGAATGTAATCATGCCTGGGCAGAGACCCTGCACAAGTCCTGTATGCCACTGAACCTTCAGAAGTACTTAGAAGACCAAAGTCTGAAAACTTTACTTTTGGGATGCTCAGCAGCTTGTATTAATCTCAATTACAATTTCAATGAAAATGAAAGTTTGGACCAAAGTACATCATCCATCAAAACCATACCCAGGATACCCAGGGACTGCAACAGGAAAACACATACGTACCTAATGGTACATAACAGAAGACCACAATTATCAGCTACAAGAAGATGTCCCTTGATAAAAAGTAATAACTGGTATATATTCACATATCTATTTGTGTCAGCAGCTCAGCACATCAAAGAGCAAAGAAGGGAGAAGATCCGGGGGAAGTGTGGAGTTATTTTTTCCCCTAGTTCTGAGGTATTGTTCACAGTAGAAAAAGAAGGCTTATTTTGTTTAAAACCTAGTATTAAAACAGGTCTTCACCAGAAAAGTAATTTCTTCATATTCCTGTTTCAGCTAAAATATTATCTGGCCTCAGCAGAAGTCCTAATATTTGAATTCACCATCTCCTTCCTTTTGAACTGCAAGGAAGTTATATGATACCAAACAACTGTCTCAGGGGACAGAACAAAGTAAACCAGATAAACAGAAAGAGAGCAGAAAGCCTGGAGATAAGAGAGAGAGAAGCATAGGTCTTTTTATTAGCTTTTTTAAGTCACAGTGTAAATATTTAGAGAGCATGTTATAACTGGTGGGATGTGAAGGTGTTTTGGCATAGCCTGGAGATACAAGAAATATCCAGCCCAACATTTTGAAGTCAACCTTGGTGCTTTAATCAACAGTCTATTCTGTCTCTGCACATATACTTCCCGAGGGTGTTTCCTACCTCTACCAGAACATGGCGCAAGCAGCTTGTGCTTGCACCAGTGAGTTGAGTGGGAAAAGACGTTTTAAGCGTATGGTAGGCTGGGACTCCATGACAAATAAAGTGTATATTATCAGTTAAAGGCATGGATGAAAAAGAAACAGAAAGGATGTGCTCAGGCCTGTTGGCTCAAAAGGTTATGGCCAGCTGTTATCAGTCAAGATTTATTTATTTAGCTTTACATTTTCTGCAATTTTATCTGTGCTGAAAGAGCCTTAAACCCCAATGCTTTTAGTATAGTGCCTTTCACTGTAATGGAAATTTCCAGTCCTGTCCAGCAACACTGCTAACAGTTTCTGGTCTCCTAAAACACAAGTCTCTGCTGAGGTTAACAGGCTCTACAATACGCAGCAGAACTAGCAACACACAACTCATTTTCCTGGCTTTCAGCATTAGGCTAGATTCCTTTTATTTTCTATAGTCATTTTATGGAGCAACCCTACTTACAAAGAATATTGCTTAAATCACAGTTTGCTGTGATTTAGAGGAAGAAAGATAGTCCAGTGACTTAGACTACAGGTATTCTATACAAATGACATACTGAGAGTCTGGGGCCCTCATTTATCTTCATTTTTCTTTAAGATAACAACAGGCATACTTCAGCTAGGTCTATAATTCTTCAAGGCTCCTTTTATATGCAACAGAGAGCAGGCTGAACTGTCTTAAGGCAGGTGTTCCCCCCCCCAACTGTATTTTGCTATCTTTAAAGTTAAATGAGAATCTGAAGCTTCACTCCAAAGGTATAGAAGTACTTCCCTACCTTTGAGGATATTACTTTAGAGATCACAACACACTCAGATTGTCAGATTTTTCTTTTCCGTTCCATTTACATCGACTACTTCCAAATGGAAGAACAGATATCAATGAGTACTTATATTGGTTTTAAGTTTGACTATGAGCTACTGAGAAGCAGCTGATCTTCAAGGAAGAGACCCCTCTCTAAAGCCAGTCCCAAGACATTGTTTAATGTGGTATATCCAGACTTTGCCCAATGGTGCAAATTCCATCAGCAATTCAAATAAAGAATTAATCTATGTGCTGAAAAGGTAAAGAAATAGGGAATAGGAAAAAGCAAACACCAACAGAGCATCGAGACTTTTTACTTCAAGGCCAGCTTTCTCTTCAGACCTACTTGGTAGTTTTATCAAATGAATATTGCAAGGAACCGATTAAAAACAAGCAGCACATTTATGGAGGGCCACAAAGTAGCTGATGAGGTCAGAAGTGTCAAATGCATGCTTCATCTGTGTAAAACATGGGTATCTCCTCCCTTCACAGAGCGCTATATCAGCATTTACAAAACAATGAAAATACCTTTGCAAACATTTTTTGGCCTCTCTGGGCAGTAAATATTATAAATACGTTCTGCAGTTAGCCATAATATAATTGCATCTATCCATTAGGGTCTAGTTCGAATTACACCATCATAAAGACGCAATATAATAACCATTAACAATTTTCCCAAACCAGATTTCTGGAGCCTTTATTTACACAAGCATTATAGTTCCCAAAATTCTCTACGCCTGCTCACTGACAAGAGTGCTGCATTTGGAAATCATGAGTGGGAGTTTAAAATAAGTTCATCATACAGCTCACACTGTTCCCGTCTCTGACATCCATATGTGGTTTGGACAATCTGGAGCTTCCTTTGAAAGGCCTCGCTCTGTCTATTTTGCAAAATAAAGTTCCACATTTGCTGCTATTGGGCTCTGCAAGTTGCAGCACTTTCAGATGTCACTAACTTGATAAACAATAAAGTTTATAAAACAGTCTGACGGCTAAATAGACACATGCAGGATCAAATGTTTGCCACACAAGCAATCAAACAAATTGATGAACATGAAGAAAGTGATTATAGGACTATAGCTGTTCTATTATTAACCAGCAATCTGCATATCTTCCTCCAATTAATGCCTAGAAAGATGCGAGTCAGTCGAAACCTAATTACTGGCATAACACTGTTGATTAGAAATGCTAACAGTCATTGCTTCTACTTCATTTACACAAGGCCCATAATAATAAGCCAAAGGATGTCAGTCAGTCACTGCTTCCCTGCCAGAAGTTTCTGCCACAGCACTGGCTTCTTAGTGTAAATGCACTCCTCTAGCCATGTCACTCAGCTCAGTAATTGCCTTGCCACTCACATAAAGAAAGCAATTTCCGGCTTTGATGGGATTTTGTTGGCAACGTGAAACTGCTACTGCAATCTCTGCAGCTAGGCGTTAGATGGGTTACTTTGGTGGATCATAACATGAAACTAATCTTTAAGGAAGCAGGTGGAGAGAGACACTCACGGGTTGGCAGGTGCTAGGAAAATGGTGCTGTCTGAGTGATTAACAAAAAGTGTTAGATGAGGTGGAACTGAGACAAGAAGAATAAAGCAGAAGCAAAGAGAAAAAAGCTGCCTTGCCTTTTCCCTCCCATCGAGAGCGTCTCTCAGTTCAGCACATCTTTCAGAAGCTCTTCTAAAAACATATACACTTATATTATATACCATACGTAGCTGACAAGCAGTCCATAATTCAAGCCTGCAGGCTTTGTATTTGGCCCTCCCCTTGAGCTATACATTTATCATGATTTCATCACTCATAGGCTGAAGCTGCAGATGCAAAGAGTTTTCATATCAGTGTGACATGCAACATTTTTCTCACTTCACAACCTCATTCCCAGAATGAGGTCATCCAGTGTTAGATGTTTCTGTTTCTCAGCTGAGGTGAGCCCAGAATCTAGCTTCAGGTTTCTGTCCGGCACCTGAAGGCTCCTCCCAGGCTCCCCATGCACTCACACATCTCTGCACAACCCCAGCTTGACTTAGTAGAAGGACATATGCAAGGAAAAGGCTCCAGGAGGGCAAGTGATGGCTGACCTTGTCTGCTTCCTGTCACAGCCAGCGCCTGCAGCAGAGATCAGACTTTTCTTCTCTCCTGTGCCCCCTTACCTCCCAGGTGGATTTATAACAAGGTTTTCATGGACAGGCATAAGAAAGATATAATTTAAGTTTTGAATAATCATAAGAGAGAAAGATAATTAGAAAAACAATTTCTGGGTAACAAATGGAAATATTCCTTCTCATGGTTTACAGAAAAGCACATATATAGAACATGAACTCATCTCAATGTTTATTTTCATGGAAAGCCACAACAGGAAGAGGATAATGAGACTTAAAATTAAAGGAAACTACTAGCATTCCTCAGTATCAGTCAGAAATATACCTCAGATCTTCCCTTGCAGGCATAAGGGAGAGTCTGAAGCAGCCAAACCATCCATGAATAGACACAACAGCCATGCTTCTACATTTGCAAAGGGGCCAGGACATTACCAAAGCATTACATGCAACTCATGCAAATTATTACAACTTACATATTTTTCCACTAGCAGAATAAAGCCCCAGCTTATTGGAGTTGCAGAACCCTAAGATACCAGAAATACCAAGGATCTCCATTAGTTATCCAAGGATTCGATTTCTTATAACATCTGACAGGGAAAATATGCTGAATAAAAATGTTCATTTCAGTTGCTGCCAAAGTTTTGGGTTCATTTTGTACCTATTGCTTTAATGTTCAATATTTTTATCCCAAGATGGTATGACAGGGTTGAAATTAACTGTTTCCAGTATGCTTTCTGTTTCTCTTTCTAAGCATATGCCTGAGAGATACGGATTTGTAAGAGGCCTTAAAATGCACAGAGCTCCCTGTCTCTTCATAGCACTGCCTGTGCCTTAACCATGGCACATACCTCTTGCAAGTAACAGCATATTATCAGGGAAAAAACCCTTTCAGTCTTAACTCAAATAATTCTACTTCAATTGCAGTATACGTCAACACAATAATATTAAGATACTTTCGAAACTGCTTTTGCAATTCGAAGAGGTAAAAAGGTTTATTTTCTTCAGAATGACACCAAATGTGATCTTTTGAATGATTACAGTTCTTTTTCATACAGAAAAACTTGGATACACACAAACAAGCTAAAGCTCACTGGTTCTTACCTTTGGAAAAGGCAGAACAGGTCCCAGTGTATGCCTTCAGAAGTGTCAAAAAATCCCGAAGTAGTCAGGCTTTAAGTCTTTGCTAATCCTAAAATAGCAGAAAGGAAACAGTATTTAGGGATTCCCCACTGCCCAAACAACACACAATAAAGTATTTAAAAATAAAATCACAAAGGAATAATATTACTATAGTTTTGGTCTTTGACAAAAAACCTCACCCCAACAAGCAAAAAAAAAACCACACACAAATGCAAAAAAATCATATCCTTGGCAGGTAGCCTGGCTCTCTATTGATCACTCGTTCTTCACATATGGTAAAAGGTTATTTTCAGTGGTGACTACATCTAAATAAAGAGGGAGATAAACAAGGAATATATCCAAAATAGCCCCAAGCTTATCTTTACTATGAATGAGATCTCCAGCAGTACCCTAGAGTTGATTTGTGCCCTATTTTTGGCAGCCCACATTTCTTTAGCATAGTGCTTTTCAAAAATGAAAAATAAACATAAATTCTATAAGCTTAAAATACAACCTAGGCAAAAAGCATTTTACAATATACAAGGAACTCCTGAGGTGGAGGTTAAAGTGTAATCACAAATTTAGGACAGATTCCCCACACATGCTCCTTTCTTCAGAGTTTTCAGTAACCCTTTTTCACCTAGTTCCCCTTCTCCACAGCCTTTGTATTCTTTTCCTCATATTTATTTTTCCTTCCAATACAAAGCCACTTTCCTGTTTGCCTCTTTGAAAAAAAAAAAAAAAAGGAAAAAAAATATAAAATGTAAAGTCACTATGCAGACAGATAAGAAACTGCTGCATATTTTGAAGAGGAAATTGCATATACAGGACATTGAAAACCAGAACCAAGTGTACACGTCATTTCTGATAAAAGCAGAAGAGATTTCCAAGCATATTTTTTCAAGCTGTAGGAATTTTGCTTTGAATGAGATTGTAAAGAGCCATAAAACAACAACCATAGTTGATAGACAACAGCAGTATGATGTTCTGCAAGACCTATCTTATACCACTTTTGATTTCACTCTGCACGCTCTTTATTGTGCTTGTGCCTTTGAAGTGTACAAAATAGGATAAGCTGTACTCGAGAAAATAACACATCTGGAAGAAAATTACAAAATCCTCATCCAAACACTTCTATCAGAAAAAGCAAACCATGGTGTCAGTCCAAGAAGAAAACAAGGACATTTAAAAAAAAGAAAGGAAAGAAACTCTATCACCATCACAGAAAAAAAAAAAAAAAAGCAACAACAAATAAACCCAGCAAAATTACCTCAAGGACTTTAGCCCACACCTCACTAACTGTTTCACCTTTACCTCCTTTCTTTACCTCCTCTTCTCAGCTAATTTCCCCTTCATTCTTTTTCCTGGCTCTGAGGTCCCTATTTGCTAATCATTTGCTTCTCCAGAGCAGCTTGGCTAATTTGGCTCTGAGAGCTACTAATTGCCAGGCAATAGCCAGCACCAGGTCTTACACAAGTGTCTATATCTACTCATTTATCCTTTCACTTTTTTGGGGGGGATCATAAAGTCAGTGTGCTGCAGAAATTAACAGGAAGAAGCCCCTTAAAGAAGAGGGCATGTCACTCACAATTCAGATCACATTTATAACTATAAAGAGGAATGTATAGGCCAAGATAGAAAAGGGTATTTTGGAGAGAAGAAACAAATCTTCTGAAGAACAGGAAAAACTCAGAACGCCAGCGATCCTCTCCACAAACCAGAGCATGTTTCATGATATCTCATTAATGCTTATGTGAACACATAAAAGCCACACCAACACTGCAGGAGGGTGAGACCCTAAGCAAGTAAAGAAACAGGTCCTTGAAGCTTTGTTTGTATGCAATAGCAACAAGAAAACCCTTTAGTATCAGCTGATGGAAACTCCAGGATGATAGCCTCCTTGGAAAGCTAGCCCTGTGGAGGGGCAATCCTACTGAATCAGCCCCTTGACTTTGAGAGCTGAAAGGAAAACCCCTAAGTGACAGCTAGAATAAGGGATTGTTGTTAAGAGTCACAGCAGGTTTCTTAAATGTTTAGGGATTTTTTTTTTTTCTGCATCTGTAGCTGCTTCCAAGGTTGTAATCATTAGCTCAATCTTTTATTGCTATACAATCAATTTCTTTCTCAAGTTTATGTTCTTATTTGAACATGCCTGGTATTGTGTGACCCAGCGGTTGATCTGGCAAGTTGAGGTAGGTATTTCTCCTGATGACAACAGTATCCAGTAAAAGGAGATCCCCCAAAAAATCTGCAGAGTATCCCATCGAGAAGACTGGGTGCTCTGAAGGCTGGTATTACCAAGATACAGGACACAGGTTAAAAAAAAAGTATCTTCTGACATGTATTATTCAGTGAACCTCAAGTAGTGCAAGAGCTGGTTTACCATGAGGGAATCCCCCATTGCCACATCTTGACATAAACAGAACCCAAGATCAGAGATCTGTAAGCTTATAAGACATGACTTTCATCCTGCAGCCTGAATCTCAAAGAATATTTGCATATTCTCTAATCTCTAGCTCTTAAGGCCTTATTGGCAGTGCTCTGTGTGTGTTGGTTTAAAGAGCTTCATGATTATTAGCAGCTGTACCTGATTATGTGCCAATTAATATAGGAGCTCCCACAGAGTTTATATGAAGGTTTTCCTTTTCTCTGCTGTTCATTTTTATCTATGACTTTGAAAAAAAAAATCTATTAATCAACCCATGCATGTTCTCTCTGTGTTAATACAGTCATTTATTGTGGTTATTAAGCTGCTATAAATCCCAAGGAACTTTGACAGATCTATTTTAGATAGGGGGTTTACAATAAATATTTAGCAAATCGTTTGTAGAAAGTAGATGTCCTGTGTCTAAACCACAATACCACAGAAGCACCAGGCTCACTGCTTGTGTCTCATTCCCCAGTGTGCTACTCCCAATTCTCCTCTGTCTCTCTGGTTTCCTGTATCAGTATCCATCCTGGTGGACACTGGAAACCATAGAGGAACACAAGTGTGTACTGGCTGGGAACCAAATCCAGAGACAGCTGGATCAGCTAGAAGGGTGGAAGGCCTGGGGCTGTTCCTAGGTCATACAAGGTGAGAAGAAACTGCATCCCTCAGCAGGGCAGGACACCCAGACACCAGAACCAGGCAGCCACCATGGCCACCTTTGAGATTCACTCAGGAGACACCTTCTACACATCCCAGTAGGTCCCTCCTCCTGCTGTGCTTAGAACAAAACAAAATCAAACCTCTGACTGGGGATTTTTTCAAAAGCTCCTAAAAAAGCTAAAATGGTGCATTGTCTTATGTTAGATCAGTCTCTTGGTTTTTTAACCTCTCCTTGTCAGTGTAAGTTGTGTAAAACATTAGTGTATAAATATTCTGGGCATTAATACTCTGTCTCATAGTGACTGCATGATATAAATTAAAATATCACCTCAAAATAACCATTGCTTCAATATTGTAAACTGTTTATTCTTAGCCAGTTGACTTGTGATATTAAAAGCACAGCTTTCTCCATTGCTCCTCTCAGTTTGGGTGACTTCTATGGACTCTTTTTTCCAAGAGCTTATACTGAGGCAGTGATTTGTGGTTTACATAAGCCACCAGGATCCTGCAATATGGCCTTACATAGCAGATAATTTAACATGCTTACTAATTACAGCACAATTCTATGAATAGGAGAGTTTTGCTGGTCTGTGAGGCCATTTTGCCACTCTTGAAGAATAAACAAGTTTATTTTGCCATCTTAAAGATCAGCTGTATCATCTGCAGCATATGTGCACAAGGTATATATTTACTGTTAATCCCTTGGCTATTAATCTGTTTTGTAGTAGCAGCCATGATTCAGGACCCAAGCAAAGAAAAACAAGGGTTGAATTTAATACAGTCACACAATGTTTGTTTTTAAAGGTGACAGACCCAGGGCCAGCTGTTTCCAAGAGTGGTGTTAGTCAGTGAAGTGTAGAAAGCAGCCAGACCACCCGATTCAAAGATAATAACGCTCTTGTAAGACACACTGTCTCTACAAGTGCATATATTAGTGTTATTAACAATAGCCTGATATTAATGCAAAGCTGTGCTGTCACATGCCGCAGAACAACGGCTGTGCGTGTAACTCCATTGCTTATTACATTACATGGATGCCTGAAGCCGTATGCTGACAGTAAGTGAAGCAAGGATAGGACTTAATGCATTTAACGGAATTAAAAAAAAAAAAAAAGTAATTTAAAAAACCATACCTTTAATTTAATATATGCATGTTCTTCACCGTGGCAATTACCCACAAGTCCACAAAGAACAGTCTGGGCTTCAGGCTGTCAGGCAGTTTGTTCAGGATTATTCTTATGGATGACAGCACTTCATGGTTTCCCAAACAGGCTTGTTTATTACATTGCTTTCTGCTAACAGGATTTCTGCAAGATGCCCCTTTCAAGTAATTCAGGGTAGGGGGTGTGTCTTTTAACCATGAAAAATAACAGAACTATGACACAAGAGTCATCTCAGCCTCATAGGTAAAGCAATTATGCAAAACGTGCATTTTATTCTGACACTGTTTGCAGTCCTTGAATCAAGGAAAACATTTGCTCAGCCAGGAATGAATGGGAGCTGAAGGGGAGAAAAAGACCCTTTCAAAATTACTAACCCAGTTTTCCAGTTTAATTTTTAACACAAAGTAAAAATAAATAATTATTACCTCATATCAATCTGGACTCAGTTATTCTCATTTAAGTAGGGTTACAGAAGTTTATGCTATCTGAAAATTATGCCTGTTATGTTTATCTGAATCCATAGCCTTCCAGAAATCTATTCCAGATTTCTGAATAGGCTGTGTACCCTGGTGGGCTGAGGGCATCCAAATGCTCCACTTGGATCATTCTCAGCCATTAGCAAATGTCAGAGTAAGGCAAATCCCAGTCTCAGGTCACCGTGTTGCTAGCACATGGGATGCCTGAAATTTTAAGCTGGAGTGCTACTTTTACAAATTCGATTCCAATGGCACAAATGTTTTGCTGTTCTATGTCTTAAAACCTTAAGCAGTAAGGAATTTGGCTCCCAAGTCTGTCATTCTCATGTAAATTCAGTGTTTCTTCAGGTAGCCTGTCAAGCCAGTGGGTATCCAGGGCCCATGCCAGCAGCATATCTTACTTTATTGTGCAGTATGCTGAGAAGATAAGGGCAAGGGTCACCACAACATCAGAAACACCACATTTGTTAAACATATTTGCCACCACAATCTTGCTTCCATTGACTTTTTCCTGTACAGTTCTACAGAACTCATAAAACTGTTCTTAAATATTGACCGAAGTTATTTACCTAGTTATGGTCTTGTCCCATTTTATTCTAAAGTAATCAATAATGTATTTACCTGGCAAAACATTTCCTCAAATGTTTTCTAACTTGGTTGAAAGGTTTTCTTTCTGCGTTACAGCTCTAACTAATGGTTTGATTGCTTAGAAAAATATGCAGAAAGTCTCTGTCTTATCTAGCAAGCAAGGATGTAAAATATTGTGCTTTTTGAAATTGTGTCTGGAAGTTGAAAATGCTTGTGTTCCACTAAAATACATTTACCTTAGTAAAGATGTTCTTGAGATGAAAAGCTGTGCTTTTTCAAAAATGCCTAGGTTTCATTTAGAAGGTGAGATCAAAATATCTTGCCTTAGGTTAAGTAAACTGGTATTGCAATACTTGGTTTGTGAGATGAAGTGAAAATATTAATACTACAACGATACTAACGTGCAACTGTCTGGCAAAAACAGCTCAGCCTGCAGAGAGGAACTATACTTCCCACAGGTCACTGCAACAATTCAATTATATAACCCAGGATAAAGCGTTTCAGTGGGGTTCTGCAAGCATAAATTATTTTTTATTTGAAAAAAAATAAATCCCTTCATGTTAAAGTCCTGAAAGGTAGTATATGTGCTGAAGATTTTTTGAACTTTGGTTCTGGATTAAGTTTAATGTTTGTCATGTTTTAGCATGCTAAATTTTCACATTTTCAAATGCAATAGTCTTCCACAGTGAAATAAATTCTATTCTTTTTAGGATTTCTAGAATCTGAATGTTTAACCTAATCCAATAAACTAAACACAAGGTAAACTGGTTTGACTGTAATACACATTTACACTGCTCTAACAAACCTGATGAGATTAAGTGCGAAGTTTTGTTTCTAGAGAAGAAAAAAAAAATATCTGCCCATTGTTTTACCTGGCAAGAGTCTTTCAATTTCTAAATAACATTGTATTCTGCAAAAGCACATGCTTCACAGCCTAGTATTTATTTACATTTCACGAAGAATACGTGACCAGAAAGGAAAATGTATTTTTCTTACTGCAGTGTCCTTACTGAGGTGAGATGGGGCTGCTCAGTCAGCACTTTCAACTTCCTTTTGTACAGATAAAGGACCCTGGTAATAAAAATAACATATTCAAGATAAGGTTAAGGCCTGTGCTAAGGACGTCCAAGAAGTTTTTATTGAGAACCTCAGCTCTATATAAACACCCAGGGAAAGCAGGAGACAGGGAATAATGATGGTCTCTCCCAAGTCTGCTGCACCAAACACCTCAATAAAAGCAGGTCTGCCACCTGGGATTTCTTAGTTATTAAAGCTGTAGCGCACAAAAATAGCAAAACCTGATACTCTGGCATGTGAGCATATGACCCAAATTGAGTGCTGAAGACTCTGGAGAGAAGGCACTGTGAGGTGACATGAGGGGAGGCGGTGGCGGCCATTTTCTGTCAGGCTATCAGCCCTTCACAGTAAGGCCGCCCCAGCATGGTGACTCTCCCTTTCCCTCCTTCTGCTGTTTCTGTTTCCATCCACCTCTCAGAGCTGTTACCCCAGGGTCAATGGCAGGTGGGAAGATACTTTAACAAACTGGCAAAAAGCTTCTCCCGATCTGAGCACATGGTTCCCACAAAGGGCGACCATGTTGAGGGGAGGGAAGGAGGCAGCAGCTGGGTCACTGCTTGGCGCCTGAAGGAGCTGGAGGCACTTAGACAGACTCCCTCACCTCAGAGGTTGTGATGCGAAGACCAAGGAGATAAAAGAGGGCAAGGACTTTGTGAGCTTCTAGGTTTAGCTGTCCAACCTGAGACACCCTAGAAAGCACAGAAAAAAATGAAAAAATGGCTTTATAAGCATGATCTGAATTCAGGGGCTTTGAAAGTTAGGCAATCATATGAAAAAAAAAAATTAAAATGTGGTCAAAATGAAGTATATATCTGTATCCCTAATGCTATTGCTAATGCTAGTGAGAGATTACCTCTCAGTCCTCACATGCTATAACTGCTCTTCCACGGCTGCCTCTCTGAGAGTACTGGCTCTCATGGATTAAGCAAAGGATTGCTGCACCACATTTCTGCCAGGAAATAAGTGCTTTTTATCCCCATTTGGGCTGGACTGACATCCATGAATAGTGTATTGTGAAAATAATCTGTGGTTATGGCTCATGATGAAACAGAAATGGGCAATCAGGTGGTAAAACAGCATCTCCGTTATATGAGGAAACATCTCACTTCCCTCTGTTAATTATAGCTTACCCAAGAACAACCCTGTGACTGTAAGAACACCTGAAAATTATGCACAGGGCATACGTGCAAAGGGGCACTCAGGGAATTTGATCCAAAAAACCCAAAGTTTTATATTTAAGGGAGATCAGGTAGACTGCCTTTAAAGTCTGCTGAATACCACATGAGACTGATAGTGTTATTTATTTTGCCCAATGTCACTCTACTTCAGTTCCCAGGTTAGCACTATTTAAATTCAGAATAAGCCTATATGGAAGAATTACAATTTCATTTACTCTATAAAGCCAGGAATGTTTCCTGTGTACTTCTGCAGAGAAGCATTTGAGTGTCAAGTTCTAGTTTGTTTTTTTTTTTTCTGTTCCAGAGAGCTGTTTATCAGATGCACTGAAAGGAGCTTAGTTTGGAGCAACTTAACACTGGTTTAAACTCTGGCAACATCAAACACTAGGGCAGTGGAAGATATATTACATAAATTTATTCTATAACTTTAGAGGTTTCCTTTTTTTTAATATCATTTAAATACCATCTCAACATTTTCTTTCCATCCTTCCTGATGCATCTTTGCTTATTACTCTTATTATCTTTGCCATGGATTTTGAGCCATCCACTCCAGCCTGCTAAGCACTCCAACATGATTTTTATAGTTTTCTGATTGTCGTATCGCTGTTACCAGCAACAGCCTCATCATTTACTCTGCAGTAAAAGACAGGAAAGGTGCAGCTCCTAGGTAAACTTTCTAGCTCCTCACTAATAACTAGTGCCACTAACACAATAAAATTTTATATAATTTTTATTGGATCCCTCCTAGAGAATTATAGGAGCAGTGCTGATTTGCAGAGCAGATGTGTGAAGCTGCAGACAGAATTGCATCTGTTTCCTTTTGCCTCAAATTGTTCTGTATTGTCCCCTGTTGACTAGTGAATTAAACACACTGTCACTGTACATCACATCTGTAATAAAAAAATCATTGTTAAACATAAACACATTATCCTCCTCTGGCTTTTTTTTTTGTTTTAAATATCAAACTGACTTTATTTCCTCTACATGTCTCTCCTCCTCACCCTCAAAACAGATTTTTCTTCTGGCCTGGCTATTTCCTGAAGCTAGACCAGCTCCAGAAGTTTGATCCTGCCTTTTACAGCAGTCCTGAAAGTGAAGCAGAATACTGCGATGGTGGGGAAAATATCAGTAGGAATCCACTGCTTTTAACTAAATTAAAAAATATTTGGTGCCATTTTTCTTGATGGCTTTTTCTACCCAACAACTGTTGCCTACAAGCAGAAGAGACATAAAGCACCATCCAGATCCAGATGCCGCAGAAAGTTGCCAGCAGCTTTTAATCTCCAGGCTGGGGTCATACCCTGCTTTTGTTGCAGCTGCGAGTGCTCTGCAACCTTATACTTCCCTGGGTCACTGCAGGCATTCAGTTTTTCAGACTGCTGAATAAACCAGCTCCCAGTTGCTGGCTAACACAGAACACAGACATCTGAGATTGCATTGCCACTTGTGGGCAAAGACAAGCTTGTTTTGCTCATTTTCCTACCTGAGGGAAAATGATATGTTAACATAACACAAATACTCCAAGGTAACATACTTAGCACTCAGGTAAGTTTTCTTACACATGCTTTCTGAAGGTTGGAGCCATTCCAGCTGTAGTTGCTCTGCTTCTTGGTGGATGGCTGTACAGCATGGTCCACATCTCAGAAAGAAGGAAGAAAGCAAGACTCTCCTCTGCTTGCTCTTGTACAGTCATGGCACAAAACCCTGTGGGATTGCTCAGGGCCATGGCTGCACACTTGTTCCCAACAGTAGCGTCACCTTCTGCCATCCTCACAGAGAAGCACTGCTGTACCACTCAAATATTTGGATATGGTGCCAAGTTGAGAACACAGCCCACACGGACAATAACAAGGGGAAGCTGATGGGATTATGACAAAATTGTATCAGTAATAAAAATGACAGGAGTAGTCACAAACTCCTTAAAAGGCTCTGTCTTATTTGCATTTTCTTATGCTGCTTGGAAAACTTAATGAAGTTCAGCTTCTGTCATTAAGATAAACCAGCTCTGTGGTGGTGCTGTCAGCTGTACTAATTAAAAGTCAGCCTCCAAGTGCTTAAAGCTTGTCTACACTTGAAAATTAATTCAGTTTGAGGTAGCACATACATTTAAATTGCAGCAGCTATTCCACCTAAATTAAGATAGTTATTTTGGAATACAAGTGCCTTTGAATGTGGATCGAATTGAAATGGAGCAGTTGCTTCTTTGCTCTGTCCTGAACTAAGAGATGCCTGCCTAGAAAATGGTTCAGGGATTACCTCTTGTGAAGTATCTCTATACACAGATGAGCTTTCAGATGGTTGAATGATGGCAGCTTTCCTTTCTGTATGCTTCTTTCTGCAGTGTGCCTCACCAGCAGAGCTAAATCTGCAAGCAATGGATGATACATTTCTGCAAACAATGTGCTGAGCTAAATTGATATATAGTTATTAATTTTTTAAGGGCCCACAGTGTTTCTGCAAAGCTGCGGTTACAATCTAAAACGTAAATAAAGTAAAACTTTAACCTATGAAAATCTTTAAGAAAACTGATTTTTTTTTAAATATTTTATGAACGAGCAAGTTTGGAATTGACAAAAAAAAAAAAAAAAGACTGAACATTTGGGATCATTTTTCTTTATGAGCCTTGTAGGAATACAATTATCAAACAGTTTAAGAAATGGCTAGAAAATGAACACTAGGTAATACAATAAATTCCTGTTAACACCAAAGGTGCTTTTGCAATTAAATTGCAAGAGCCCACAATATCCAATACATTTGGAAATGTCAGAGTATCTGAAGAGCACAAAGCAAAGTTCTCAGTCTTCCTTCATTTCATACCTTGCTTTCCCACCCTTGTGTTTTAAGAGTTACTGCTTTCCTAATGCTTGCTAGCAGAAGAGAAATAGCAGCTTAACAAGGGTGGTGCTGAGGAAACAGCCCTAAGACAAGGGCTAGAGAGGACATAGAGCAGAGCAATGGTACATGCACAGCTTCTGACCCTCATTGTCTAATCTGGATGAGGTGCCCAGGGTAAAAAAGATGCAGTTTGAAAAGAAAGGCTGTCCCCACTGAAAGGAACATAATAGGAGAAAAATAAATGGTGTTTTCAGGTGCTCTTATCCAGATTGCTTTGTAGAGGACTCACAGAGCATAGCTCTAGGTTGGTGCTGAGGTTTTGACATCTCCAGCCAGGAAAGCCAGTGAGATTGTTGAGTCTTATCCAGAATCTTAAATGAAAAATAATTTGTTACCTGTGTGAAGGAAGGGATCATAGAGCTTCCCTCATCCGTTTTAAGCAGATATTTTGGAAAATATTGAAGGAAAATGGTAAATGGAAAGCCATGCCTGTGAAAAAAAGCTTCTTCACATGAAACGTTTTGGCAGTCCTTGCAAGGGTGTCTGACCAGATGAAAATAACAGCATTTTTCCCCTTCCACGTGGAGGCGGAAAAGAAAAGAAAAAGTGAGTGTAGCATAAATAAAAATGGACTTTCCTTTCTGTTAAATACAAAACACTTTAATCATCACCTACACTCTAAAATTGCAGCCAAATTTCTTACTTGACTGACATCTATTTTTGGTGAGAGTCCTCCAGCATTTTTTCTTAGAGGTCTGCAAAGGATTCCCCTCAGGCGAATGGCTGATGGTTTAAAGGATGCCACCTTCCTACAACACAGATGGAAACCTGTTCTCTGGAGGGGACAGTGGTGAAACTGCCCTCCACTCCATTATTAGGGTGCAATATTCCTGAGGCAATAAAGAGAGAAGATGACAATAAGGCAACCTCCTGGTTAGTCTTGCACGGGCAATGCCTAGGGGAATGAGAGGCAAAGGGACATTCTAGAACTGCTGGACCTCCAGTGAGTTGCTGTACCTCCAGGAAAGGATCTCATCCCTCTGTGAAGCTAGGATGTATCAGGTGGTGGTTCTTCTTACTCAAAACACAACCACAGAAGTTTCTCATGTCATGAAATTAATTGATGGAGGAGGAACACCACATATTGTTGCCCAGAGGGAAAAAATCCAAGAGGATTCCTGTACATGTGTGTGGACACAGATATGCAAGTACATATGCAAACAGCACACACAGAGCAGGAGACACAGTCACTTTCCAACCTAACCTGAAGGAAAATACAGCATGCAACTGGTACTGGTCATCCAGCTGGGACAAGGTGTTCCTCCTGCTGGTATCCTACTGCTCACTTGAAAATTAACCACTTGGCAGTGGAAATGCTCCACAGCTGGAAACCACAAACAAGTCACAGCAAATAAACAATCCTAAAATTAGGTTTAAACTGAAGAATAAAAATCAAACATCATTTGGAAGTGTACTAAAATTGGCTGGCGTCTAAGAGAGTTTGGTAGCTCAGCACTTCTCTTCTGCACTTCAGAAATTAAGGAGGGAAACAGAGAAACTGTCTTAGATGAAGCAATAAATAATGGACACTTTCAACACATAATTTGCATTTGAATTAACTAGGCTGGCTAAATTGATTAATCCATTATGAAAGGAGAATTTTACTGTCTCTGTTTTCAGGCTCCCTACTGTGCTAAGTTAAATGGGCATTGAGGCAGGGACTACTGGCTTCATAGAAATTGCTACTGAATTAGTTTCCTCCCAGTTATAATCTAGTTCACACTCACAATTTGGAAGCCTAATGCTGATGGAAAGAATCGCTCCAGGGCCTCGTCTATCAATGTTGTAATGGTGAGCATGTACAGCTATGATGTGATGGCACATCTGAGTAACATGGGACTCACAGAAAGGCTTTTGTCTGAAGCATTTTTCCAGGCCTCCCTTCCTGGTAGGGTTCAGTCAAGTAGTGAAGGTTATTTCATATTAAATATCAATTGAAAAGTCTGGGAAGTCTGGGAAGGGGGTTTCTTTGCAACATTATTTGAATTGCTCTCTTGAGAAAATTTCAGCTAATCTTAACAATATCAGCAACGGTTGATGCAACATATGACAATAGGTTATTAATTATATAGTTTATGGTATCAAGAGCTATCTGGAGAAAGACATAAGCTTGGACACTTATGGAGTAGTTGATATATTACATCGCTCTCAATAATGCATTAACAACTACATTCTCAACTACACATAAATTATATTTTCATGAACCATACCATTAGGATTTTCAAAATCATGCTTAAAATGCCCAAAGCATTTGAAGAAAGGGAAAAGAGAAATACTATCATCTCTCCTTTGGAAGCAAACATTGGCAGAAGAGGGAACCTATCTCATAATTCAAACCGTGTTCAGGGTAGGGTCACATTCCTCTGCTCAAAACATTTCATGAAAGATAGACCACAGTAAACACAAAACCCGCCTCAGGCTTCCCAAGGGACATGCTGTGAGCTAACAGATAGGGGCTGAACATCATGCCTCAATGGGAGCATGGTTCATCACCAAAACCTATTTGAATTATTGATACTCCCTGCTGGTGTCTGGGGAAAACTCGTTCTGGTGCAGGAATAGGAACAAGCAGGTGATGGACGGCAGCACTGTTCTCTGATGGAGAACCTTTTAACATCTCCTGTGGACTCAGAGATAGGAGAGAGAGTCTTGTACCAGGTACCTCAATTCATACAGCTGGGTCAGGACAGGATGGGTTTTGGCAGAATAGCAATAGTCTCCCAGAACAGCTATGCTATAAAGCCAAAGGGGTGTATGTAGCTCACACTTTCTGAACTTTGTGTCCCACACCCTGGTTTACCTCCTTACTTTCTCCAGAGAAGCATAATGCATTCTAGCATCACTATTTTTTTTTTCCTCCTTTTATTTTTTCATAATGATGGGTGTCCTTGGAGTGCCAGAATATTACTCCATCAGTCCATAGAGTTCCTCACTTCACATGGACCATAACAGCAGCGTAAGGAGGAGGAAGGCAGAAAACAGCAGGGCAATAACTCAGCTCTACACTCCTTGCAACAGGACTGTGACCTGCTGTCCGGAGAGCTCTGGCACCAAGAGCAAAAAGAAACAATTAAGCTCTCTCTTTAGACTGCCGCGATGAAACAAGCTGCATAAATCAATGCTTTCTAAAGCTGCTCAAATAGTTTCCACTGTCCTTCCTCACTGTCTATTGATTTCTTCCATGCAGAAAGCAAACCACGTTGCAGCAGAAAACCACATTGTTACAGATAGTCCAAAAGGATTGTCTCCTTCCCTATCTGCTTATGAAACTGAGAAGATGGCACCATGCTTTGTGACAGTCTGTCCTTGCTGCCTGTGGCACTTCAATACCAAACAGGATATTGTGTGTATATTTTTTCAGTGTTAAACATAAGAGGCAAGATGTGTTCTCCTCTAAGTCACATCCATCAAGATCTAAACCCATTTAGAGAATTGCTAAGGTTTCTCCCTCTGCTTTTAGTTCCAGAGGAGACTGAAAAATTTACATCTGTTTAAAATGAACACTGTAACAGGATGGGACGTAAAATATTTATTTTTTTATTAGTGGAAGGTTACCAAACAAAGCATCCACTGCATACAGAGCAAGGACAGATTGACATCCTCTAGAGCAGCTAATGCCCTGAAACCTTACAGGCTAACTTTTAAAACTATTCAATGAAGAACACAGAAATTACCTGGGTGAATACAATTAAGCTCCTTGAAATGGCTGGCAAACAACTGACTCTTGCAAAAGCCATCTTTAAACTAAGAATGAACTTTGACTGCACTTGGGTGGAAAATTAATGTAACAGATCGCCACTAAAGGGAGTGTTGCCTTCCCAGACAGAGGCCCATGGTGATAAAAGGGATGTTTAGACACATCATAGCTACAAGTCTGCTTTTTTACATTTCTGCGAACTGATACAAATCAGAGAGCCTTCTAGGGAAGCATCCTCAAGTACTGGGCAATTAGTTATCAAAGATAAGAAAGCATAAAGTAACTCACAAATCATAAGGATAGACTTTCTTAAAGATTAATTCAAGTATTCCAAGATTCAATATGTAATATATATTAAATATTATTTATGCATTCCTTGAACCTTCTAATTGAGGGAAAATATCTGCACTTCCTAAGCTAATGTGAATATGGTAGTTTTCTTCTGTATCAGAAGCATTTCAGAAAATTAATTCTCTATCTCTGAAAAGGTCATTTATTCAGGATGAATGACAGGTGCCATAAACTTACTTGTATGTCCCTTGTATGTCAGTTCAGCTCAGCTGAACACAAAGCAAATCAATTCAGCCTGGTCAAGTGTAATTACCTGCTGGAGCAGGATACATCGCTTTGCATTTATTATTATTAATGATGCCACAGAAGGACTAAATTTTAGAGCAGTTTTGATTAGCATGAGATCATCCACAGCTCTTCCTTCTGGAGTTTGTGACATGTTCGTTATAATATAATAATTTTAATATTATTTGTACTGATAGCAATTAACTTCTAAGTATGAATTAACAAATTACAAGGTCTACAGCTAAAATAGCAGAACCAAGTTTTAGTTGGAGGAAAAAAGTCTCAAGGAGATGTGCTTCTAAGAGCTGAAAGCCTGCATGTGCTCACAGGACTTGAATCTGGGGCCTCAGCTTCTCTTTCTTTCTATTACCTTGATTTTTTTTTGTTTGTTTGTTTGTTTACAGTATTTAGATATTCTGGGTGAATTGTTTCATCAGCTTTAATGACACACGATTATTAAAGCCCTCAGCATTGCTACAATCTAAGCATCACTTAAAAGGCCTTAAAATTTGCACCACATCACTTTATTTATGGAAACTTATGTCTTTGTTTTTAAAATAAGGTTTTGTTGTTTGTCATTGTTTCATTAAACAGTTTAATATAAAATTACATATACTTCCCAATAAACTGATGTGCTGTGCTGGGAGCTGATTGTTATTCGTAGATTTGTTTTGTCTCCCCACTTTATGATTTCGTACAGTTTGGGGAATACTGGATATTTTAACCTAAATGGTTTTTAATCTGATCAAATGAGAATACCAAATGTTTGTAAATAGGATACACATTAAATATATCAGTCAGTTCTTACTTATGTACTTATATGATGTTTACAAAAATCTGAGGCAAAAGAGAAAGACTGTAGAGTATAAAATTATTGATGGCAATCACTCAAAAATCTCAGACAAATTAGGCTAATATCTTCAATATGTACACAATAGTCAATCACAAAGTTAGGAAGATGTGAAGTAACTGATCACTGCAGCAGAATTTAGAGCACCCCTGTACAGGTAAAGTGCCTACTGGCTCGCAGCATAATTGTGGGTTTAGATAGTAATGCTTATGGCAGTTTTATTTTTGTAAGTGATGGCAGAAGTGTTCTGGTTTAATAAAATGAAAATGAAATTATGATTTATTAAGAACAACAACAACAAAAATGAAGATAAGTCACAAAAGAAACATTACAGAATGCAGTTGTTAAATTAAGAAGGCCAACCTCGGTGGACGCATTGCCAAATCACCCAGCAGGCAAATTTGACAGCGTGTGTCAGACTCCAATTTCTCTGACGCCCTTCTAGATCACCAGAAACTACCAGGATTCCCAGGGAGTTCTCTAATCATATAACTTGCCTGGGTGTTATTCAGCATAAGATGTGTCTAAAGAACAACAAAAAAAATATAATTCTTTACAATGCAGAATACAATTTCATAAGATGCCTGCCAAAGTCCTGGCTCTGGAGGTAGTCAAAATCAATTCGCACCTCCATTCATTGTACCTCAGGGATGAATGGAAGCAGTCTATGTCACATCCACAAGAGCTGCTTCCATTATTCTACAATCCTCCTAAAACAAGTATAAGTCAATTGATTTTCTCTGTGCTGCTGAGAAGGTTACAAGGAAAAAAGCTGGGCAAAATAAAAGAGAGCAGCACCCTCCCGGCAGAGCTTGGAAAGCACTAGGAAAGAGAAGAAGCTCAAGTTAATAGAGGATGCTCGTACGCAGGCATCCCTGCAGGCTGGGGGCTGTAAAGATCTGTCTTCCTAAAATCTGGCAACAGTAATGCCAAAGGAGCATTATTTTAGTTTTGCAGTCTTTACCCAGTTATGAAAACTATGATTCCTGTAGTCATTTATTTTTATCATTTAATTGCCACAATGCATAATGGATTTCTTCAGAAACCAGTTTCTTATTTTACTCACCATTAGATGCTCCCAGACTACAAACAGCTCTTACATGACCCCATGATCCTTTCATTTTTACCTTCTTTACTGGAAACAATGAACATTTTCTTTAATATAACTTTACCATCAGAACTAATGAGTTCACCAGAAAACATCAAGCTATGGGGAAAACACCACTTTATTATTTTTTCATTTTTCTATCAAGAGAATCCAGATGAAAAATATCATTTTTAGGGACAGGCTTTGAAATGAAGCATTTTAAGTTTAATACTACTGGGTTTTGGGGCAGGGGGAACAAAACCAAACATACCTCGCTATTTCACAGTTTAGATTTCAGCATTTACTGCACATGGGGCAAAATACCAACATTCTTTTTATCTCTATGACAGCCTGTCATCAGAAAAAGAATATATCCACATGGACCTAATTGACTGTATGTATAAGGACAACATGTTCCCAAATATTCTGCTTATTGAGTCACAATATAAGAAAAGACAGAGTCATCACCTATCTCAGAATTTTATGTGAGATGTTATAAAATTTCTAAAGCTTTTTAGATAAATAAAGCATTTCACACACATAGTAAGCAATGGGAGGCAGAAATACCATTGATCTGGGAATGTATAGACTGAATAATCAAAAACCAGTAGGAGCCTAATTAACCATTTCTGCTACATATCCTTTTAGCTGTTCAGTGCCATGATCTACAGGACTTAAGGGATTTCACCAGCAACATCTACAGGCAGATTTATGCAAATAAACACAATTAGCCTTGAACTCTGTTTAAAAAGCTCAAAAAATTTAAATCATATCATTTTAGGTCTTACACACAGACAAAAAATAAAAGTGGCCTCCAGTCTAGCTTCTTCCTTCCTTAAAAGGAAGTTTTATGCTGAGACTGAGGTTTTGGTGTCGTAAGCACCTATGGATTTATTTTAGTCTTTTCAAACTTTGTGACCAGGGCCAGAAACTATTATATTCCTCAGGATGAAATGCTGGGTTTCATTCTTCCTTTTTCAAAATATAATTCAAGCACAAACAAAACTCCTTAGAAATCAATTGCTAAGGAAAAAAAAAAACAACAAACTACCATAGCTCTGAATCAGGCAGATAGGCTGATATCCCTCTGACAGTTCATTCTTATCAGCCATTGTGAAATCAGCACCCTTCAGACTTCCAAATTAAATTAGACCCAATGACCTCCTAGTCTGATGCTGAAGAGAGCACAAATGCTCCAGGCTCAAAATGACCCTCTCCTGAGGAGGAAAAGACCCTAAAAGGCAAATAGAGGGTACACTGGGTGTTGCAAGCTAAAAACTCAGGCTCCTCATTTTCCAGATTGCTTTTCAAACTTTTCCTACTCTATATTTCTGCAAATATTTTTCCCCAACAGAAACTGCAGCCTGGGTGTATGTGTGAAAAGATGATAAAACATTTCACAGGTGTTAGTGAAATAATTTTACAGATGACATTGGAAAGAAACCAAATGTTTCTTAGGTGTTTTGAAGAGTTCCTATCCCCATATTTTTCCAGCAGTAGAAGGGCTCATTATCACCCATCTGGATTTTAAGAAGACCAAGTAAACCATTTTATAATCTTTTAAAGAAAAAGTAAACGATAGCCTGAGTTCGCCTACGAAAGAGCACTAGTAACAAAGCAGAGGCACTGTCACCCAAACCATGGAGAGGGGAGGAGAGAGGTGTTACGACAGGGACCCTGCCTACAAATCTCCCCAAACAACTTGCACTCTGCAGACAAGTAACATGCACTGAGGCAAGGGCCAGGTTCACAGTTACCTACATATTTTGAGTTATAATTAGCTGCAATATATACACTTTAAAACAGCTATGAATACAGTAAATGTCAGGGGCTGCCATCTGCTCCCTAAGCCATAATTAACTGCTTGATTATGAAATACATATATATAAATATAATTAGTTTTAATAGCTCTGCTTTTGCTGGCACTGCACCAAAAAAGAGGGTCCTATTGCTTGATGGAAAGAGGCTGGAAATGCAAACAGCTCTTATACGGAGCTGCTCTAGAGGCCAACATGGCCATGGTGCAAGAAGGGTGTAAAGGAATACCCAAAGCAGGGAGCTGCCACCTACCAGAAAGCTCTGCAAGACAACACCCAGGGCATTGCTAAACCAGCCCCTCTCTGCCTGCCCCAGCGTGGGGCATGAAGCAAAGCTCTGACCTCAGACAAAATTCATGACACTGTGGGTGATAATAAAATGTCGAGAAAACAGTACAACAGTTCCACAGACAGGCATAGCTCTGCCCCACCACGCACAGACACTGACCAAACGCTGCTGCTTGAAATGATTTCAGGTTGCCTATTGTATAGTTCTATTGGCAACATAGTCTGAAAAGACTTGGAGATTGGGATAGTTAGCAATTTTATTCAGAAGAAAAATATCTCTTAATATATACTTTTCTCTGGTTCTTTGTACACTATAACTGATGTTGCATCCACTGTTAATTACAAGGTAACTAGCATTAATACTTTGCCACAGGACAAATTTTGTCATGCATTCCACGTTTTGATTGCAATTCAGGCACTTTCTGCAGAATATATACATTTAGGGCCAGATTTTGAAAGTATTTCAGATGCCAAAAGGCACATTTGACATAAATTTCTAGGGAATCCAAATGCATCAAAATCCAGTTGTACAGCCCAACCCCACTGCATAACTCACTGTTTCCAAGGGCAACAGGGTAGCTGAATTTTGGCTTTTGATTAGGAAGCACTGCCATTACAGTAAACATAGGACTTCTTGTACCAGCCTGTCCATGGAAAGTCTCTCTCAAAGGAAGAGAAGAGATGGCCTGCAGCTTCCCCATCCATCTTCACACACTTTCTGTTTTTCAGGATCCTGTCTGTCAGGTTCTCCCCTGCCTACTAACAGGACACATTATTTACCCATCCTCTGGAGGTTTGTTATCTCTCTATTTTAAAGCCCATGCTTTCTTCCTAGAAGAAGTGAGGTCCACCCATGAATTAGGAAGTTATTGTGAAGCCCCCTAAGATACACTGCTGGGGCTCTGGGCTTCTCTGTGCTTACCTCATACTGGACCACAGGGAAATACCTACACATTGTCCCAAGCTGCTGCAGCAGTCTGCAGACTTTACCCTCCCTGACCGCAACCAGGATCCCTGCCCAGATGCCCCCTTTAGCATGGCCATGCTGATCACCGCTTCCCACGTCATTTGTAGGAGAGAAGAGTCCATCACCTCAGGCAATGATTTCACCAAATCCATCATCAAAGCCTGGTAAATGAAGAGTGATAGGTTCACTCTTAATGCCCACAGTGGTGCCAGATGACAGCAGCGACACTGATGTCACTATCCCACAGCAGAGCAGGTATATTAATTTAGTGACATATATGCCTGTCTATTTTTAAGCTTTCTCCCTCTCCACCACTCCCCAAGAACAACTAAGTAGCTGTGGATGCCTTTGGTTTTTGTTTTAATCCTGCAGGCTGGAAGAGAAGACACATATCCTCAGAAGTCTATTTCAGCAGATGGGCTGAAATTTCCTGAGCTCCAGAGGGGTTGCATAGCCATGTCTTGCATGTAGCTGAAGGTGGAAAACCTCTGGCTGCAGTTCCCTTGCTTTCCACGGGAGCTGAAGGTCCCTTGCAAGTCTGGATGAAATATTATTGCTCCAGTATTGTGATTATCTGCTGTACAAATCTGGCTATATTGCAGATGACGAGTGGGAGGAGATGAAGCTCACAGCTCTTTTTTGGAGGAAATGAGGGGATGTAATTTTTCAAATGGGACCAATAAAATTAGGCAGACATCTTTAGAGCCTGTTTCTTGAATGCTTCTCACAGCCTCTCTCATCCTCATAACAAGAGAGCAACTGCTTGAACAACAGAATACAGATGTCTGTCATTCCAGTAAACAACCTGGGACAGGATTAATTCTCACCTCTCCCACAGAATCCTCCAGCTGTGACCCGAGCAAGACAGTTTTATCCCTTAAGATTAAGACATGTAGCTAGCTAAAAAAAAAAAAAAAAAATCAAAAATTACATAAAAATGGTTCCATCACCCTGGGCCTGTGTCTCTGCTGAGAAACAAGCAGAGCCCTGTTCCTTTGGCCACAAGCATCATGCTCCCCATTCTTATTATTCATGACATTAGGATTCCATTCTGTGCAACCATTAGCTAAAGGAGCTTTACCATTCTAACAGCTTTGCTTCTGCGAGTCCTTATATCTGACTCCTGATGGCGCCTCTCCAGAAAAGCACTTAAGTATATCCCCCTGTAGTCAAGGGAACATCGTCTTTGTGAGTTCATGGGAACTTATCACTCAGTGGGATTCACAAGTGCACTGTCAAATCAGGGCTTCCCACTTATCTGTCCCATTAAGAGCAACGGGCTCCCTAATTATAAGCAAAACCAGGCAGATATTGTATGCCATTTGTTGAAGCAATTTTGCATGTTCTGTGAATAGATATACAGAAGTTATTAAAACCATCCTCCTTTTACAGAAACATTTTTTCCTGTCCCCATGACATCAGAAGTTTTGGTTTATCAGGATTAGGGATATTGGGGTCTCACACCCCACTCGGTATTACAGAGGGACGTTCAAATGACAGGACCACTCTTCACAATCATCGTGGATAACAGAATTGAAGCAAACACCTCACGTTGAATAAGGACCACTGTTAATTTGTATTTTACCATAGATTTCAATTATGCTGTCTTGCGAAGCATGCAGAATTCACATGCTTCTTGCTGCTACTTCCTCTATAAACAAGAAGAGCCAAAGCTGTGTGTTCCCATGATTCCCACAGCCAGGCTCTCGCAGCTGTGCAAAACGCTTGGGTTTCCTCCACACACCCTGGCACTGAGTGGCTTTGCTCCCTCTGCCAAATCAGATGGAGTCTTCTCCTCTGCCCACTCATTTTACCACTTGACCTACAAAAAACTATCTGCCTTAAGGTCCTGTATTACCCTTGCCAAGGCCAGACATTTCTCAGCACTGATCACTGCTAAGCATTGGTATTTGCCTTGTCCTAAGAAGATCTGAGCCATACATTTCCCTAGGGAGAATATCTGACCCTCCATCTCTACACACACCTCAAATAAACAACCAGCTTCCTCACAGACTGGAGATTTTCTAATGTGATCCATCTCTAAGCTTCATTTTCACATTTTCCAAGCTTCTCGAATTGGAAAGCCTGGAGAGGGTAGAAGCATCAACAGTTAGATGACCACAGGAATGACAAGCTAATGATACATTAATTATGACAAACCATGAGCTTTGCCACACTCAGAAAGAGCCTGCTGTGAAGGCAAGAGCAAAATGCCTTCTCCCCCCACCCTCGCTGAAGGCAAGCACTGCTGCACCAAGCAAATGCAGTCCCACTCCCCTGCTGCAGGCCAGACCTGCAGTGATTTCCCATTGGCTTTTTGTCTCCTTCTTAACCCAGAAGCTGGCTTCTTGACAGTGGGCAATGAGCATCTAAGTGCTCTCAGACAGCTCTCCTAGCAAGGGTCTTTCCTGAGTCAAAAATTGGATGACAGCATGATGCCTTTACCTGTCAGCATCTCTGACATTAACCACTTTTCTCATTGATCGAGCACTTCTATGGCAAGACTAAAGCAGGACCAAGCAGCTCTGATCTATGTACAGGGGCAATGCAATAAGGTTTAGTGAAAAGCACTCAAGTTTAAATTTCTCAGGAGCTGTAGAATAAATCTGGTACAATATTTTATCCCCTAAACCTATTAATGAGCCACAGTTAAAGCAGACAAATCCTCTGGACCAAGACTGCTGAACCAAGGTGGGTTCAGTTTCTTGCAGCTTCGTGGACACGAGGGTGTCATGCAACATGCTACAGACAGCAGACTTTAGCTGTCAAGCTATAGTTATTCCTAAAACTCTTGGATAAAGGCTAAAACTAGGAATGTCAGACTAAAACTTGCTGACCTTCCTCCGTGGTCACAAACAGCTATTGCTTGCACGAGGGAAAGACTGACCAAATAGATCAGTCTTGGTACTATTAAGGCTCAGCACCACAAGAATTTCTTTTAGACCCTTCTAAAGTCATTCAAGGCTCAGTAGGAGGAAGGGGAAAGTTTTTTATGTGTGGGCAGCCATGCGCCCTACTGCTGAGCATTCCATCAGCATTGCCACTGCAATAAAACTGGTGGCACAGCAGCATGAGTTAGCTGACATTTGTGTCTGTAACAAGTGAAAAGCTATGGCCAAAGAAGCAGATTAGGTCCGATGTAGAGGGAGAACCTATTTTATAGAATTGCAGCTCTTAGCTTTTCTTCCTGTTTCAGTTGGCCTCCCCCTGTGCTGCTCCGAGCATATGCCTACATGCTCAGCTATCATTAATCTGTGAAGCAGTTAGGAGCCCATTTGTATGGGAAACAGTGAAAGCACATCAGCATCCTCATCTAATTGTGGAACTTGAGACAAAAACCAAAGCAAAACCTAAATACATGTGTCCAAGTAAGAGTGTTATAAAAAAAATCCAGACGAACCTATGGGGCTAAGTCCTCACTGTAACCAGATTCACACAGATCAAACTAAGAGCTAGTTTACTGAAAAGTTTTCATTTTTTTGATTTTCTTATCCCATAAAAGATGATGGAAAAACAGGCTGTGGAGACTCAGAAGTAGGTGAGTGACATCCTAGAAATCACCTTCATTCATTCTCTCCAAAGGGAGAGAAAGTCTTGGCATCTTTTGAAGGACAGAGCATGCTGCAGATAAAACCTTCTTATTTATAGGAGAGAGTAGATATATATGCCTTTGGTCCCCTGATATTTTTCTGCATAGCAATGAAAATTAAGGGTTTTTATTCAGACAGGCTTCTTTTATGGGTTTCATCTGCAGACAGCTGAAGGACTTCACTAATTCTGTCAAAAAGTACCATTCATCAACGCTAGTTCGTGCACTGAATTTCCATCATTACAACACACTCCTTTCATAAGGGAAGTTATTGCACCTATCCAACTAAAAGATATGGTATCAGTTCCCAAACAACCTCTAGCTGATATTTAAGCTTGGACCACTGCAACTTGCTTATCCTAAATTTTAGTTTAATGAAAGCTGCTAATAACACCCCAGATACAACTGACAAAATGATCAGCAACACAACCCTCCACAAGAGGAAAATAGATTAGTTTTTTTTTTAAGCTGAGAACATCAAGGGAGTGCTTTTAATATGAGTGATTGTACACCATTATAGGCCAAGGTCTTTCTCAAACATCTTAACCAAGTCAGGAGTTACAGGATTCATATCCTTCCTGCTCAAACAGGGTGCCTGTGTGTCTTACAGGCAGGTTGTGTATTTTAAAAGCAGGGTCCCTTTTGTTCTTAGAGAATGAAATTTGTTTCTTTAGGCAAGTTGTTATTAAAACGAGTTCTCCATAGAATTTGAACAGGACTGGAGACAATTTCAGGAAAAGCACAGCGTTCATGCTGGCTGTAGAAAAGGCACAGTGTGTGAAGCAGCCGTCTGCAGGACTTTATCTCCACATCAAATCTATAAACTGTATTTTAGAAAAGAATTGTTAGAGAAAGGGCTACACCTCAGGAAACTCAGCTGTATTACTCATAGAGATTCAGGGGCTTTTCCAGTGTGGATTTTGTGCAGAAATCCTGTTATTTTGCACAAGAAAGGTCACACTGATAAACACATGCAAAACCATCTCCTAACAATATCCAAATGTTTAGTCCTTGAAATAGTACAAGGGGAAAGGTTCACAGTTCCCTCTGGTCGGTTGCCCTCACTGTCCCAAAACTCATCCCACGCCAGCTCACGGCTACACAGGAACACTGGTGAGCCGAGCGTTGCTGCAAGGGCAGCCGCAGGGATCAATGCGCCGTGAGGCAGTGGTGAAGCTTCACTATCCTTCCTGACACAAATAAGCTGGTGATATCTCAATCATGTGGGAAGTTTCCCAATCATGTGGGTTTGTCCTCTGAAAAAAATGCACTCAACAGAAATAACCTCTGGGAAATTATTGTGGAATTTATTTTGAGTCACTATAATCTTAATATCAAAAAAACAACCTAATGGAGTAAAAAAGTTTCAATAAATTGGAAACACAGAGGGTTTTGCCTTTGGAAAAACTCATTGTTTTCATCTTTGTTTGCCTTACTTCAGGGCAAACCAGAAGGTCAACTCCTATGAATTTCTTCAAGGAGATAAACTCTTTTCTCAGCTCCCTTTTAATGCCATTACATTCCCAAAGCTACAGGTTAAATGAAGTTCAGTGACCTGTGTAATCTGAAGGTATAACTTACAGAAGACATGACTACTCCACAGTGCATCTGTAAACACAGAACCTGATTTCTCTCTGCCACCAAGACAAGTGCCATTTCACATCTCTCACTGCCCATGAAACAGCTACCTTCTCTCAGTCCCATGGAGGCAGCCACCATTCTTCCACACCTCACACAAAGGTGGAGGCATTGTCCCTTTGGGTCTGGAGAGGCACAACTCCAAAACACCCCTCACCAGCACACATCAGCTCTGTCCCTACAGGCCCAATTTCCAGGCTTAGCTCTAATAAAAAACTTGTCCAAGGTGACTACAGAAGCAACCTTCTCACAGTGCAAAACTACTTTCCATGGTATACGTAGAAAGATGCGGGGTCAAAAGCACATAAGAATTGAATATGACATAACCCCCAGTCCAGAAGGCCCTGACTTGTCAAGACCACAAAGTGCACACCAGTACACGTGCCTCACTTCTCACACGCACAGTGTCNCATTTTGCTTAGAATCCTCTGGCAGTGGGAGCTGTTCACAGGGAAAGCTTTGCCAGGAGACAGCCAAGCCAGCTCCTAAACACTGCTTTTCATTTCTAAGCACCCATCATCAGTCAGGACAGCTGTACAATTAATTTTTCTACATGAACCATTCTCAAGTATATGCATATGATACTGCTCTGCAGTCCAAGGTGAGTAGCCACATGCAATTTCCTACTGTCCTGCATAAGGCAGAGCCTGGCATGAGCAAAGAGCACCAAGCAGCTCAGATGCAGGCAAGGGACACTGAGCCCAGCCCACAGATGACTCCCAATTGCCCCAAGGCTGCACTGCTTGAAACCTCTGTTGCAGAGGATGTTATCTCAAACTGTTTCGAAAAGAAAAGACCCCACTCAGCACAGGAATCCAGCATACAGCGTTTCTGAACTTCATCCAGGCATGAAAGATGGGTCCAACCAGCCTATGCATTTCCATCCTTGCAATATTCAGGCTGGGATTTTTTTACTCACAGCTGGGATTGAATCCTTATCTATGAGAGGCATTTTTGGGTCCTGTCCTGGCTTCTTCAGGGATATTTTTTGTCCTAGTAGCTGCTGCAGTGCTGTTTTAGAGTTAGTGTGCAAATAATGTTGATAACACACGGATGTTTTAGTTGTTGCTAAGTAGCACTTATCCTAAGTCAAGGACTTTTCAGTTTCCCATGCTCTGCCAGAGAGCAGGTGCACAAGAAGCTGGGAGGGACCATGGCCAGAACAGCTGACCTGGACTAGCCAAAGGGATATTCCATACCATAGAACATCATTCCCAGTCTATAAACTGGGGGAGCTGGCCAGGAGGGGTGGATCACTGCTCAGGCATCAGTCTGGTGAACAATTGCACCAGGCATCACTTGTCTTTTCTTGGGTTTTGTTTCTCTTTTTTTCTAGTCCTTTTCATCACAATTATTATTGTTACATTTTATTTCATTTTCATTATTTAACAGTTCTTCTGTCAACCCAGATGTTTTACACCACTCCCCTCCCAGTTCTCCTCCCCATTCCACTGGGAGAGGTTAGGAGTGAGTGAGCAGCTGTGTGGTGCTTAGTTGCCAGCTCATGTTAAACCACAATCGGACCTTTCAGAAAGGACCATCCTCCAGTGTATCTGCAGTCAAAGAGTGCCAGTGGAGGTAGGGACATCTTCCTGCTCTCCTCCAGCTTGCAGTGAGGCAGATCAAAGGACTAACACTCAGAGGTCTTGCAGTCTGTGGCTGGCAGAACTGAAGGCAAAAGTAGCCTTTCCCTTGTAAAATTAGATCTGCCTGGGATGCTATAAAGCATTATGGCTCCCGAGAAAAGGATGGAGGTGTGGTGACGTACCTCTTCTACACATGCATAGACCTGGTATGTTGGTTTTCACATAAACATGGCAACCAGAGGACAGATTTAATTCGCATTCCTTTACACCACTCTTAAGACTGGTGTGAAGTCCTACCCTTCCTTTAAAGGACAAATACACCATCTCCACAAGCACTTGCTCCAAAGTGCAGTCATCTAGCTATGCACACCTTGCACAGGAATCACCCCACTGGGGCAGGTGTCCTGTTGTGGTTTCTGTTAGCAGAATATGAACACCACCACAAATAACCCCCCTTTTAAACAGTCCTAAGGTCACCACAGCAAAGGCTACAAAAGAAATACTTGGTTAATACATCACAGAAAGAACACGACACTACCTCCATCCTCTGCCCTGATGGCAAAGCAGGATTAGGCAATGTGGTATAACTCTTGCTGTCTCTTCGGCACTGCTGTCACCCTGGGCCAGCCCATGTTTCCATTGTCTGTGCTCATCTTCAGCCTGCTTCCCCCTCCTCACCCAGGCAAGAGGAAAGCAAATATTTTTACAACCAGTTTACAACACAGACTGTGCTCTCTCATACTTACGTTTCTCCCCAAGACACCAAGGACATCTCCAAAGAGCCCAGCCTGAGGCAGATTTTGGGCATGGAAAATATCAGATGAGACATGGATATCTATAAACAGTGGTGAAGTCCAGGGCAGAGGCAGGTAACTCCCATCTAAGTCAGACAATATCAAGTTTAGCTACTTTTTGCACAAAATAGAAAATATGGGGAGGAAATTTGCTTGTTTGACCAAGCTTTATCATTTTGCAGTTGGTTTGAGAGAACCAAATTGAATTTTAAAATGCTATTATGAGAAAGGTTAAATAAAATAAATTTGAGTATCTTTAGCCATAAGGGATGTTTAAATTTTCCCTGGGGCAGCTTGCTCACTCCCCACAGTCAATGTAGATCAAAAGAATAATTTATAAGCTTTAATGAGGATATTGATTTGCAAGGTCCCTTCTGTTCATGTGAGCAGGGAAAGGAGTGAGAAGGAAAGGAGCCCTGCAGGGTGCAACCAGCGTGCTGTCAGAGGTTATAAACCATAGTGAGCCACAGGGAGCCTGCACTGGCCTGGGGAAGGTGCAGGATGCAGCCCCTGCTCCCAGCAAGGATAGATATCAGTGTTTCCAAACATCTCACCTTCTAATTTGTACTTATGCAAAAGTGCCATCCCATAACACAAATCATCCAGCAATTAACATGCACTACTTCAGCAAGACTCTCCGTTGCTTGTTGCTGAGCTATCTTCAATGACATTAATGAAAGCTAATTAAATCAATCAAGCCACCACCTACTCAAACATGACTGTAGTTACTCAACCTGTATCAGATCAGGAGCATTTTCTCAGGCACTGAAAATATCAAGATGCACATTTATCATGCTGTCCTTTCAGCATACATCTGTTCTCACCACCCCGTGTTTCATTTATCATATGTTGTCACTGTCCCTACCCGCTATGCATCTAGGTGTCAATTATTATCTCCCCTGTGCAGCTCAAGTGCATCGTACTGAATAATCTCCATCTTAATATCTATCCATAAGCTTTCCTTACAGGGCAGCAGCAACATTCAGCCACGTCCCCTAAATTATACGACTGTGACCATAACCTCTCCCTTTCTGTATCGCGAGTTATTAAAATCTTAAAGTACCTCCACACACTCAGATATTTTTCAGGGGAAATGATGGAAGACTCCCTTTTTCCCCTGTCTAGGGCCTGACAGAAGATACACAGCATAATTCAACAGAATAAACTTTTCTGAGAAATGTTTCCAGGCAAATCCTTCAAGTGGGTAGCTGCTGTGGACTTCCTAAATGTCGTTTGTAATTGATGAGTATTGAAATAACGGATTTATTTCAACATTTGCAGTATTAGGCAATGGCATTTCTGCTATACCAACAGCCCATGTTAGCATGAGCATGCAGGCAGATGATAGGATTCTTCTAAGCAGGAGCATCGTCTCTCATTATATTATAACATTTGGTCTTTATTTATGTTTCTGCTCTGTCTGGCTAACTCTCCTTTTTATTTACAAATCGTCTATATTAATGTGCTTTAATTTCAGTATCGGTTGTTTATTTTAGAGATAAATCAGTTGGCAAAGGGAAAAAGCCCAACCGTAGCAGAAAGCAGCACCAGCTCTGACACCATATATACGTTTGTCTTTACTCAATAGGAAACAAAACTAATGGGCTTTTTACTTCACAGACATAGCTGGTGGCATTTTCCATGTTTTAATTATAAAAATACTGACTTGCAGGTCAGAGAGCCAACAGCTAACGAGCACAGCATTCATTTCTTGGGCACCCCTTGGCTATGGAAGCTCAGCCCTTGCCCAGCCACTGTGAAGAAGAGAGATGAGGCGAAGTCTCTGCACACGTCCCAGACAAAAAGACACGGGGCAAACAGGCACAGAAGTGATGTCCCTGTGAAGAGCCACACTGAGAATCTGGGGAGAGATGGAAAAAAAAAAGCCCAAAACCAAAAACATCCCACCCCAAAACATGAGAAATATCTAAAGTAATAGATATCAAAAGTAATTAGAAAAATAAGACTTTGTTAGAGGCAGCAGCAGGAAGTCACAAGCCAGACATTTCAGCAAGGGGCATAACTGCCTAGATCAATTTCCAGGTGGTTTTGCCCTCACTCTGCAGCCACACAAGAAATAAAGAATGTATAACCCTTGTGCCTTGATTTCTCTGAACTTGGTGCCCTAGGGAAAAAACAGAGTAATGTTTCAAATCAACTGCCTTACACTGGTGTGAGACAGACAGTCTGAATGGGAGCTCGGTTCTTATTCCTCTGTCTAAAGGGCTTTCAGGG
The DNA here is from genome assembly GCA_013399075.1 of Chloroceryle aenea. NCBI lineage: Eukaryota > Metazoa > Chordata > Aves > Coraciiformes > Cerylidae > Chloroceryle > Chloroceryle aenea. Next base: position 168,713 of record VWZY01006265.1, read on the forward strand.
ACTCATATGAACACTGCCAAAGACACAGTAGGAATAATAACATGAGTCTTTATTATTATTATAGTTGTGCATAAACTCCCAGCAAAGATTAGTGCCAGGGGACCCATTTTCACCCATCATCCAGCTGCAGAATTACCCAAGAGGTGAAACAAAGGCTTTCTGATGGCAGAAGAGATGACAGCATATCACTGGGCATTGCCATACGCAAAAGCACGCAGAGTTTTCAGTCTCTGGGTATGAAGAACAAGAACTTCCCTCCCTTCCCCCAAATCAGATTTCTCCTACCACCAGCCAAAGAAAGTTAAAGGTACTTCAGAAGAGACAAGCAGAGCATGGACCTGCTTTAACATTGCTACCTACAGAGCAGAGGCAAAGTCTGCACTAGGAAGATGATCAGGAGAGTTGATCACGAAAAAGTAGAAAAAAACCCAATAGATTTGCAATATTTGGTTATTTGAGTTTTTGCATTTGTTAACACCTTCCTCTCAATGTCTGGAAAAAAAAAAAACAAAAACCCCTGTCTTTGCTAGACACACATTTTCTACTGTGAAAGTCATATGAGGGAAAAACCTCACCCTTTGTGGTGATGACCACAGCAACACAATATCTGAAAACCAAGTCACATGTAGTGCTATGTCTCACAGAGAAACTTCAGTCCTGACACCAACTGCATTAGTTAGTCTGTCAAGCCCCAATACCAGTTCCCCCCTGTGTCTTTCTGTCATGCTGCAGCAATTTTAAGGCTATGGCAGACTTGTTTATTGAATAGCTACATTTGGCTGTACGGGTCTTTCCAACTTCAGAAAGAATCAATAATATTCTTTGCTTAGAGCAAAGAGCCCGATGAAATTCTTGGTTTAATCCACCTAATATCATTTAGTTGAGTAAATTCATGTGACTAAAAGCATTCTGTCAGTTAAAGACATTTCATCAGGCTCATGCACATAATTCTGGTGACAAAGTGATTTTTGTCAACAAAATACCACTTGGAACACATACAGAAGTGTGTTTAGCAGTGAGTGAGTAAACAGTAAAAGCAAAAATCAGATCCTGAAGATTACGCAGTTATAAAAAGACAAGAAAGAGAGAGAAATTATCTATTTGGTGCCAGACTGTGAGAAGTAGTTTACATGAAAGGAGAGGGAGTTTATAAGGCAACATCAGCTTCCCATGGGCCTTTCATGTTAGTGTGCATCAAATTACCAACACAAAGCCACGGTCGCATTGTGTAGGTGTTTTGTTTCCTACTCTGCTTTTGATACTACAGTCAGTAGATCTGTTTAATGTGTTAATTGCAAACTCCTCTGGTCTTTATCCAACATTTCTTCCATTTATTGGTGTGTCTGGCATCAGAAACATGCAAATAAGGTGACTGAATTCCTTTGCCTTTCACTTATCATCGTGCCTTCATCTACCCTGCTTTGAAAAAGCACTGGCAGCTGAACCTCAGCCCCAAGTCTGCAAACCCATGAATGATGCAAACACACAACTAAAATCTGCTCAGCCCACTGCAGAGTGTCCAACAGTGATGGGAGAACTATTGCAGCTCCCTCATGGGACTTGATCCCTCAGCTGCTGGGTGCTGCCTCTGAGCAGGGAAGGACAAACCACACCACTGCACTGTATGCAGGGCAGAACCTCAGCAGTCCTGGCTCCTGACACTCCCAGGGCAGCATCATGCAGTTCAGGCTCCTCAGCCTGAAATACAGTCACTAAAAGAATGGATTTACTCTTCTGATCAACTTCAATGAGGTGCTTTGCTAAGTCACATCCTAAGACTGGAGAAGCCATTGGTACCACCTCAGGGTACTTGAGTGACACTGCTGTTGGGGGAGAGATCAGAATCTGTGCCAATATTAATATCTGCAATCACCTAACAGAAAACCTGTCTGTTATATTTCTCTGTCTCTGTGCATGGCAGTTCTCACTAATACACTGATAAAGGGATGGGATTTAGGCATAGGACACAGGAGACAAGTTTGGAGGTGGCAAGGAGCAAGGAATGACAGGCTGAAGGTCTTTGGCCACGGTCAGAGAGAGTGGGGAGCTGGCTGCTGTATGAAGTAATTCAGGACTATAAGGAAAGGAAGAAAAAAGCAGAGCGGGAGGCTACAGCTGCTCAGTGCTAAGGAAGCAGAGCTGCAAGGGGCAACACACGTGGGAGCTAGGAAAAGAGTTTCCTACAGTGAAAATGGAGCTCACACAAATACAAACACACAAAAAGGAGGAGTGAAGTTAACAGCAGAGAAGAGAGCTATTAAACATCATCTGTCCTTGGGAGATGCTGGCAGACAGAGGAAGGAGGAAATCTCAGAGCAGCTTTATTTACTTGGTGGTAGTGCTTTTGACTACCCAGCTGTGCAAAAGCAAGAACCACCAGCTGGGGAGAGGCTGTGCAGTGCACACTGGTATTTGCACACCCGAGTTAAAGCAAAGCAGCTTGTCCTGAGCCTTCAGGGCAGTACAGAAATGTTTTTCTTCCCTGATTCCAGAGGTCAGCACAGCAGCTAGGGAAAGGCTTTCAGCATGCCGAGAAACAAGAAAAGCACTGTGGGAGAACATGTCGGACAATCACATGCAGAACAATATGATCAGGTGAATGCCACTTTATTAGCTACAGGGTGCTGTTTATATAATCATCCCCTCTATGTTTATGCTACTTGTACCATTATCACTGGCTAAGTAGTGTAAGCCCACTCTTAATTGGTTATTATGCAGCAAGCAAGCAGAAAGCGTACAGCGGCGGTATGCGGCGTACAGCTGTCTCTCATCTCTCAGGTGCTTCTCCGCATTTGGGAGCTGTCATCTCTGTTCAGTTACTCCCTTCTTTTCGCCTCTGAGTGTCCTTGACTGAGGCTTAGGCTTCTTCTGCTAAATAGGCCAGATTGCTCACACGTCCATTCCTTGCTAATAAATCCTCAACAAAGCACCCTTCAGTACGTGTCAAAAACTTAGTTGTGACACAAAAGGACATCGAGATTTCTACAGGGATTGGGAGCCAAGTTTTACCTGCCTCCTGCTACAAAACAGCTTGCCATGTCCCCCAGCACTTGCCATTTTCTTCCATGCCTCACAGCACCATACATCAGTTTTTAGTCACCAATACATCTCCTCCAGCAAACCCTGTCAAATTCCTGTTTAAGGTTCACTATAGAGTAGTTTTGAGGTAAGTCACTGCACCGCTGTAGTAGTTTTGAAGTCTTTGAGCTGTACGTAGTTTGGAGTTTGCAAGGGGAACTGAAGTGTTCTTACAGAAGCTTCACAAAAAAGCCACACATTTCACACTGGTGCACTGGGAGATGTACAGCTGACAACAGGTTTTACATACTCAGGTAATTATCAACCAGGAGAGAAATTAAATTTGTCTCATCCTTCTCCCTCCGTGCTAGCACTTGAGCTGAAGTGGTAATAGAGAAAAATCTCATAAAGTAGCCACCAGAGTAATTGTTTGCTATTGATCTGTGGTGTGATTTAATGAGGTGGAAAAGCAGGTATAGGAAGGATATTTTGTCCCTCCCTAGGTTAGGGAAGCCCCTGCTCAAGTCTCACCTCACCCTTGCCAGCTCTCCTGGCCCTATCCTTCTTGACCACATCAGCCCCAGGGGTCCCTAGCTTGGGTCATGCGCATGCTCTTCAACCTCCTGGTGCACTGGGTATGGTGGCTTCTCCCCAAGAGCCGGCGCTGCCCATGAGAGAGGAATGTCCCTGGGACTAGGAAGGAGGGAAAATGGTTTAATTCTGTGCTCAGCTGCTGAATTTCCGTCTGCAGGTTTAATCTCAGTCTACCACAAAAGCGGAGGAGGTTTAACAACCAACAGGCAATTTTTGCAGACTCTCAAGCCCAACTGTTTGCCTTGGAAAAACGGTCTGCTCTTGCACTACTTGCTGACATTTGCATTCTCTGCATCAATAAATGAAAGCTGAAGCTCTACCACAAAACACCTTGAAATTTATGACTATTGTCATCAACAAAACCTGCAAAATTAAACTCTAGGATCCTCCCCCGCATCAGTTTTGCCATCTACAAGTCCAGGTCTGCCTAAATCACACAACAGCCATAAAAAGGAGACACCCCAACCCAAAAATCTCAGCTGTCCTGTCTCCCCAGCTTAATACTAAGTGCTAAAGATACCCCAGAGTTTATATGGATGCCAGTGCACCCCCCTTGCTGATTGTATACATAAATAAAAATCACAATGATCTCATTTGAGTCCCTTAACCATCAAAAGCAAATTCTAGGAGCCCCAGCTAATCTAGCTGGAGTGACTCAGAGTGATTTTTGATTGAATCTGACTATAAGTGGATACAATTAAGATGCTGTTTCAGTCTAAAGATGAATTGGCCATGCGGTAACAAATCGTGAATGCTTATTGCTGCCACACTGAGGCAGGTAATCAGGGAATGAAGTTGTAATTGTGGCACTTCTTGTTTTGCTTCTGCTGGAGCGCAGAACGTGAGATTCAATTTAACAAACAATTTGCCACACAGCTCATCCCTGCTGGGTGGGAAAGCAAAGACTGCTGGCAAGGGTCCCTTCGAGTTTTGCTCCTTTTCAAACCTGTTATAAGCATAACTGGCACTTGCTTTAACATTTGCACCAAAACAGAAAGGAAGAGTAGAAACCCAGGAGCATCACTAATGGCATTTCGAGAGCGTATACCAGGCTTCACCCAGACATGATAAAAAACAACCCCCCACACAGCAGAAAGAGTCATTCTTTTGATGCCTTTTTGGGATCTTTGTGAGCTCCTCTGGAGAAACCAGAGGGCAGCTGGGCCAGCACATTGGAGCAGCAGATGCCAAAGTGCATGAGCAGGGAGAGATTTATGTATGCTGAAAGCATCTCTCCCTTTGCAGGGGATTCAAGCTGGAGACCCCGAGTGATCTTCAGGGCAAATGTCCTTTTTGCCCCCAGGGTAGGGAAAGATAAACTGGAGAAGCTGCTATGTATAGATTTATAGCTCGTCAGCAGCCTGCCTTTGTCCTGCTGCAAGGGAAAGGGTGCAGGGACATGAGACAGGTCTTGAAATGCTGTTTTGCCTGTACTAAGTAAAATAAGCATGAGGCCCTTTGCTATAGTCTGGCTATTACAGTAGCTTTGCTTCCTTACATTTTTTTCTGAAGCAAGCACTCTGCAAGAGAAACAATCTTGTTGGTGAATCTAGAGAAATACAGTATTTTCAATGGACATTTTACTTTCAACAGCTCCGCATCTGTTCAATGCTAAATTAGAAGCCACAACACCCCTTATATTTCAATTTTTTATCAGCAAGACTAAGTCCTGGGAAGAATTAAATGCACTTACACACTCTTCATCTTGCTGCTGTTGGTGTTCCTAGTGTTCTCTTGTTTTTCTCCAGTTAGCTGTTTCAGGGCCTAAGTGGCTGGCATTTAAAAGATCTCCAAAAAGATGTTAGCCACAACGATTTCCCAGATAAGACTTGTAGAGCAGAGTTTTCTTGGCTTCATTTACCGCTGTTTGGGACCCATCCTTGCATCCAACCACTGCCTCCAAGTTTCAAGTCCAGACTTGCCTCCTCAAACAAGCCCAATTCCATGGACATGTTGCAGCCAGACCTTACACATCTTTCTTGATTCACTACCATTAGTGATTCATCAAGTGAGTCACTTAAAGAAACAGAATAAAATCCCTGAGATTTGGGGATTCTAAATAAATTTAAGGCTAAACATGTGTTTACAAGTTTTGGGATCTCAAAGTAAACCAGCACCAGTTGCTCTTGTTAATTCTTCAGGATATAGACACAGGCACCACCTTTTTGGTTAAAAAGTGGACTAAGAAAATTGTCGTCTAGTTGATAGTCTTATTTAGTACACATAATGAAGACATCATTATCACAGAAAGATCACTCTTTTTATCAGTTTGTTTTTGTAAGTTATTCAGTTTCTCCTTCCCACAAACATACAGGAATCAGAGAACAGAAAAGAGCACAGGGGAACATTTAGTGGTTGGAAACTAGAAAGGCTCCAACAGAAACTTTGGGGAGGAAAAAAATAAAACAAAAAAGAACAAAAGAAAGAAGGCATCTTCCATGTTTTTCTGAAGTACTGCTGGTCATGATCTTCAGAGAGGATACTTTGTTACCTACAAGCACAGTATGGGACTCAACATCAGTTGGATACTGCTCTCTACTCCTCAGCAGCCTTGGAAAAGACCTGAGGCAACCAGCAGCAAAATCTGATTAGGCTTTAGGCAAGTGCAACTCAAAGTGGAGAAAAGCTGATGTAATTAGATTAAAGTTTAGTGTTCTGGACAGAAGCGAGCTGTCAATGACAAGAGCTGTGTGCTCTTACAAAGCAAGGTGCAGAGAAGTACAAACAAATCCTTTCTAGGCTGTACATCAGCATCACAGGATACCTGATGGAGAAAGAGGTTGTTTTTCCTTAAAGGGAATGATCTTCAGATTGGTGAATGAACTGGAGAACTCCCCAACCTCCCCTCCACTAGCAAAGCTGGCCTTATTACAGAGCTTTCCCTTGCTCAAATGTCTTTCAGCAGACTAAGCACCAACTAAGACCTGGTATCCATTACAAGGCTATCATTCTGAGGCAAGATCATGCTTTTTAAATCAACCATTATTAAATAACCACCATTGCATCAGGAGACTTAGTTTGTTGCTCTGTTGTCATAGGCCTGATGTAGATGCTGTGCACTGGAGCAGCACAACACACTACAGAAAAACAATATTAAACTTTACTCTTAAGTAGCACTCTCAGCCCTACCAGATGGATAAAAATGCATCTTATTCTTTCAGAAGAAGAAATTACTCACAGGTTTCCATTTAAAAGAGTACATAAAGAACAGCAGAATGATGTTTGGACCCATCCCAGTGCACATATTGCATGTGAAGCTTTTGGGCTGATCAAATGAGAGCTTCCAGTGTGCAGATTTCAGTGTGAGGTAGTTCCACAGCTCAAGCCCTGAGCATGAGAGGTACTGCCAGAGGACATACTGGAGCCATTTAGCAGCTGGACAAAGAAAGCAGAGGTAGATAGTTGGTTTGTAAAATCCCTCCCTGTCCCCAACAGTAGGGTCTGCTCCCTAGCCAAAGCTTGAGAGCTGAGTTTAGGTCACTAGAGAAAAGGGGACAGAATGGCAATTCATAACATCTCCTTCAGGCTGCCCCAGGCATCTAATGCAGGTGCAGATTACAAGAAAAACAGGTATATGTGTCCCAAAAGGTACCTATCTTTGATGCTCCAAGTTAGCTAAAGATAGACACTGCAAATATCTTTCCCTTCTGACACAAGTAGGTCATGTTAACCTCTGTGCTGTACAGCTGGGCAGGGAAATGAGGCAGAGAAAGGTCAAATACCTCACCTTGCAAATGCTTACACAAATGCTTAATCTCTCTCCTGTGAGCAGTCTCACCAGTTTCAATACAACTGTAAATATAACACAAAGAAAAGGAAGATCTCTTAACCCACTCTCTGCCTCTGAGGGGATTTGGGAGAACAGGGGTCAAAGATCCAGTCCTCCACCTACATTGATCCCCCCACTTTGCACCAGCCTCCTGCAGCATAACTCCAGCACCAAGAAGATCACCAAGAACATTCACCATATGAACATCATCACCACAATACTCTTAGTTATACAAAGCCCTGGCAGAGTGAAGTCTCTTTGCTTTTAACACATAGAAGGTTATACTCACATTTCCTAGCAAGCCACTCCTATTATCTCAGGCCACAGACACAGCAGCTAACACTTAGATCCAATAAACCATCAGCTCTACTACTGCAAAGGGAGAGATGCTAAACAACCCACCAAAAAACTTACCCTCCAAGGAACACCTGCCGATGCTCCAGCCTACCAACTGAGGCCACTTGAGTCTGCTAACAAGGCAGATTGGGCAGCCCTGAGTCCATCCCCCAGCTCCACCTCCTTGAGCAGCTGCTGGGTGATTTGGGAGCCCCTCCTCATCATCAGTGAGTGAGAGTGGACACTTGTGCAGCTTTGAAAGGTAACATCCCAAATCAGCCATCCTTTCTGAACGTGGTAGGTGACCTTTTTAAGGATACACCCACCTATGCTGACTCTTCAAGACACTGGGGTCATGGGGGAGGCCCTTAGGGCTGAGCCTTCAAAAGGTTGTTGGGACTCACTAAAAATGAAATTTGTGTCCTGGCTGGAGCTGAGGAAAAGCGCTTCCTAAGTCAGGCTGTTCAAGTTCCTTGAGCTCTGGTGAACCACGATTCACCGGTTTTATCTTCTTGGGGCAGGGGACAAAGTTATACAGAAAATGCTATCTACAAATATCTTTGTATGGAAACACATACATATGTTACTACACTAAATTAACTCAGCTAAGGAGATGGAAATTAGATCATTTAAAAGCAGAGAGCTCTCCCATATTGTTTCAGCAGAATCATCTTTTTTACATAGCCAGGCAAGGGGCTCATTCTGGGGGAAAACAAACACATCTTTTATGATTATGGCCATTCAAAGTTATTTCTTGCACTCTAAATCGTGTAACATAAAGGATCAATGGTGTCCTCAGATAGTGATTTAATTAAAAACTCCTCCTTTCTTCAAGTTGAGATTTAGAAAAATGCTCTGAATGGCTGATGGATGATTTGCCATTACCTTGCTTGCTTGCTTTTTAATATTTTTTTCAGAATTTTAATTGCTGCCATTTGAGGATTATTGATTAGCTGTAATTGCTCTTTTTTTTCAGGCATCTCCCTAGTTATCTCCAGCTATGTGGTCTATGCAAAAGCAGAGTGTTTCAGAACTGTAATGGTTTTCCTTGGCTCTTAATGAAAATGCAGACAGCTTGATTATGTGGGTAGCTGACTCCTGTGCCTGGACGCTGCATTGGCTTGAACATGAAAGTGGATCCCTGCAAATTCTTTTTCCTTAAGGAAAACACACTAAAAGCAACACACACACCGTGCTACACTTTTCAGAGTCCAGTCGCCCTAGACAGAAACTACACCACTGAAATCTTTACTAGAGAGGGAACTCCCGAGTTCAAAGATAAAGTTCCCTCTGCCTTTCAGACCAAGCAAAGGGAAGAAAGTTACCATTCCTCCTGCCTGTTTCTTTTCATTTTTGTACATTTAAGAGTTTACATGATTCAAAATACAGGGCCAAGTACGCTATTACACAGGGAGCCGCTGCAACAACTGGGAGGCTGCTCCTGCTGCACGTTTCAGGTGATGCTTTAATTTTAGTCTGAGAATTATGATCTCAGACTACAGTATTATTGGGAGGCAACAAACAATCCTCTCAGAGTTGATCTGATAAGTCTGGTGCACCTAAGTATATAGATAGTGCGATTAAACAAAAAAAACACCCTACATCATTAATTCCAGAGCAATTATTTTTAGAACCTGATCACAAGCTAAGTAGGAGTTCATTACCAGAATCTGTCTAGAATTAAGTTTTAGATAGTGAGCATCTGTCCACAAGACTTAACAAAAGTTACAGTAGTGGAAATTCTACTACAGCTACAGTAATAGAAATTTTAGAATTTATTTCCTTTATATTTTTGCCCAGTGATGTCTCTGCCCTGACACTGAGACCTGCAGCTTGGTGGGAAAGCCACCACGACCTGCAGCTTTGCCCTAGCCTCCCCACTGCAACCAGGTACCATCATACCACAGAAAATCCCTCTCATCCACAGATTGTGTGAACATGCCACAGCTGTAGGAATAGTGGAGACAAGAAGTTGCAGCAGTTGGGGGTGCCAGAAGCTTTAGTACCTGCACCCTGCATTAGGTTCACCAATCCAGCAAACTTTTCCATGGTATAACCAGACAGGCAAACTGCTTGTAAAGGATACTGCTAGAAATGTAAATTAAAGTGCAGCAGGAAGTAGGGAGACATATGAAGGGAATCATGGATATCTGATCCAGTCTGAAAAGACAGCTTGAGGCTAATTGTGAGCCTAGGGAAACAGCTTCCCAGGCTGCACGCAGCAAGCAGCTCCTGGAGAGGGGAACTACAGCTTTTCGGTGTGAAGAAGCTGACTGTTAAATTGAGTATGGTATTGATGGTAAATGCATTTCAATGCCAAATTATATATATCTATAAAATACAGCACAGGAAAAGAAAACTAAAGTATGTGTCAAGCCTTTTTTTTTTTTTTCACTTTTCTAGGGAAAATTTTCTTCCAGTACACAGGGAGAAAGAGCACAGGTAGGAATGTTTTCACTTAACTGAATGTCCATAGGTTGCAGCAATTCCTTTGCTTATGATTTGTTCAACAAAAAGAAATTAAATATTGAGTTTTATTTAGTAAAAATGATACAACAATGTTTTTGTTTTCTAACAATGTGATTACCTTTTTTTTTTTGATATACATGTGTCCTGGATTCCCCTTGGTTTAATTACCACAAGCAACTGGTGGCCCAAGCAGTTGGAGGAGCTGCAGCTAGGAGGGGTCATAGCTGGGATAAACAAACTTAATCCCATGCGGATGTCATGCTGCTTAAGTAAGAGGAGGGCTGGACCTAGGCCCCCCTTTTCAACTTATTTCAGCATGTGGCTTCAGCTTGTGGCAGGAGCAGGGAAAGTGGCATCTCGTGTACAGGTAGAGCCTCCCTGTTTCTATCACTCATTTTGGATATTATTTCGATGAAATAATACACAAAAGCAGCAGTACCGAGCCACCCTGAAGGCCCTGTATGGCACTGAATAACACACTGCTTGGTTCAGTTGTCTGATTCTGATTGTGACCTCCTCCCAGCTTCTGGTGCAAATTAACCCTATCCTAGACAAATCCAGGACAACTTTTGTCTTCAGTCAGACCGGAGCTGGATTGATAATGAATTGGATGGACAATATGTAAGTGTATTGTGGACACTGATGGCAGAAAAGATAAAATTCACTTATGTGACTGCTTTTAGTGACTTAACGAAAACTTGAGCTAGTCCCACAAGCAGGCATAAGAAGGGACTTATTCAGATTATCGTAATGTGCCCAGTTTAGCCACCAGATAAAAATGCAAGAAGAATGACAGAGGTACTGACATCAGAAAGCTGACTATATTAGATATTATTATTAGGCATTTGATATATTAATTTAGATGATATGAATCCTCCTCTGAGAGTGAAACCTGTCCCTGGTGTTATGCAGTTAAGGCAAGGGCATGCATTTGTCCACCTGACTAAGCAATTTGAAGGCACATTCACTGACAACTGAAGTAATACATCAAACCTTGACTTGTTTCACCAATATCACAGAAAAAAAAAAGCATCTTGTGTGAAGGGAGAGCAGGCAGACTGCAGCCACTAGGTGGGACAACAGCCCAGCTGGCAACGTGGCTGGGAGACAACTGAAACACAGCTCCCACCTAAGTCTTTGTCCAGAGTTGCTTACAAGGGATGGGCAAGTAAAGCACCACACGACATGTTAAACCTGCCCCTGCTTTGGTTGGGGAGCAGATTTAGGGGACTACAACTTCTCATATATGTTCTCTGTACTTGCTCTGTTCACATTCAAGTGTTCTTATAATTTGACTATTGCATAGTTCCACGATTTAACTTGCTACATTTGTGAACAACCTAACAGGAGGGTTTCAGAGCTCACACAGAAATTGTAATACTATAATAAAGGAAATACACAAAACGCTTGAAATTAAAGGGTCTGGCTTAATTTGCATCAGAAGGAATTTGACCTGGAGATTTATGTGCTATGGTTTATGGAGTAAGAAAAATAAAAAAAAGTGATAGCCCTGCTTTTAACATTTACAACACATCTTTCATCCACTTTTAACTGCATTGTTTATAAAAAAAAAATGCATTAAGAGTTCTGTTTTGCTTCAGGCAGGGGAATCCTTTACAGGATAGGCAGCTTGATTTGTATCTTAATGGTGATGATGATCCATCACTGTTTTGTGAATTAATGCAGCTGGGAGATGAACTCCAAAGCAAAGATGTAAGAGCTGGAGCTTGACCTTTGCACATGAATATTCTTAAGCAGACAGCAAGAGCCTTTTCTCCTTACAGCTTAAAGCAGATCAGAAAGCTCCCAAAAAGAGCAGGTGGGAAACCAACTGCTAAGTAGGAACATAGAGATAAAATAAGGTTTAATAATTAACACCATCACCCCCTCTTGGTTTGTGTATGTGTGTGTTTTTCCTCTGGGTTTGTTGTTTGGTTTTTTTTCTCATACACGGAATTGTTGCATTTCCTTCATTTCTGTTTGTACAAGCATGCCCCTTAAAACACAGTAGGGATTTGGTTGTCCCAAATCACTTGCAGACCAAATGATTACTATCACTTCTAGTCTCTTCCAGGAGTCAATATGTCACTGCAAACCTTGCTTCCATTGATAAATTGCCAAAAAAAAAAAACCAACCACCATATGGGCAATTAAATTTCCAATATAAAAAGGCTTTACACAGAGGCTTGCACATGCCTTTGCCAGGTGACAAAGCAATTTCTGCAGGTTATCAATTTAGTAGTAATTTGTGTATGTATAAATGTATGTAATATACATGCGTGTATACACAGGATTGTGAAAAGGGGAAAGATGGTGGTTTGGCAGGAGGAGGCTGAGAATGCCTCTTACATGAATTAAAGGATCAGGAATCTGTATCCTTAAGAAAATATTAATGAACCCCAGGCAAACCCCAAACCCCAAGCAAGAGGTACAACACTATGACTAGCAGGTTTCTTCTGCCCAAAATCCTCTTCCAAATAAGCAGTCTGAAGATACAGGGTTGCTTAAGAAGTCAGGCTGGTTTAAAGAAAATCTCTCTCAGAAATAAATTAATGATGAAAAATATTTTGGGGTATCATAGCACTGACTTCCCTACCAACAAGAGCTTCACCTGCTTCTGAAACTATAATAGAAAAGATTATGGAGTAACATGGAAAGAATATTCTGGATGATACAGTTTACCTTTCCATGTTCAGAAGAAAGAATTTTATTTTTCAGTATTTTCAAAAGGATTTAGAATTACAAAATTAAATAAGAATTACAAAACTAAATCAGAATTCTTTTTATGTATGAAGTGATAAAGATGAGAGATACCCTACTGATCCTGGATTGTCAACATCCTAGCTAGAAAATGACCGTACATTAACAATTTTCAGCCTAAACAGCCACAACAAGTGAAAGTGTAACAGGAAGGAATCATCCAGAGATTTTAGAAACAGCTACAGGTACTGGCAGCTGTAATTTCTGACTTTTAACAATTAGGCATTATAAGGAAGCTTGTACTTTGGAAAGCACCAACTTTTTCTCTCGTGCTGTAACAAGTCAGGCTCTGCTGAAAATATCAGCCAGCAAGGAAAAGAAATGAAAATTTTTTTTCACAGTGTCAATTTTTACAAAAAGGGTGTTACTGGAAATATATTCTATGCCACCCTTTAAGAATTCTTTTGCCCTCACCCATTAACTTAAGCTGAAAATCCACCCAGCCCAGTGTGCTGCCAGATATCATGAATGGGCTCCATGTCTCTAGACTGGTGTGGGCTTGTAATTAAAAGAAATTGGGCAGTTGCTGCTCAGAAATGGACACAATTCAGGCCCTCCGTGTCTCCTCTTTTTACCTCCTCTTCAACATCACTTCTGTTCCTCCTTCCACTTTGCCCCTCATTTTCTTAAGAGATCAATTCAAGGTGCTTGGGATTTCTTTGCTGTTTGGAGATCTAACAGCAGAGTGTGGCAGCAAGACCCCTCTAATAGACTGAGAAATGACTTGTCATAGGTCTCAGAAGAAATCAGCTCCTGACATGAGACCTAAGCCCTTGACTCTTTCAACACCGCTTTTCCACTGCAAATACATCTGTTATTCTTCCATGGGCACCTAAAGAGATATCAGTCATATGGCTGAAGGATGGCAAGGAGCTATGGGAATCAGAACCCTCTAGAGTGACATGCTTTCATGCTGTTTCTTTAATTTTTTGTCTGGCAAGTGAAATATATTTCACCAGAAGGTGGGAAAGGACTTGGAACAAAACTGATCTTGGCTGAGCAAACATTTGACAATGTTCTGTGGGAAACAACCATCTGTCTTGGGAGATACCAACTCCAGGAGATACTGATGGCACTAAAAATATCTGCTTCAGTCCGCAGTCCCAAGACATTCAGTTTTCAAGTGTGGAGAGCCTCAATTCTTCAGCGATATACCTTTTTATTTCTTTTTCTTTTTGGAGTGTTGACTTACCAGGTGTGCAGTGAAAAGCTCTGGTTTGTTCAAGATGCAGCCACACGTGTTTTGGCACCTAAGCTGAGTGGAAATTATAGAGGAACTGCAGAGAGATAATTAATATGGATTAAATGGAAAAAGGGCTTTGTACTGTGCTTCGCAAGTACAGACCGTACACAGAGATGGATGTCTATCTAAGAAGAGCTTCCTGAAGTAGTTTGGCAGCCTGGTTTCTTCTGGGATACATGAGAGGGGAAAAAAGAAAAATCTTTTAAAGAAACTTTTAAAAGTGTACCATGAATTCAAACCAGCTTCTTACTCATCACTGACAAAGAGGTTAATGTATTTATTGAAACTGAGAAGCAGTCCTCATCTCGCAGATCATTAAGATTTAGGCCAATTCACCTTCCACGTGTGGATAAAAATCAAGATAATCTGAATTTTTCCTAGGAAGGTGTGAAGATAGGACAGATAAATTCACTGGTAGAAGTTCTACACAGAAGCTGGTGGATCCACTTTCACACCTATGATTTGTTGGTCTCCTGCTGTCCAGGCAGGTGATTTTCATGGGCCTGTGAAGTAAGTATCAGTTATTTTTACAAACTGGAGGTCTTGCTACCAGGACATCACAGAATCACAGAATCCTAGGGGTTGGAAGGGACTTCGAAAGATCATCTAGTCCANTTCCTCTTTGGAAAAGGCAGTCTTTTGGCCATCAGGGATCTCTGTGGAATACCAGAGGATTACAGGTAAACATGTTGACCTGTTGTCCCATGCCTGCTCCAGTGTCCCTCACTCTTTCCTTCTGTGATCAGTGTAAGCTCCCCACCAGAGCTACACCAACATCCACATCTTCTCAGAGCTTTGGCTGCAGTGACAAGATACTCAGTAGTTCTACAGAAACAATTTGCATTTTGTTCTTTTGAGCTCTACCCCATCCTATTGCCTTTCCTGGGATACTGATTGATTTGTGCTTTTTTTTTTCATTTTCCTGTGATTTTTCCCCTTTTGGGGAGGTTTTTTGGGTGTGTCTGAGGTGGGTTTACGGCTGTTGCTCAGGAGAGCTAGTAAGAATTGCCACACACACGCCAACAGCAAGAACAAACAATGCTTCTTGCAGACATGCCCCTGCCACCAGCAACTGTCCACCAGTGAACCCCAGAGCTGGATGCAATTTCTGCATGTTTAATCTCTGCTAAAGGTGATTTATTTTATGTGGACAGGAACCCATGCTGCTTACCTTGCAGAAAAATGACTATTCAGCATAGCTGAATGATCAAAGGCAGGGACATAAAAAGAGGCAGGCTTACCTGTTTGGCATGATGAAGGCAGCTAAGATAAGCTAGAGTGGCAATCAGCCTTCAACAATAATAATTAAAAAATAAAATAAAATCAATGCATGTTGAAGACCTATGGCCGAGCCTTCCTCTAAAGCTGACTCAGATGATATAAAAGTGAGAAATAATATTAAAAACAATCAGATATTCCAGAGATGGAGGAAAGAGATGCAATGACTACTTCATCCAGATATACTCAGGTGGAAAAAAAGGAGGTGCCCTGGCAGTAGAGTGTGCTTGCCAGGACAGATTTTACAGCAAGAGAATTCCTACTTCTGGGTAACTGAGGAAGAAAACATAAATATGCTTTAGTCGCTCCATGGTCATGGAATACTAAAACCCACATTTGGGGGGAGGAAGGGAAGGGAGTAGGGGTTTACTGGGCATCTGGAGCAGACCAGAGCCCTTTAGGGAGGCAGAGATACTGGATGACAGCTAGGGAAGAAGGGAAAACACCTGAAAGAGGAGTCCAAGAAGAAGGTATTTCTCCCTTCACATACAGTGAGAGAAGAAGCCGAGACAGAAGGCTGGTAGGAGTACATTTCTTTAATGATTTTTTTTCTTTTTCTTTTTTTTTTTTCTCCAGTTGGGTTTGTTTGCATGGCAGCTTTGAAGTAGAATGAAGTACAGAGAAGGGCAATACTGCATAATGTGAACCAGAAAAGGGAACTGTTCATCTTTTTCATTTAAATGCATGAAAAATCTCTGAGGTCTGTGTTTGTGGGGAAGGCGTGAATTACAAAAAAAAAACCAAAAAACAACCACACACACACACAAAAAAACCACTAAAAATTATGCTGAAGTAAATGATGACACTGGTGAAAGAACAGACTCAAATCTGAAGTCACATAAGCACTGCTGAAATTATGTGTTGTGCTAATAGTCCCAGGGATGCTGAGAGGGGCATTAATGCAACAAATACGTCAACAAGACAGAATTCAATGGCAAAAAGCCCTCTCTTGCTCTTCAGAAACATACCGCTATGTTCAGAGGCCTGGCTGCAGTGCTGGGACGGATGCTACTAATGCAGTACTGACCTGCCCATCCACAGGGAGCTCCTGAATCCACCAAGGTGGGTGTCCATGGGTGGTAAGAAGCCAAACTGTCTCTGTAAGAGTCACTGCACATACCCTGCTGATCTTCTCTGCCTCCTTCATCCCAATTTTTTTCCTCTCGCACCAGCACCACTCTGCAAGGGAAGGATGCAGGCCTGCAACTTGGCCTTGGGGGGACAGAGGAGAGGAATAGAAAAGCCAATAGACATAGACAGGCATAGACAGGCATCACAGCATGAAGGGACGTGCATATTTGGTGGTAAGAGCACATGCTTTGCTTCCTGCTTAGTGATGACACAAAAAAATCTCAATCTGTCACACTGCTGGGGATGGCTGCCACCCCCATTCTGGCTGCCTTCCTCCATGCTTCATTGAACAGGGGCCATCTGTGTGCTAAGGCGACCTTCGAGGGTAACAGATAGAAAGAAAACACTTGAGAGACACCGGACTGCTGCTCAAGGCCAGAAGGTACTGGTGGAACCTTATCATCAGGAGGTATTGTTGGCTTTCTATCATCTTTCCCAGATGTCCAGACCCATACAGGTTCCCTTTTAGCATCTGAGGGAAGATCATCGTATCTCACAAAGCACAGGCTGACCTGAAAATTAAGGAAATTAAAATCAGGCCATTATAAATAATAAGTAAAGACTTCAGATCAAGCCCCTAATCCCCAGACCTCCAAAGCCCAAATCCAGATGAAGCCAATTAATGTAAAGAACTACACAAAGTCACTAATAATACATACACTTCTGTTATCCTGTGCAAGCCAAAGCATTTCTGCCACATCATCAAATACCTTCTATTCTGTAACGATATATATATGTAGGGTTATGGTGCACCCTGAAACACATAGCTTACTAATTAACTCATGCCACCTGGAATGCTAATTAGCACAGCAAAATCTCGAGCAAATCCATAAAGAGTGATCATGAGATATATATGTTTGAATCACTGAAAATAGTTAGCCTTAGTGGCTTTAACCCATATAAGGGGAAAACTTGAAATACAAGTTGAATGTCAAGAGGCTGTCCAGTGCTAATGACAGGTCTGAAAAATCAGATTCTAGTTGTGCAGGGAAGTGTGGGCTTGAGGTCCCTGGCCTTCAAGTCTGCTTGGTGGCCGCATGAGGATGTGCCTTGAATGGGAACCAGGGAGCAAGTGCTGAAAATCTTTTATCCCATGGAAACATCCCTGCCCAGCATTGTCCCTCAGACAAAGTTATCCTGCCAACAGATCATGGGCTAGAGGTTTTGTGATGGAGAAGTACAGATTTGCATGGAACCATCTTAGAACCATAACAAAGACAAGTTAAATTTGGGCAAAAAACTTCATAGTGTGTGTGCAGGAGGGCAGCTAAGTGGATATAAAGCCTTCTGATGTTGTAACTGCTGGGCTTGAGGCTCCTGATATTTTAATACTCACTAGCCTTGCCTCTTCTGCTACCATGAAGAATTATGATAACTGGGCATTGCTTGTGCAGCTCCATGCTGTGCTTTTGCTGCTGATCAGTGAATTTAATCCTGCTTAAAAATGCAGAGGGGGGCTACAAATGATGAGCTATTTCCCCATCTACGTTTAAGCTCCTTCACGCCTGCTAAAGGGCTTTGACTAAAATCAGTGACAACCTGCCTTCTCCCATGCCTAATCATCATAAATGTGTGAAAACAGAACCCAGAATAGTTAGTAATTATCCCTTCATTATGCCAATGTGCTTCTGATAGCATAATCATGACCAAAAGACGTATGATTCTCCTCTTACCATTTTCTGTTTGCAAATTTAGCTTCTTTTTCTGCTATTAATAATGATTTTATTTTTTAATAAGAAACAACAACAAAACCTACCTTTTGAAGCCTGTGTCTGTCCACACAGCAGTCAGCAACAAAATATCTTCCGATCCAAAGAATCAGACTTTGAAGTAGCAAATAGGAGCAGAAATAACAGGCACACGAAAAGGTTGGAAAGGAGGACACATAAAAAGCATCTAAAGCTGAGTCTGAAAGAGAATTTGGTGCCCATTACAGGTGTTTCAGAGTTTGCACATCATCTAGGCGCAATTTTAATTAGAATTAGTTAACCAGCAATTTCTTTCCTCCTTGGCTTTTAACTATTTATTGTTTACAGTGTAGCCTGTGAAGCTCTACAATAGACGCTAAAGCATTTGGGAGAGGCAGCAGGAGGCACACCAAGGGAATAAGTAAATGCTCAGAATGTGCCCTTCAGCTGGAAATCATAAAGCATCCCTAGAAATGTCTACCTGATCCCTTGCCTAGAAGACAGAAAACAAGAGGGGCACCTCTCCTACTGCCTTCAGAAGAGGCTGCCAACCACCAACCTTGTTCCACGCATTACACACAATGTAACTGCACCAGCTCCTGATAATCTTATGGTGAATTCAGTGCTAGATTCTGCCTGTGCCTGCATAGCCTTTATGTTCACGCCTGTCACATATCTTCCTCCTGTCTTTAAGGATCGTCTGCCCTTGGCAGTCTCCTCCCTCTTTCACTGCCTACCCAAAAGGGCTTACATTCTTCCTCTGACACAGTCTCCTTACCCAGTATCTCCAGTTATCCAATCATTAAGTGCTTTTTGAGTAATAAAACAAAATTTTAAAAGTTGATAAAAATGATGGTCCCGAGAAAATCTTTCTTTTAGATATTGTACAGAGAGTTTAGAAAGTTGGGATGACCCAGTTTTATGAACTGGGGAGCTGTTTTACATAGTACTTTTTTTTCAGAACTGATCAGAAAACACTGGTGTGAACTCTGAATGCACTGTTCCAGAACTAGTGAGTGCTGGCAGCTGTGTCTGAAAATGTGAAAAGGACAAAAGACACTTGTAATTTGTGTCTATCTTAATTAATAAGGCAGCACTGAATTTAGGAATGAACCCAGATTAATTTGTACATGATGCCATTTTAAAGGACAGCAAAGTAGTGGCTGACTGTCACCTTCAAGGGACTGAGCCATGACTTCTGCACAAGAGAGCAGTTAATGTTGCTGGTGGAGGTGAGAACAGCCATGCATCCATTTGCCAGCAGTTGGAGGATTGGCCACCTCTCATGCAGAGTGAAGATGACTAGCCACAGTGGTTTAACATCTACGCTAATAAAGTTTGTCATTCCTCTGGCAAATCGAGTTGACTTTTGGGACAATTAAACTATTTGGGTCTCCATCCACCCTGCTGCCAAATTCCAGCTTAAAATGAGGCTCATTTGAAAAAACAGCATTGGTAATGGATAGTGCGTCTCCTTATCATGAGATCCTCTCATCTCATTTCACAAATTAACAGAGTTAATTTGTCACAGTAGTTAGTAATGCAGGTAAAACCTAACTACTGACATCTGAGCTAGCAGAAGAGCATGTGGCCTGCACATCAGAGGTGAAGTTTCTGTCTCCCACAAAAAAAAAAATTTAAAAAATTAAAAAATCAAGCCCTTCCTGCACAAGGACCAGCAGTCCCAATATAGAGTCATATTTGCCACCTCTCAGCCAGAAAAAACTTGCCTTTGGACAACCCAAACTCCTGCAAGTGGGTGTGAATCCAAACCCAAAGCTCTCACGAAGCAGTTTCTGAAAGTAACCCTTGTGTTCACTCTCTGCTATGGCAAAGCCACGCTTGCTTTGTTCTGAGGGGCTGTCCTTCACTTATGGATGGACTCCAGTGAGATGCACCTTCACTTGCTTTGATCTGGTAATGAGCATACCTGCTTTCGGCTTTCAGGAAAGTCCATCTCTGCTTCTCTGCCCCACAAAAACAAAATCCCAGTATGGGCAGCAATTCCTCCAGATTAGTCTGAAAAAGACAAATGACACACCCCTCTCCCTCCCCCAAGGACCTCTACAAACATTTCTGCATGCCACTTCAAGTGCTATGTCTGTTTTTTCCATCTTGCCTTTTCTCACTGAAATTGAGAAGAATGCATCTTTCCTAACCAAAAAAAAAAAAAACCCCAAACTCAAGCCAGTCTTATACAGAGAAAGCTGGCCCAAACTGGGCATGCCTCTGCACATGCATTTTCTCCAGAGAGGAAATGTGAAAGCAAACAAACCATGACAGATGTTAGCCATGGTGTTTAATGTGCGGCTGGAAGGTGCTCAGATCCTGTGGCGATGAGAGCTCAGAAATATATAGCACAGCAGCCAAACACTTCAAGATGAGCTTTTCATGTTGCTCTGTTTTAAAATACTTCAAGATAAAGTGACACAGAAATAATTTAGGCAAAAATAGATTTTCCTAAGTGAGACAGAACGATAAAACATTACGCTTTGTGATACACAGCTGAAATTTCACTACTGAAAAGGAAATAGCTCATCTGAAACACTGACTATCATAATAATTTGATTTTTCCATCAAAATGTGGAGAGGATGTAGAACATTGCAGCAAAATTTCTTCAGAGTGAAGTACAGGCTGTCTTGCATATATAGAGCTTTGGAAATCACGAGTTGTCTTCATCTTTTCCAATTATTTGTAATTAATTAACTATCTACCTCAGCTTTTTTTTTTTTTAAACTGCAGTGGTAGACACAGTTAAATTCTCAGATATTAAAAGAAAATAAATCTTAATTGAGTAAAAATTAAAAAAAAAACAGATCCCAGTTTGTGTATAATGTATTATGTTACCATTTAACCTCAGGATGTTGGGGGTTGCTTTATCAGGATTTGACACTATCTACTTGACTAAGAAGTAGCTCAAACATGAAAAAAAAAAAAATTAATATAACCACTGAAAATGTCATGTCTGTGAGCTTCAAAGTGGCACAAGACTTGACTAATTTAACATCATCTTAAAGGAACTGCTTACCCATTGATTCATCTTCATCTCCCAGGATCATCCTGTCACTATTGCTCAGAGCTGTAGGGCATTTCTCTCTGTGCAGTAAAAAAAAATTAAATAATTACAGATCTAAAAAAAATTCATGGCCTCTGCTTAAGGCTTCAGAGCTATCGTGTGATCCTTGCAGAAGGGCTTGTTAAAAATGCATTATGTTATTGAGAACAATAAACAGCCTGCCTGTGCAGAAAAGGTTTGCAAAGTTGTGGGGCAGTTAAACAAGAGAGAAGCTCTCTCCCAAGGAAAGCAGTGACAGAGGCTGCTTTGTGCTTCTCAGCTCACGGCTTTGGTTCAAGAGCAATGTCACAACTGATGTACATCTGACTGCTCTTCCCCAGCCAAAGCTGTTATGTCTCTGGCAAGAGTAATCACACCCTGGGACGTGGGCAGTGGTTGCCTGGCACTTCTCACACAGTGCCCTGCTAGGAAATACACAAACCAACAATCTCCTTGGCAGATGTGGAGCGGTACTGAATCTGTGACAGGAATCCCCTGAGACTGTGCCAGGGACAGAGGGTAGCACGAGTGGGCATCCCCAGGACTGGCCGAGAGCTTTCTTCCAGTAAACCCCCTTGTCTGTGAACTGTGTCCTGGTTTAGTTAGGATAGAGCTAACTCCAGCTGTAGAAAAAAATCCCCTAAGAAGAGAGCCCACACTACCCTGAACTCCTGCTTCTGTTGTAGCACCATACCCCACACCAAAAAGGGCAATTCCAGAATAGATACAATTCAGTGCCACCAGCTGCAGGTGTTAAAAAAACCAACACAACAACAAAATCCCACACATAATGAAACAAGTTACCAAAGCCCAGTATGTTATTTAGATACAATAAGATTTTTTTTAATTTGTTCATTATGCATCTTCTCTTACCAGAGCCTTTAGATTTTGTCTGTTCCAGCTTTTCTCTGGAAGCAGGAGGCAAGAAAACTTGTCCTTTTTGTCTTTGTCTTTTCCCAAAGGAAGTATGCCTTCTCTCCAAGTCATACATTGCATACGATATTTTGGAAATCACCAAACAGATTTGCAGTAACATTCAGGTTGCTGCTTCATGTTGAATTTAGGATTACAGGGAGCCAAGTATAATTGCATTAAAAAAATTGACAAGAGCAGAAGTAAGCGGTCAAAATTAGCATGCAAAGTGGAAGCTGTGTTCTTTTCATAGGTGAGTATGAAAAGACAGAGAAGACTACAGAAAAGACAGAGAAGTAGTACTATTAATAAAAAGAATTTTGTTTTAGCCAAAACCATTAGTACAATAAGAAGCTCTTTGAAAAAAATCTCGCCAAGTATACCTGACAAAATATCCAAGCCTCCCTTCTTTCCTTGCCTTTTTATTTTTTTCTTTATGTTTTTTGTTTGTTTGGTTTTTTTTTTTCTTCTTTTCTCCTCCCATTTAAGGGGATTCTTTCTTTTTTTATTCTTTTGTTGTCACAACTGTGAGGATATTTGTTCTGTTACTTCCAACATATTTCAGGTAGTCTGTCAGCATGTGTACTGTAAATCAAATTAAGGTCCAGGAAGGTGACATGAAGGATTAAAAAAAAAGTTATTGCGAATCAGGAAAGAAGTGGGAGAGAAGCTGGAATCAGAGCTGGTATCTGGGACAGCTCTGTGGGTTCAGCGTGGGGTCTTCACCAGTCCCTTACCTTGCATGGGGTCAAGTTCATCACCCTTTCCATCATGAGAAGCTCTGTCCACCCAAACTGTCACTGATCCAGAGTCTCTGGGCCCAGCCTGGCTGCTAAAATAAAAAATAAGGAATAAAAGCAGGGTGTGAGCAGTGCAGTAGTGCAGAGGAAGGGACAGCAGGAATGTTGCCCTGACTGCAATTTTTGCAAATAGCTGCACTTTGCTCTGGGAAGGAAATTTTAGGTATTCCATGGAAAAAATCTTCTTTTTGGAGGAAATGGCAGCACATATTCCTATCCCAATTCGTTAGGAATAGCTCCTTAACATGAGATAGCTTAAAATAAGCATTTTTGTATCTGTTCTCTCCTTTTGACACCAAATAGAGTTTAAGTGATAAGGATACACAATATGGACAGGTGAAACCACAGGCATGGGAAAGTGTATGCATCAGATACTCAGCCTTCAATACTCACATGCAGACAACAGACTGAGCACAGCTCAGTGGGCTGGGGAGGATTAACATGCATCAGGAGCAAAACACAGTGAAGAAGCATTTTTTTTTTCCTCCTGTCCATGCTGCCTTCCTGAGTACCAGGAGAGGGGAACATCCTGAAGAGACTATTGTAATGGCATCATTAAATTTCTGATGTGCCAGCAGATAATTTAGATAAAGACCAACAGGCACAAGGACACACAGAAGCATTATCAGCCATGATTCCAAGGATGACAGGTTTTTGCTACAGTTTCCTAAGGGGCTGCAGCTGTGAACTCCGTTTTTCTTTTACTTTTCACCCTCCCACTCAGCAACCTTCAGAGACTGGAGTTTAAGTCTCTTTTAAATTGATGTGCTACAAAGAAACCAAAAGAAAGCCTCAAGGGGAAGACACCAGCTTTAGGAATTTGACCCAGCTTTTTACATTGTTATTCTATGCCTAATTCTGAGAAAAGAAAAAAAAAATATCGCTTTATCCTCCGATTCCTTACCTTACCAAAACTAGGCTATTTTATCCAAATAGCCAAACCATGTTGCTTAACGCCTGCAATGACTTCAGCCCCTGGAAAGTCAGGTCTGAAAGATTTTCTTTGAAGGACTAGTCAGAAAGGAGAGTAATTTCTGCTGCTGCTCCTACAAAGCTCTACCTTTGTCACAAATTACTGCTCTTCCCATCAAGCAAACGGCACAGCAGCATGCGGAGGGACCATATGAAAGCAGGCAATGCTGGGCATAGGCACAGGCAGTAGCCTGGAGCAGTGGCACAACAGAACAGAGGACTAAAAAATGGTACCACAACCTCAGCTCGGCTTTTTTACATTTTGCTGGCATGAGGAAAGCACCAGGGGATGATGACCTGCAGCATGGCCTTGGAGTTGCTTCAGGAGCACAGAAGGGCAGCTTTTATGTGGGCAGGTCTATTATTAACTACAAGTTCTTCCTCAGGGAGATGCCTTGATTATATTTCTCATTACCCTGACAAGGGACACAAGCAAAACTACAGCACCAGGATGTGTGGTGTGATATACAGCACATCATATGCAAATATGGGGCATCTTCAAACCCCCACCGCAGCTTTAGTGGGACTCCTCCATCCTGGGGAAGCAGGGGCTGCTGCCACCCCTGCCGAGCCAAGGGAACCTGATGCTGACCTTAATCAAGCCTGCCCCCATCGATGGAGAAATTGGGAAGTGTACAAGCAGAGTTTTCCACAGCTCACACGAACAGAAAATCTTAAGATGTTACAGGATTCTCCCATCTCCACAGGATAGATATTACTAAAGGTGGGGAGGAGGAGAGGGAGGGTTATCAGTGGGCAAAATAACAAACAGTAAAGATCTCTCTCTTGAGGAAAGGAGGCTTTACAAAATGCTGCAGGAAACTCCAGCACGAGCCAACGTCCATTTAATATCCTGGTTTTCCTGGAGATCTACAGCAGGAGCACAGAAGTGGGAGATCTCTCACTTTGTATGATTCCCCTTTAAAATATAATCTATTGGACAGGGAGGAAAGACTGAACACTTTTCACCTCTTCCAGGGAATCATCATTACACAGAGAAAACAATTACTATATCAATGAATACAGCTTGGATTTTTTTTTTTTTCTTTACAGGTGTGAAATCCAGAGCAGAAGATTCCACTTGGGGAAGCTGGTTTTGGGATACAAATGAAGAACATTTACCTTTGGCTCCCAAAATCATGCAGATGAAACCTGGCTGTCCTTACACAGTTGGGTCCCTAAAAGTAGTAAAGAGAATAAGAGTGGATTTCAAAATAGTTTCAACTACAAGATGAAGCTGTACAATTGACTCAGAAAATGATTTGAAGGATTCACTGTGCAAATGAAATACTCTGCCTGGATTTTGTTCCTTTGCTTTCTAATACTTTTTTTTTAAAAAAAAAAAAAATCTAACATTTCCTCATATGCTGCTCTGCCTTGCCCTTTACTAAAACACATGCTGCACAAGTGTTATCCAGCCTTCAACATAACAGAAACTCAAACTCTCCTGAACCTCATTCCTGCAATCTCAAATACTCATAAGATTGAATATAGGTAGAACTACTCTACCAGCACAGGTCCCGCTGAAGCCAACATACACTTCTAAGAGCAAGCCCTAACCCAGATCACTGGTCTCCATGAATTCCAGATTAAGGTCAGGCTGATACCTTAACCTGAGCTCTGCCTTCACTCTTATGACTCCCAAAACCAGTAAAATGAAATGTATCACTGCCAATCCCCCACATAGGCAAGAAGGCTTTCCACTAAGCAGGGATTGCTTACCTGCTTCTACATCTCAGTCTCCACTTTAATCTTACTCTGACCTTTGCTTCAGTACATCAAAGTGAACTGCAATGCGCTCATACTGGAAAGCTAACTCCATCTGAACACTGATTTACACCAACTTATCTTTGTGGGCAGAAATAATGGAACTTTCCTTTTAATTTTTTTTTCAGCACAGCATCCCAGATGACCTTCTGCAAGGTCTGTGGCCGATGCTGCCCAAGGAGATGCCATTGCACTGCTATCCCCTGTTGCTGTTACTCATGCTTTAAATAAAGGCAGGCAGGACCCGGAGGTTTTCTCTAAACAGATATGCAAAGATAAATTTACTGACTGCTTCAAGAAACATAACTGGTGGTGCAGAAAGCCACCAATTACTGGAATGTGATTTGTTTGGGAGTTTTTCTGTCCAAGCCTTCCATGAAGGCATCCATGTTTAGGTTTTTCTCTTTTGTTCCTTTGGGTGGATTTTTTTGGTTGGTTGGGATGGTTTTATTTTCATTTGTGTCTTTATAAAAAGGTCATACTGTCCTGTCTCCTATTTTCTCATCTGAAAGTTTATTTAAAGGAACCACCACCTTTTTGCCCTTAGTTAGCCCCAAAGGACTAACACTAGGTTAAAACATCCTTGAACAACTGCACCTGTATACTTTTATTTCTCAAGAAAATCCTTAATTGATTTTTTGTCTGTTTATATATGCATGTATAGATAAAAGAAAGCAAAAAGCACAGGGGAAACAAAAACATTACTGACAATTACAAAGGAATCTTAATGAGCTCATAACATATTTTCTCTTGCATATTATGTCAGATTCTTTTTGCTCTAAAACATCAACCATTTCCAAAGTTCTGGTTAGGTTCACCAGTTATGTTCTGGTGTGCATCTTCTGGAAAGTGTTTTGTACCTGAGAA
Source organism: Chloroceryle aenea (assembly GCA_013399075.1). Taxonomy (NCBI): domain Eukaryota; kingdom Metazoa; phylum Chordata; class Aves; order Coraciiformes; family Cerylidae; genus Chloroceryle; species Chloroceryle aenea. The sequence goes on from VWZY01006265.1 coordinate 195,373, forward strand.
GCAGTGTGAACCCTGGGGTTGCTGTGGCAAACAAGCTTTTCTATCAGTCATGTAAAGAAAGTGCTGTATAAATACCAAATAATTACTCAAAGCAGAATTTTATCACTCAGTTTAAATTTAATACTTTTTCTATTGTTGAGAAAATATAGGCTTTCTTGACCTTCATGAACTGGCAGGCACATCCTCACTAAAGTTACATGAAAAGTTAATTTTTTTCTTCCCACTGACTGCTGCTTCTCACTCTAGGATAAATGATGCCTCAGCTGATTAAAAAAAAGAAAAACCTATTTCTGATACTGTTTCCATAAACTTTAACCATTAAAATAGAAAAAAAGATAACTGAAATTTCAGCCTTGTTACCTCATCACAGTTGTGCCTCTGCACCATACAGTCACTAAAGTATTTCTCATCACTACATAATTTTCAGCCTACTTCTTCCAATTTCATAGATGACAAAACAGGAAACTGAATAGCTTATGTAGCTGCATAAATTGCTGTACACCTAATGTCCCACAGAAAGTCTGCCACTGAATCAGAAATCAAATGTCATTCCTGCCAAGTCCCGGTTTCTCCCACGTGTGGTGGGGAAACACTTCCAGAGGGAGGGCAGAGGTTGCTACTGATGCACCTCAATTTGACTGCTTTTGGGTAAGACTGACAGACAGTCATGGCTGTTGAAGCCTTGTGCATTCCACAATTCCCAACAAAATTAGGGAAGCAGACTAGTGAAAAGAGTGACAGCCACATACTTTAAAAAAAAAAAAAAAAAGTATACATACATATATATTCAGGCTTTTATATATATTCATATTTAATATGAAGTCATAATAATAGGCTTTGTGGTTGCCACATCTTCATGTGTCATTTTCTGAGAGCAGCTTCTCTGTAAATGAAAAAGATGTAATTCTTCATACTCAAAACTCTACAATCACCACCAGGGTTAAAACCAGATAATGAATTTCCCTAAATTTTTGATCATCACCTAGCAGATGTAATTCAATAGCCTGCTCACTGGGATCAGTGAGAAACTGTGTCCATCTGTCTGCTCACAGACGTTTATACTCTTTCCCTTGCAACTTTTCTTCTGAGCATATCAAACGACTACAAATCAACAATCCACTTAGGACCCATTTTGGGGTTGGAAATGCAAAGTTCAGGCCTTTCATAATTCAGAAAGAGAGCACACAGAATGTACACAAATCTGAAGAGATTACACAGTAGTGCACAGACTCACAGAACCAGATGGAGAACGTGACTGCACCTGCAACCATATCTGTTAGATACAACATCCAATTTCATTTATCCAGCTGCTTGATGATCTCCTGTTTATATTTGCATAGAAGTTTGTTTTACGGAAGAAGGAACACAACTGTAAACATCCACGATGCCCTGAATTGTCAGCTGTGGATGTACAAGAGGTAGGCAGAGCATCCTAGTTCTGAAAACTCCTACAGTGTGGCTTACAGAGGTGTTCTGTTGTGTGGCTCAAGAGTGGTCTGAGCCCTCACTCCCAAACTGGCCTTGGGTTCACCTCCTTGCCTTGAGTATTACAGAGCGCACCATGCCCTTGTGTCCTCTGCACCGCGTAGCACAACAAATCTTTTGGTCTTTATAAAGGCCAATATCAACAAAATCTAGTCTGGACAAATTAAGATTTCCTTGTTTTTTCATTCTCCAGACACGGTTTGAGCTTTCCATCCCATTTTCCAGGTATGCTGCTCTCCAGCTCTTTGAGATTTGCAGCTACAAGGACAAAACTTCTGAAACAATTCCCTGCATGTCTTTCCACTGGTCTTAAATGCTAATGTATTATATAACCCTGGCATGTGCCAAGGGACCTGTTACATTATTTAAAGGCTGTCAGTCAGGTGTGCAACTTTCCATCGATTTACCATTCACTTCTTATCCTCTCCTGGATGCATTAGGCAGCTGCAACCCACAACTGGTATTGAAGAATAACAATCCCATTTGCTTGAATCTGACTTAATGCTGCTCACTTTTGTAGCCCATATAATTCTCCTTACTGTGGTTTGTGTGACATTAATGGCAAAATAAATAATTCAACATGGTTTTCACCAAAATGTAACCCTGTCAGAGACTAATATACAATCTTTGCTAGCTTATTTAACAAAACAAGCCACTGAATTGTACTTTTAAAGACTGAATCTCTCATTTTAATGGAATTGGTGGCAAAACTCCCCTGAGATGAAATGGTAACTAACAGGAACAATCTCCTGCTCCTGTTCCCAACAGCCTGCCCTCTCATTCAGCCCGTGCACCCACCCATCAGGTCTGCACCTTCTTACCCTGTACGTCTTACAAAACAGGCTGTCTTTTTATGGAGCTGCACTTAGCTTGAAGGGACCGTGAACTGAAGTTGAACATCACTGGGGTTGTCTGCTCAGGCTAATTAGGAGGAAAGAGAACACTTACTTCACTAATGAGACCTGGTGGCAACACTTTGTGAATGAAACCATTCCTGTTCTGGCTTCCAGGGTGGTGGGTTCAGTGATGAATCCAGCCACTGAAAGCATTTCAGGAAGGCTGCTTGGCTACAGAAGCACTTTAACAAAATCAGTATTAAAAAGGAAAAAACAAAACAAAACAAAACCCCAAAACCACAAGACTAAAAAACAAAACACCGCTCTTTTTTGGGGACATTCCAGTAACTTCACTGAGACCAGGATATGCCTCTTATTATCCACTTCCCCAGTCACTTTACTGGGTAGATTTTCTTTATTTCTCATGCACTTGTTCCGACTTGTCCTGTGCTCATTAATGCTGTCCCTGAGCTGCCGTGCTAAAATTGGTGTCAATAGCTGCATAATTTCTGCATAAAGAAACACTCCTACCAAGAAAAACCTTGCAGCTTACAGGGCTGATTTCACTTATAAGTGTATTGGCTCCAAAATGATCTCAGGGTTACACCTGGATCAAGACCCTTATTTCCTCCTGACTTTATGTTCATCTCCTGTTCTTTTTTGCCCCAGGCACACTGCTTTGTTTGTCTTTAAGCAACACATTGAGAGATGGCAAATACATCATGCCAAATTATTCTCCCCTGGAGCAGGGTCAATTTGATATTCAGACTGGGTTTTCATTTATCCTGGGTCTACAAAGTGATTTTGTTTTCTTTCAGCTTCAATTTACCTAAACTCCTGGTATGCAATTTTTGATTTTGCAGAATGGAACCGTCTAAACTGCTATCGAGGGTGGTTTTCCTCATGCCCATGGAGTCTGTTTTTCTTGTAGCACAACTGCAGTATGCTGTTTGGAAAGATCACAGTGTGCACTAAGTAGCTGATGAAATAAAGCCTAATGAATTGTCATGAAGAAAGAAATCATTAGCTTGTGATTTCAAAATCAGGAATGGCCCATTTCCTTCAAACTAAGATAATAATGAATAGAAGATATGTTTCAAAGTATACTCCAAGTAAAATTGCTAATGGTTTCCTTGGGGATGGAAACTGTGCACCAGGAAAGGGATCCATCTGCCTCCAAAAGCAACTGGGATTAGGAAGGAGTCAGAGACAATTGTGAGGTATCCATTTGGGTTTTTCTTCCCTGATCCTGTCCAAGACAATTGTAACACACAATCCATAATGTTACTCGCAGCCCACACTTCCCTTGGGAATCA
>VWZY01006265.1:205804-224218 GCA_013399075.1 Chloroceryle aenea
TCGTAATGAAAGGCCCTGAGAAATACCAACAACAACAAAAAAAAAACTAAAAGGAAAGGATTTTTCCTTCTGCTAGCTAACAATTCAATTGCCCAGCACTAATGTGAGGGCAGAGAACTGGAGCATTCCCTGCCATCAGTGCCAGGGAGATTTAGATAGGTAATTCCATTAGCACCATGGAAGTTTCTTCACATAAATCTTTGTGGCATTAATGAGGAAATGAGGCATCAATAATAGAAGAAGTTTGGGAACAGAACTTTGGCTTGAATTCTGGATCTCAAGTAAGGACATCTCAGGTTTCCCATCTCTGCCAGAGCATGGCCTGTGCCTCGCTGAATACTCACCTAGCCTCAGGGCTCGGGCTCCAATGCAGTGTCTCTGCAGTCTCACAATAGGCCTGGAAGCAGGGAAATGTAAACCGTTGTAAGTAACAAGAAACACGAGTGCTATTTCCTTAGCATTCACAGCTTTGAGTGCTCTTTAAAGCTGTGCAATCAATTATCACAGAATGCTTTGGGTTGGAAGGGACCTTTAAAGGTCCTCTGGTCCAAACCCCTTGCAGGGAGCAGGGACATCTGCAACTAGAGCAGGTTGCTCAGAGCTCCTGTCCGAACTGACCTGGAATGTTTTCAGGGATGGGGCTTCTACCACCAATCTGGGCAACACGTTCCTCTGTTTCACCACCTTCACTGCTTCATTCACCACCTTCTCTCTAGTCTAAATGTCCCATCTTTTAGTTTAAAATGATCACTCCTTGTCCTGTTGCATCAGGGCCTGCTAAAAGGTCTGTCCCCATCTTTGTTATAGGCCCCCTTGAAGTCCTGAAAGGCCACAATAATGTCTCCCTGGAGACCTCTCTTCTCCAGGCTTAACAATCCCAACTCTCTCTGCCTGTCCTCACAGAGGGCTTCCAGCAGGAACCTGCATTTGGCCTTGCTGAACCCCCTGTCACACAGGACTGCTTCTCAAGCTTGTCCAGGTCCCCCTGGATACCACCCCTTCCGTCTGGCATTTACACGGTAAAGGAAGCTGAAGAGTTAACCACTCAGGATTGAGCGGATTTGCTCCCGTGCAGCAAACCCGAAGCACTTGACTCCCTAACATCCTCACCAAGTAATTGTTGAAAGGCTCTGGGTGTCGCAGCTATTGTTTCATCTCCTTATCGGCAATGCACACTGCCTCGGGCTCTGAAGCGCTTCCCACCCGAGAGGGCTCCCCCCGGGATGTTCGAACACGCGAAGAGCCCCATTAAGATGAAAGCACTTCCAGCCTCTGACTATCTTCCTGCGAACTGGCTCTGCAGATTCCCACCACACAGAGCAAAGGAACGGGATTTGTTTAAAAGTTCAAAAAGTAGCACTGCTGCTGGGTGGAGGGGAAAAAAAAAGGAAAACAAACAAAGCAAAACCCCAAAAATAATCTCTAATAAAAATTAAAAGGACCTGAAAAGAAAATAAAAAAAAAACAAACAACAACAAACAAACAAACAAACAAACAAAAACCAAATCACTTTCTCAGTATCTGCTGCTCCATAATCACACCAAGCTTGTTTATGATTGAAATGACAAGTTATTCCAAAAAAAAAAAAAAAAAGTCACTGCTGAAAAGCATTCTACAAGCGTCTGGCAGAGATCTCACAGTTGCCAGCCATTATTCTGGTGGGGGACTTCAACCTATTGGATGTCTGCTGGGAATATAAGAGAGAGAGGAGACAGGCTAGGATGTTCCTTGAGTGTATGGAAGAGAACTTCCTGACAGAGCTGGGAAGTGAGCCCACCAGGGATGGTGCCTTGCTAGATCCACTGTTCACAAACAGGGAGGGACTAGTGGGAGATACGGCTGTTGGAGACCATCTTGGGCTTAGCTACCATGAAATGATCAAGTTCCTCTTTCCCCTAAGGTCTTTCCTGTTGGTTAGGTATTAGTCCATAGCCCAGTCTGGCTGGCACGATAGCTCCTATGTTGTGCTAAGGTCACTGAACTATACCAAGAAACTGGAAGAAAAGTTGGTATGATTCACTACTTTCCTACTCAGCTGAGTTTGGAACATGGAGTCATTATTAGTTTTGCCTTCCTAATGCTACTGCTTCTTGTAAAGAAAGGCTTTACCTTTGCAAGAGTCCTAGGTGCAAATGAAGCTTTCACGGTCCATTCTTCCACCTTCCAGCCAGGCCTTTACATACACGGGTTAACAAAAGTCCTCATGCAGCAATTGTACGACTTTTCCTTCACCCTGGCAACATGCAAATACATAAACTGTGGCTGTATCTGTCCTGGCCCCCGCTTGGTTAAAGACTTGACTAGACCTGGTTTGAGGAGTGCTGTGCCTTTCATTAAACAACCAGAGCTCAGCTAAAGCATGAACTGTTGCAGCGGCTTATGCAATCTGAGAGGGTCCTCTCCCAGTGTATTTATCCTGCCTTGGCTTTACAAACCGTTTTGCAACTTGTATTGGTAGCTCAGGAAGTTAACTGCAAGTCTTGTGATATTGGGTGGTGGTTTTAATGAAAACTCCAGCTCCTGGGGAATGCAGGAATCTCAGCTTTCATTTAAAACCAATTAAGACTTCTAATTGCAGTGGTAACCTGAGAACACCCAGCAAGATAAGTCCTAAAGGATGGAAATTTGAAGGTAAATAAAAAGACCTTCTTCCTTTCCTTCCCAATTTGTAAGAAAACATTCTCAGGATTTTCAAAGAAATATCACAACAGGCCTGACTAGTCTGTACAATGCTTCCTTTTAGGAATACTGATATTAACATAGTGGAATGGACTGGCAAGGAGAGAAGGTAACAACTGCTTTAAGTATTAGTAATACTTATTTTTATAAGAATAATAAAGTATTTTCACTGTAGCTTGGAAGAGAGAAAACACATACACTGATAGCAGCCATTAGAAATAGGGCTAAACAAGGCAGTTTAGCAGCCAGGCAGAATTACCAGTTAGACCTCTGACACTTACATATCACCAGAGCATGAGTTCAGCAGGTTCAGGGATCACAGGGCAGATCTGGAGTATCTGGAATAGAAGGAAAAACACAGGTGAATTTTAAAAGAAAACTAGAGCACTGTGAGTTATGTCAAGTTTAGTTCTGAAAATTAGTATCACACTTTTTTTTCCTAAATGGTGGAGCCTAGGAGATAGTAAGGAATAAAGTCCGCAGTATTTATGATTTAATGGGAAATGGTACGCCTGTTTTCACCAATCCAGCTGGCTTGCAGAGGAAAGGAGTAAGGGTGGTCAGGGTCTCATATTCTATCAGTAAACAATGAGTCTTTCTTCCAAGTATTTTCTGGTTATTAAACTCAAGTCTGAAAGAGCAGTTTTTCCTTATGTTTTACACACCCACACAGTTAATTGGAACTAAAAGTATGTCTGTTTACGGCCAGAAGTGCCACCCCTGTTTTGGAGAAACAGGTTATTGTGCAAAATTCATGTAATTGGTTTCCATAGCCCAAAGCAAATCAGGAATAATTTCTTAGAGCAGAGCAGCAGATTTATATTGAAGTGTCCTTTGAAATTGCTCATTCAAAGGCTGATGGCTCTAATGACTGCCTTCAAATTGCTATCAGTAAAAAAGTCTATGCAAAACTGAAATTCAGTGTGCAATTTGGCAAACAGCTGTACGTTCACAGCCTTTAGCAACTAATCTAATCTGGGCTCTAATTTCTGTGTAGATTTGTAACGTATACAGGCTTGAGCTTAATAAGGCCATTAGCACAAGTAGATTTACTCAGGGCCCATAAGTGCTTGCAGAATGAGATCTTGCTTATACTCACCTGGCACTGAGCCAACCCCATCCCTAACCAGTGCTCTATTTGCATTTTCTCTTCCCAGCAGATCTCTTGTCAACCCCCCTGGTAAAGGTACTCCATGAGCCTGACACCTGACTATCCCAGCGCAGCTCCATCCAGAGATACAAAACCTCGGGTCCTGGCTAAGCCTGGTTGATACTGGGAAAGTCTCCGTTTCTCAGAGCAACTGGCATTTGCACTGATCCCTTCCCCACTGATGCAGGGCCGACAGGACGGTGCTGCAGAAGTGAATTACTCACTTCTCTATTTCTCCTTCAGTCAGATGAGGCTTTTGAATTCAGAGTGAGAGACTTGATTCAATTTAATCAGAGGCAATGTGTGTGTTTATGGGATGTTTTGACCAACAAATCATTTTCACTGTCAGACCAAGATAGGACAATGATGATAACTCAAATTTTTCGAGTCAAATGGCTTTGGAAAGCTTTCCTCCCATTACACTCCGTGAATATCAACTGATCTAGCTAAGCCCAGGCGAAGACTGATGGCAGCACTTTCTGCATCTCTTTCCCACCAGAGAGCTCTGTGTAACATTGGCTGGCAGCTCTCTACCCCAGAAACAAGGATGAAAGAAGACACTGTATATTATTCTTATGATTTGCACTATATTGAAGGTATCTTTGGTTTTCCCATTAAAACCAGTTTGGAACAGATACCACTATGAGTTAAACACTGAATTATTTTCCTTCCAAAATAAGATATCTTCCTGAAATATTGAGGTGTCTAAACAAATATAATATCTTTCCAAACTAATAGCATTGCCATTAAAAGAATATTCGGGACAACATCATAAACACCCCCAAATCCCTACTTCAAAGCCACAAGTCATTGAAGTAAATGACAGAATACAGATCTTGACTTTGAGCCTGTTTTTCAACCTGTTTTTTCTGGGACAGGTCTCCCAAAATTCCTCTGGTACACTTGCAGCAAAGCTCAGGAGCTTGCCACTGCTGACACATTTAACCTGCGCTGTCCAGAGGTTTCTACAGCTTCAATTTACATTTTGAAGCCTCACTTTGCAAACATAAAACCTAGAACCAGCTTGATTTGCTGTGTGAAGCCCTTCATACATCTTCAAAATTGAGACAGTGTGGTAGTTAATGTTTAGCACAGAGCAACACACACACACAAAAAAGTCAAACTAACATCTATTACTCAGTATCTTTGTTTTCCTATTTCCGCAAGTATGGCCGTGGTGCCTCCTTCCCTGTCTCCCTCTCTATTATTTCCTTTCAGTAGGAAACGATGTGGAAAGTAGAAAGGGAGAAGGAGCAAGAGCACAGCACAGATCACACCTGAGCTTTAGGCCCCTGCACTGTTCTGCACAGAGGGAGGAGGAAGGGGGAGAAAAGGGAAGAAAAGCTGGGAAATAATGCAAGGCAGAATAACCGACTGGAAAAAAGGAGAGCGGCTGGGTGAGAAAGGTAGAAGAGAGCAGACTGAAAACTAGCCCCAGAAGAGCAGGTCCTGGAGGACTTCATTGGAAATGTGAATAAACTAAATATTTGTAAGAAAAGCCACAGGATAAACAGGCTGTTCTACAGCAAAATAAAACAGATGATTCCCCATATGAAAAAATGTCAACATTTTTTGTGAAGGAAGGTAGCAAAAACTGTTGTAGCAAAAACTCTTACAGTGTCTTTAGCAATGCAAAAATAATCCACAAAGTGGAATTTAAGATGCATCATTCATATCTAGCACATTTATTCACATGAAGAAATCTGGCCCAAATCTACATTGTAGTCAGCAGATTAAGAGTTGGAATCAACAGCTATACAAAGAATAAGACTTGTTGCAGAGATGGAAAACCTTAGAGAAATCCTGTATCTAGATCTCTCTGGTACTGCGGTGATAGGAGGTTGGATTTTGCTTCTGTTACATCCTCAGAGCATGTCTGTACAGAACAGGCGTCTGATAGATGAGGTACTTGGCAACTGCTGACAGAAGGGGCAGAAGACCCTGATAAAATTTTAAAGAGCTTGGGCAGATGAAGGACCAGTACAGTGCTGTACTGGTGAGGGCAGAAAATGTGCAGGAAGAACTGTTCCTATTCAGTAGCCAACAGTTAGCAAAACATCCCTGATAGATGAGTAATCTTCCTCAGGTCTTTCTAAAGGGACCAGAAGTTTTTTTTCCTCACCTCATCATAGCTCCTATCCTTAACTGCAGCAAGAAAAGCTGCAAGACAAAGGGACTTTCTAAATGAAAAGTCTGTGCAGAGAGAGAAACTGGATCTTTCCTATTGCACAACACTGCAGCAGTCTCTCTGCTCACCTCACTCAGTGCCATACACTTCACTGCGGGCTCTTGAGAAAGCTTTCGGGGTACATGATATCCTCCAGTACAAAAACCACAAACAGAAATCAGATCCCAGATTGAATGTTTTCCATCATTGCTGTTACAGTCTTATTTATTGAAAAGAATTAAAAATAAATAAATAAATAAATCCCATCTGCCTCGAGACTTCACAAACAACAAATGCACTTGCAAAGATGCAATAAAGAAACTCTCAAGTGCTTCTAGAGCCAGAGAGACTGATAGACTTTTCCATGGTCTATGGGACCTTAGCCCTCATTAAGGTCAAACCAAATTATCTTACAAATAATTTAGCTACAACCCATACCTCCTTGATTCTGAACTGATAAGATTATGCAGCCATTAATCAGCTCCAGATTTGGCCTCTGCTTTTGACATTCAGAAGGTAAATTTACTCCATCCTAGTCCTCTTATTGAGTTTCTCACATACATTAATAGTCAAGAAAAAAAAAAAATCTCATTCTCCACTAAGCACTGATGATTCCTCATGTTTCATGAAAGATTGAACGCACCTTTTAATAAAATTGTTTGTAATGTACCAATTTCATTTTGCTTACTCCCAAGAAAGCAGATTCCTATTCGATGGGATCTTCTAGCAAGGGATTATTTATCACTGCACATCTGGATCTGTAGTTAGTTGCAGAGCCATAAATTTGGAAGACAGCACAGTAACTGATCTTATGTTAATTTCCTGGAAAGTCTGAAAACTTTGTTCTGGGTGATCTCTGACAAAGATATAACAACAATAAAATAGCCCAAGATGGCCAAACCCACTTTAATAGTTTTCATAAAGAGCACTTCTATCAGAGGTCTGCACTACTTCATTTACTTATACAATACCACTGCCTCCATTTAAGTGCAATACTAAACATTTGCTTGTACACCGTGATCAGATATTTTTGGCTAGGTCCCCTCTGTTTAGCTCTCACATACATGTCTTTAATAAGAACTACCTGTATATTTGAGGGCTGAATTTCACCCAGCAAAGATGTTCATCAAGGTTTAATTTTGACAGATGATCAAAGGCTATGACCTTATCACTCAGTGCCACACAATGGATGGTGGGTACACACACTCCCAAAATAAAGCTTTAACTTTCCATTACTGTCATAAAGCAAGCTGTAGAACCACCCTTTCTTCATTTGTCTTAATTATAAATTTCTCTTCTAGCTCATGAAAAAAACCCAACTCCTTTTCACAAGTGATTAATGAACCCGCAGATTCTCTTGCGGATAACAGTCAATAGCATTCTAGGGGCCTTTCTGCCAAAAGTCCTGCTTCTGATATTGCTTATTTACACAATAGCTACACTAGCTGGCAATGAGGTACAGCTTTGGTTGTTTTGATCACTTTCCCATCTAAACACCACCGAAAGCTCCTGTTAGCCTGCAGACTGCAAGATCCTAGGCTTGCAGCACTAGTCTACAAGCGTGGGCTTGTGAGGTAATTGCAAAGAAAGCACTTGCTGTAAATCCCCCAAATGCAGGGTTATGATGGATCACCACATTAACTGACCTGCTTCCCTCCTGGCCAGAAAAGGAAGAAGTCACACTAAAGGATCAAGTTTACACACAATTCCCATCCTATTGAACATTGATACAGGAAATAAGAATTACAGCTTTCCCTGTAATTGTCTGCCCCTCTTTATTTAGTACTATTTTACATAAATATATTGAATTAAAACCCAGATCCTAGCTTGGCACATTTGATTCTATTCTACAAATAGGAAAATAGAGTCTATAGGAAGCACTCATTTGTAAACTGGGGTTAGGTTAGTGCATATAGTGAACTCAGCATGTAAAAGTCATTTTAAAATAAGATATTTTTATTAAAAAAACAAATATCCACAGTGCTGTTGTGCATGCTTCTGCAAGAGTTACATAAAACTAGGCAGTATGTGGCAGGGCATCCTTCACTGCTGAGTGGATCAATGAAGATCTTTGGTTTTCTTTGCTGCCCCAAATGTTGTGATTTTTACATTAAACATAAGTATCTAACACAGATAAAGAGGCTTTAGGTATTTTCTAAAAGACCAACTTTCTGCAAGACATATGGAAAAATATTTTACAGCTATTTCATGTAATGGATAAAAGTGGTTTTTATATGAAAAAATCAAAAATAGTATTTCAATTTTTCATTTATTCACAAACATTTCTTGTTCTGTTTAACTTCAAGAAGTCAAAATGCAAGTGAGATCTTCATATTAACACCAGCTGTTTCCTCTTCCTTTTCACGGGAAATTTTCATAATGGTAAATGAAACATTATCTATTGGTACTTGCCTTACCCCAGTTAGTCTTTTCCTTATTAGATCCAGCTCTACCCTCATGAGACCCTTATTGTCTTCTAAAAATACATCTCACCCAACTCACTGTAAGGAAAATTTCAGACTTGTAAAGCTAAAACCAGAAGACAGAGGAGAAGAGTAACAACAACAAAAAGCTAGGAGTGAGAAGAAAATAAGTTTCCTATTCTATTTTTTTTACATTGTGGGGTTTTTGTTATTGTTTTGTTTCCGTTTGTCATGTGCTTGTTGTTGTGGCTATTTTTTGTTTTATTTCACCTTCCCTTCCTCCAAAGTAACCTTTGCCATTCCTGAGCAGAACTGGCTGCGGTGCTATAGTCACATTTGTAAACTGGCATACAGCGTTGACTACTGGCATTCAGTCATTCAGCATTTGAGCGCTCAGCGGCCCCAGTAGCCACAGTTCTAGCAGCCACTCAGCTGAAGAGCTCTACAGGTCTGTGTATATATTATACATCTGTACCCGTCTATATGTGTCTGCACAGATCTCCAAGTTTACACTACCTGCATGCAAGGCAGAAGTAAATTTTCAAGACCTTCGCAGGCAGTGTGAGGAACATGTTCGCAGAAGTCCACTCCCGTTGGAGAAATTCCATCAACAATAGACTTTCTTTTTTAGCACACGACAACACTTTCTGCAATGTTCATGGCCAGACCGTCAAAGCTGTTTAGCACCCGAAATGGTCAGTTTGCCTCGAAGCCCCACTTTTCGTTTTAGTGGCTAAATGAGAGCCGACCTCAATCATGCAAGTGAGCACTTTGGAAAAGTCCAGCCACAAAACTTTCATCTAAACTGACTGCTTCTCAGGCAAGTGGTAAATATCTTCTGACATTGTCCTCCTACTTTTGCGCCACAACATATGCAGTCTGCTTATTTAAAGAACATGAGAGTTTCATATACATTAGTCTGAGTGCCTCGGGAAAAAACAACAGCAAAACCCAACAACAAACAATCACCAAACAAAACCAAACAAGAAAAAAAAATATCAAGCTGAGGTGTTTAACTACAGAGAACAGCAGCCATCATCATGCAAACCTCCCTTCCCAGCAGATGCAGGCAGGGGAGAACAATCCCTTTGTCTAAGGCCACATCGAATTCCGGTGGGCACTGAGCTCTCAGGCAGTTCAATCATCACATAAATAAGCCTTAATTGGCATCCCCAAATGCTTTGAAATTGTATTGCCTGATGCTATCACTCCAAAAGGTATGCCTCTGGAGATGCAAGAGAAAATAAAAAGATCATTTGCAATTAGATGCAACAAACCCATATCCAACTGGTATGTGTCGGGGTAAAAATAGCATCAGTCAAAATGGCAAATGTCTTTTGGTTTGTCAGGAATTGAATGTGTAGCACCAAGTGAGTGATTATTAGACTCAGATAAGCGAAGCAGACAATCATTTGCCTTGTTATTTTGCTGCCTGCCCATGTGAACAGCATCAAACAACTATTCAAATCCACCCTGCTCCCCCACAAAGGGAACACCAGTGGCAAGTATCTGAAAACCTCCTCGTTAACAAGCTAACCTTTGAGACTGGTGAGAGGACAAGGAAGCACTTACCAGCCACTGTATCAGTAATTACAGAAAAAAAAAAAAATCATCATAGCTCATTGTCTATCCCGGTGTGGGGTGAAAAATAACACTGACCACACTTGATAGCATGACTATGGCAAGCAGCCCTTCCAAGGCATCTCCCAGCCATGGGCAACAGCTGCCAAAAAAAGCCATTGTCCACAGAGCTGCTCCCCTGGGGCTGTTCAGTACAGGGGTGACATATATTTGTAAGTTACCCCAAAGCCCTTCTGTTGGTAATAGGAGGCTCTTTAGCACACAACACTCACGGACCCCTAAATATCCCAGTAAAAAGCATCCTGAAAGGCCACATGGGTGGACAGGCAGTGGTATCACATGTCAGGGCTGAAGCACTCAAACGTGATGTTCCCTGCAGCTGGGGAGGCTTCCCCAAGGCCTTTTAACCAGGAAGGGATTGGAACCCAGTTTAAAGCAGAATATCTGATAGCAACTCAGTTCCCCATTCCTAATATTTTTCCCTCCTGTGTCGCCCAAGAGGCCTTTAATACCCGATTATGCTTAAGCATACAGTCACCAGATCTTGTTATGGGTATAAATCCTGCTTCCATTTAGAGCCCGCATTTCTTCTCTAGTCTGCTTGAAAGGAAGGAGGAAGGGCACACCTGAGCCTTCACCAGGCTCCCCAGGGCTTGCTACCCTACCCAGGTGCAGCCTTCACATCAACCTTCCAGTTATCTTTTCAATTAATTGTGAGCATCACAGTGGTTGAGGGGACAGCCTTACTACCAAGGGATAATTTAATATGACTAAACCATAATCAGAGTGTTGATAGCCTCTGGATTTAGTCTGCACAGTAGTAGGATTTATAAAAAGACAAAGGGCGACCAAGGCTAAGATGAATAATGTTAGTTGTAACATTACAGCTAGTTGTAATAGTATAATTAGTTGTGATATCTAGAATTAAAAATTACACTGCTTTGAGTTCCAGGACGAGTGCCAAAAAGGAGCCGTTAGTCACAGAGATGAGGAACAGTTACACAGTCCATTATCTCATAAACTACAAAGCCCAGAAATTAATCCTACATGTCACAGGAAAATTGAGACCCTGCATTTTATGGCAATACATAGCTTTTCAAATTTATCCTTTAATCCAGATCCTTTCCAATTACCAGTATGCTGTGCTTTCCCGTTTTCAGCCTGAACCGAGTTTGGAGACAGCTATTCTCAGAAGCTCTCCTGGCTCCTAACAATCCCCAAGCTGAGCTTCACTTTTCCTTCAGGCACCATTGTCCCTCCTGGCCTGGCTGTGGTAGAGCAAGCTCGGCTCTGGCATCCCAGCCTGCTCCCTTCTTCCACCCTCATCACAATCTTGTGGAGAAAAAAAAACAACAAAACCAAACAAACGTCGAACACCACCATAGCAATAAAACAGCCTTTTCCTGCTTTTTTTCTTACAGGGCAAGGATGCCAGGTGCTGGTTTGGCTTGACTCCGTCAGCAGGTGCTGCTTCCTTAGGCAGGTCCTGCTGCTCCCTGGCTCCACGTTCAAGGCCAAACAGTTTAATCTAGTAACGCGCTTCTAAACCCAAAGTGCAGAAGGCCTCAGGAAAGCCAGTATTCAGCATTATAATGCATAATCAAAAAGCTAAATAAAAAGTAATAATTGTGTGTGACTGAGAATCACTTTTTTTCCTCTTTCTATTATGACGGCAGACAGTTTTTACCCTCTCATTACTACTCACTTATATGACAGACACAGAAGCAGCCGCTTTAGCTGGTGGGCATTTTTTTGAAAAAATTACATTGATTGACCTCTATATTATTAAAGGTTTTAAACCATTCCCAGGTTTTAGGTAGCAAAAAAGAAACTAAATGTTTTTTTTCAGGTTGTGCTTATCCTTTTTGCCTTAATTTCCTCCTATGTGCTTTCTTTTCTTCCTCTTCTCTCAGTGTGAAAGAGAAAAAACCAAAAACATGCTTGTGAAGGAGGAAAACTGGGAAAGAAAAGATAACTCCCCCTAGGGAAAACAGGCAGGAAGAAGAGAATAGAAGTAAAGCTGTGTGGTGTTTTTTTTTTTTTTAAAGGGAAGTCACCTGGGATGGAAATAACTCAAACTTTTGTCATTTTCTCACACACACACACACACACACACAACNCACACACACACACACACACATATCCACTCTACCCCCTATTCTTCCTGGTTCTGTCTGACTTGCACCTTCTGGCAAGCACGTAGGTGCTTGTTTTTCTGCCAAGGGCTGTTGCTCTACAGGACAATGTCATCAGAAACAATGCTCCCAGGAGATGTTTTGTGTAGGAATAAAAAGAGCATCAAACAGAAGCTCGACTGCCCCTTCCTCTTGCACCGCCTTCCTCACGCACGCGATCATTCTGCCGCAGCAACGCTGCAGGCTTGCTAGCCCTGTACTCGCCATGGTTTATCTGCTGGGAAAGACGCTACTTAATACATCTGGGGAAGTACTTCCCCATACATGCACTGGAGCCCTGGCGCAGAAGCAATTAAACACTCCAGGCTGCACATGCTCACACAATTACCTTTTGTGACTGTCGCTAAATAAACGCTGCACTGAGCCAGTAAATTTTACAATGGCCTCATTTTTTTTTCTAGCAATGATGCCTCAGGCGAGGCCTGTGTGTCCCAGAAAGGAAAAAGGTTAACTTTTTCTGGAATTCCCTAATTCTGCTTATCTGCTTCTTCTCCCTAAACATCTGCCAGTTTCAGACACCTGTTCTAAATAACAGTTTGTCTTGTGCTGGTTCCTGGAGTCTATGGGCAAACTGAGCAATTAGTATCATTGGCGAATCATTCATTAACTGAACTATTCTGTTTCAGTTAATCTAAGACTAACTGTATGTTTAATGCCTATCTAGCAAGGCCAAATCAAGCAAACAAACAAACAAAAAAAAACCCACAACAAACAAACAAAACACAGACACGTACACAAAAATCCCAAACAAAACAAATCCAACCAAATAAACAAACAAAAAAGGTTAAATATCAAAGATCGATAGGTAATAAATGAAAACCTTTATTAAAATCTTACCTGAATGTTACCAAAAAACCATGAAAACATGAAGTAAAGCAGAGATTATTTTGCATCAGGTTATTCCACTGGTCATAGTGCTTTTTCCTTATTTCAACCCTGGCACTACTTCAGGACATGGCAAAAGGAGTAAGTTCTTAGGATCCTAAGAAGGACTCTCTTCTTCCCTATCTAGCAAAGGCTGCGTCCAGACAGTTCAATGCCACTTTGAGGATGAACAGTGACTGCACCAAAGTAACATTTTCCTGCCTGTTTTCCTCTGCGAATTTGGAGCTGCAGCTACTGACCTTACTGGCAAGGAGGCAATTTTACTGCTGGCTGCTCCTGTTATCTGTGCAGAGGCATCACAGCTATTAAACGGGGAGCGGGAGCAAGTTCCCTCTTGTGTGTCATCAGCAGAGGTAAATAACATCATGCATCTCTTCTGTGCAAACCAGAGAGTAATTAGGGGGAACTGCTCAGGCCGTTAAGTTGATGAGCTGGTATGTGTTCCTACCCTGAGAGGTTCAGGCCACATGCTGTGCTCAATTCCTTCTATAGTTTTTAACACATTAGCCCAACAAGAACGTGAGACAAAGAAAACAAAAGCACTATGGCTAATTTTAAGCTATGTGCAGACACACCACTTTTAACAATATCAAAGCCAAACAGATACATCAAGAAGTTAATCTCTAGCAAGGCTAAGAATAGAAGGGGAAAAAATAATAATAAATCAATCTTATAAAATTGATATATTCAGCCTTGATGTGATCCTTCAAGGAGGTTTTGTTGGAGCAAAGCTCATGGGCTTGGTCTACAGGAGGTCTGTAAACACCCACCAACTTTGGATCCTGTCAAGAAACCTCAAGGCAGCAAAATATCTCCCCAAAACACACCAGCCAGGCACTACTGTCTTGCTCATAAGCACCGACCTAATATACCTGCAACAAAGAGAAAACAGTAGTGGTAGGTGTAAACAGGAAAAAGTTTAACTTTAAAAAGTCCTATTGACTTTCCTACCTTTCTCTCTTGCCCTACACTCTATTTATACCACACCATAATTTTCCCTCTGACCATTGTCCCCACCTGAGGGCTCCTTTGCCACCCCCCAAATTCTATTTCCTGCATTAGCTCCTTCCCACATTGGTCACCTGGGAAGCACCTCAGTGCAGTGCTGAGTCTCCACAGAGGATATGGCATCCCTCAGGGCCCTTAAAAGACACTTCATTCCCTGCAGATGCTGGGAGGTGCAGTTTCTTATCTTTGTCTCAGGGTTTTTCATCCTTCCTGCTAAACTAAGCAACACTGCTTTGCTCACCAAAGTAACTTGTGACATGATACAGAAGGAATGGGTTTCCCTGGTATTATCCTGCAGGAGTTTCTGTTCAGATGCTGAGCTATACCTTAACTACACATGCACGTTGGTAGGACTGATTGCTATCTGCCACTCTTCCATCAGTGCTAATAAGCATAGCTTAGTTACAACAACTGGGCTTCTTCAGAAACCAAAAAAAACCCCAAACCAACCAGCCAACAAAACAAAACCAACCAACCAAAAACCACCAAACAAGGCAATTTACTGTAATAACATTTGGTTTAGAACAAATCTTTAAGTTGCCAGCTTATTTTTGGAAAAAATAAAAATAAGTGACCTACCAATGCACAATGAGAACTTTCACAATGCTCAGTGTATTGGCTCCACAGTTCATTCTTATGCAGTTTTCCTCCCAGAGCCAGGCTGGAGTCCCTCTGATCAGATCTGACTGTGAAACCAGAAGAGGATGGCATTTGCAAGGCAGTTAGCCAGCCTCTGAAGCTTCATTGCGAATGATGGTGTATGAGCACAAGCACCAGGGGGTGATTCAGACCCAGGCTGTTGGACTGCAGGTTTGGCTCCAGGCACCCACTTCCTGCTTCTCAAAATCTCCCCTGCATTTACAATGATAATTGCTGGAAAACTCTCTTTTAAATTGACCTGTGCAGGGCACGCATGCTCCTGGAGGAACTGTAGACTGACACATCCTCTAGATTGGAAAGTGTCTAGAGGTTACCAAATTTGCCATCTTTGTCCTAACCCCATCCTTTGATTTTGGAGCTCATGATAAGACATTTTTTTAACTGGGGGGGGAGGGCATGTGCTGTTTATGGGATAGGCTGGCTCTTTGTAACTCCTGCTTTTTCCTTCCTAAATCCTGGATCTGATGCTTTTCCTGTGCCAGCCTGCAGCAAAAGGAGACAGCTCTATATCCAGGTCTCCCTTTTATTTTTTTTTAATAGTGACTCCCACTGCACTGGGCTGGAAGCTGCCAGCAAAGCAAAGGAAGGAGGGCAGAGGCATTAGCATCGTCTACACATCGGTCCCACTGCCCACCTCTCAGTTGCAGGTGAGGTTGAAGCCAAAAGACCTACCGAAGCAGAGAAGAACAGCTATGCTCCTGACATAAAAGGCTGGGCAAGCTTTTATCTTCTAAGAGGTTAAAAATAAACAGTTTAGCTTTCAGCAAACTGGTCTGATTAGAGGAGAGGAAAACGACACTAATTTCCATGGAAATAGAATATTTTGTTGCTGCTACCTCATCCTATTGAAATGCATTAAGAACACAAGAGAGTGCAATATCTGGAGAGTGTTAGTGTATTTTAAGATTTTAAATTAAATTGATTTCATTTAAAAGAAAGTTGGCTGATTTCTTAATTAGTTCATTACCACTGGAAACGGAACTTGCTCTTGTCAGGTTATAGCAGGATATTATAGGAACAGAAAGAGCTGCAATCTGCAACAGAAGAGATGCAGACATAGGTGATATCTGCACAAGCAAATTAAGGACTTAAGGTCCTCTGTGCCCTTTATTTCCTCTCTAAAAAAGAAATGGTTTTAAAATCATAAATCTTGATAAATTTAAACAAAATGGATAGTAGCTTCTATGGAAGAAGAGTCAATCGCTAAATTTTGTTCACTTCTTTTAGGAATATTTTATAGGAATAAAACCTGCCTACGCCTGCTCTGGAAGCAGAATAAATCAATTAGTTGCATTCTCATTACTGTGGTACCTATCTCCATAGGGAGGCTTCTTTAAGATGAGCAGCATCCTATTTCAGTTTAACTCAGTAACAAAATAATCACTCAAAATGGGCCACTATTATCGTGACCGTCACTGCTGAACACTAAATACAGGCGTGAACACAAATGCTTCTTTGCCAGCATAGGTATCTTTATAGCCATCCCCCAGGGTAGGATTGTCTCCAACATTTGAACGTGTACCAGTAGGAAGTTGCCACAGCAAGGCCCAATTGAAATGAGTTTTCTAACAAACAAATGTTAAAAAAAAAAATCTTTGTTTTTAAATAAGCCATTGCGATGATAACCAGAAAAAAAAACACCAAAACCAAAACCAAACCAAACCAAACCAAACCAGTTTCTGCTTCTGTTTCCTTTAAGTGAAATTTTAACAGAAAAAAATGCTGCAATTTTAGGTGACGGAGCCACTTGGGCTTCTAACCAAAAGGGTGCTGTACTTTTTATCTGTATATTATCTCTTCCTACATGCTTGTAACTGGCTCTGGTTCCAGTAGTGATGACCCGGGAAAGATTTGCCCACAAACCACAGCCAACCTCAGCCTCATTAAGGACACCTTTCCATAGAAGAGTAGTCACATTAGATAGTGCTCAGCATCAATAATCATCAATACTGTGGCTTAAGGGGCTTTCTTTTTTATTTTAATATAATGGTGTCATTGAAACAATCCTGCCGTTTTCTTTCTGTTACACTGAAGACCCTGATTTGGCAAAGGTTTATTACACATTTAATATGAAAGATTGCCCACAAAAGCATTTAGGATTGGATCCACAAAGAGATGCAAGCGCTGAAATAAGTAACTTCCAGTGCCTGCTAACTTTTGTAGCCCTGCCCCAGGTGTCAGAGCTCTTCACTGAATTAATGAAGGAAACAACAAAAAGATAGCACCTACAGTGGCTACTCCCACTGATGAGTGGGACTATCCCATTGCTAGATGTAATCAGGTGGTTGTAGATAATGAGAAATCAGGGAGAGACTGTTAACTAAGGAGCCTGGTGAGTACAGCACTCACCAAGGAGATGGGAGAACTGTTTGCAAACAACAGCCCGGGTAAGAGCATAGGCACCTTATTATGGCCATAACAGAATACTTCCCTTTTTTTGCCATTTCTCTTCTGCTTACAGACATTTTTTCCTATTTCCTGATGATTCTCTCTTCTCAAATTGGCTCATACTGCACTTTCATAGACTGGGTCAGCTAAATGCTCCCTAGTGCTCAGTACCTGCAGCCATGGGGATTCTCTGTGAAAACTTAATTGCAGTAAAGACTGGATTTAAGAGCAGCAGATCAATACTCAGGAGAGTTGTTAGTGTGAAATACAGAGATTTCATCTAAAGATGAAAGAACACTACCACATAATAATGATAGAAAAGAACTCATCAGCTTTATTTTCATCCATTGTGCTGTGCCTGGCAAAAAAAAAAAAAAAAGGGGTTTTCAGTACACCACTTGAGTAATTTTGCTTTTAACAATATCTGAATTTGTGTTCAATAAGCAGACCCCATGAAATGGAGTATTTTTCAGACACCTGGTGGTTTTGACACTGTACATATCCTTCTGTTCCTGCCCAAATACATTTCTGCTTCGCTGCTCACAGGAAGATCACCTGAGGAGAACAGACCCTGCCAGCCTCATGCTTTCCCCAAACAAAGTATTAGATACGCATCAGCAACTTTTATGTACAATCCTTATTATTTTCCCCTTTATATCACCTGTACAGACTGTACTGCATTTTACCTAGCTAGTTCAGGCATCACCAGCCCTTGAGCTACCCACTTCTTGCTGCTTGACTGAATGTGGGTTGTTACTGCTGCAGCTGGACATCCTCATTTAACTGTTGCAATCGGACTGAAGGCAACCTTAATCAGATAAAACTATAATGAGACACTTATGTATAACCTACAGCACATATGGATGAGTTCAGGGGCAAATCACTCCTATGTGTATTTTTTTTTTTTTAATAATAAATACATGCTTATTTCTTCCAAAGTAATGATAACTCATTCAGACCATCTGGAAATTAATTCAAGCTCAGTGAGGGGTGCAGTGTGATGAAGAGGTGCACCTTTGCTGTGCAGAGGAATCCAGCTTGCTTAGAAGCCTGAGAAATCCACAGATCTGCAAGTGGGAGGCTAATTTCCAACAGCCTGATTCAGCAATAAATGCAAAATCCTCCTCAGACCTTTCAAATACCAGCACTTCAGAAGCACTGAGAACAGAATAGCTCCCTTCATTATCACAGAATTTCTGAGGCTGGAATAGACCTCCAAGATCATTAAGTCCAGCCTATGACCCAACACCATGACATCAGCCAGACCATGTCACTCAG
>VWZY01006265.1:225894-237424 GCA_013399075.1 Chloroceryle aenea
AAAAGGGCTCCCTGCTTCTTGTTCACACAACTCTCTCCCTTTAAATAAAAGAAATTTGAGGAATTTCTCCCATCAAAGGAGAGAAGCTGTAGGTTTCATCTGGTACGGCTCTTCTGACACAGTACAGTTGCGCTGACGTGCCTGCATGAGCCACCTCCAAGCTCTTCACTGCTGCTTTTACAAAGATTATGTCACTGATGGCTACGCCATATGGGAAAACAACACAACTCTGGGGCCAGGCATGTAGGACTGTAATCCCCCCTGTCACTGCAGCAACAGTTCCTGACTTTTCCAGCTCTTCATTTACTGTTACAAGGAGGGACAGGGATGGCTCTCACAGGAGAGCTTTCCTGCGTCTGCCTGATGATCAAAAGAGGGATTTGTAGCTGCCTGGGGTTCATGAGGATCCTGCACTGCAGCAACAAGAAGCCTGGCTGAGCTACATGTAAGAGAAACGTGTTTATGTAACCATCTGTAACTTGAAAGCACTCAGCCTGTTGAGAAAGGGCAAGTGCACATTCACTCCAGGCAGAAGCAAGATCCACTTCAGAAGTGTGCAGGAAAGGGGAATATTTTGTCTCTAGGAGGTACCTGGAAACATTACAAAACTTCCCTGCTCTACACAGCCTAAAATATCTACAGGATGCATGGAGATCAGCTAACAGAGATGGAGAGACAGAGAGATGAGAGGCAATATCCTGCTGCTAGACAGGTCAGACAGAGGAAAATAAAATGAAAAACCCACTCCAAGTGAACGTGTGTGGGAAATAGGCAGTTCAGTCCCTGCAGCCCTTCCCATGCTGAAGCACATCAGTGGGTTCAGCTATTATAAACATGTCTGGGGACCCCATTCCCCACACCAATCTCATCAGCATTTTTGAAATAATGGAGTGTGTGTGTGTGTGTGTGTGTGTTTGCGTGCGTGTTAAAAAAAGCCTCTGCTATGCTCTGTGGGATAACTTACAGGAGAATAACAAATATGGCCCAAGTGCAAATGATGAGAACAAGAAAGTGCAAAATCTCCCAACTTTCCTGTAACTGATCACCAGCTTGGGAGCTGCAGAAGTTTGGGAGGGCAGAAAGTGAATCCCCCAGGGATCTGCCATGTATTCACCTGCCTTCTTGGAAGAGAAGAGTTGAATTTTATCACAGAGACAACATAGGTGCTTTTCTTTTCCCTTTGTGTGGAATTATATTATTTATGCCCTTGGCTTAATAAGTTATTGCAACTCCTGATAGTAAGTGCAATAAAAGTTACATAGAATTTTTCCCTGATGGTATCAGGTCAAAGTTGGCTCTCTGTGTCCCTACTCTGGAAAAAACTTCTGTTAGCAGTGAAGTAATAAACACCAACTTCTCACCGGACATCCTACATCCTTCAAAGGACAGATGGAAAATGAGTCTTGGAACAGCTCATGTTTTAGACATTGAAGATAGACAAAGCTGAGCTGTGGATGAGGCTGCAATTAAGGGGGGCTGGTGGTATGTGAGAGGTAGGTTGTGGAGCACACATGATGGCAGAAACACTGAAATACTGACTCTGCTGTTTATAATTGTGTAAGTGGCTTCTCAAAAGTATGGGGAGAAATATCCCAGTAAATTGGCTGCCTGAAGTTAGGGAGGTAATAAACATTTTCAAAAATCAGCACCACTGCCAGAAAATAAAGTGGAAAACCTCCCTGATGGAAACTGGAGAAGGCAGAGTCAGGAACGCTGGAGTAGGGAGAAAACAGTGAGGGATGAGAAAGCCAGATAAATGGCAGGGGAGAATCCTTTTGTAAAACAGTCTGCTGTGGGGAATATGAAAATTAAGTTGGCTCTTGGAAGACATGAATCCCACCCAAAGCTGCTTTTGTGAGGAAGGGGATTATCTTGGCTTGATTCCCTACCGCTTTTAAACATACAAGGGAATTTAATTAAGCATTGCTACTTTCCTAATTGTTGAGGCTATTCTCAGAGGCTCACAAGACTTTCCAGGCTCTTCAGTGCTGGTCTACAGATGGGATTTCTCAATTAATAGCAAGATACAGTAAGCAGTGAGGTCTGGTCAAATAGCATCTCTGTCAGTTTATGAAACATTGACGTAATTCTGCTGAGATGGAGCCAGACGAGGGATTTTGCCTGATCTGTTCCTGTAAATTGAGTTTTCTATAGGGTATGTGCACCGTCTTTAATTGCTCTGTGCCACAAGCCATCCTGAGGTGCTGTTGTGTGTTCTGCTCAGGATGGACCACATTTCACAGGCTGTGTATCCCTTATATCTCACCCAAAAAGTGGGAGGGTACTCTCAGTCAGCTTATAGGTTAACAGCTTCCAGATCCTCTGATGGAAAAAGCTACTTGTTATTAATTAAAACTGTTTTGGCCCTGAATGTATGTTTATGAACTTTTCAGAATCCAAAACGTTTGGGGCACCAATGGTCTGTTCCCGGGACTTGCAAGTGTGCATCTCAATACATAAAAGACACATGATTTTTCATGGGTTTGATTTCAACCTGAAAAAAGTTGACAAAGTAAGTGCTCAGAGCTTCTGGGGCTTGTTAAAACAGTCTAGCCTTGAAACTGCATAAAGGGGAGATGAAAACAACTAAACCCCCTTTAGTGTCATTGTAAGCTTCTGCATTTTTCTACGCAGAAGTTCAGACAAGTGAGCAACACAAAGTGACCACAGATCTGAGATGAGAAAAAAAAAAAAATTTCCTATGGTGAATTGCAAGCCTTACCCTCCTTCCCCTGCTTCCCCAGCTTTGACTGCCCTGCTGACTCTCTGACATTGAACTTGTCAACAGAATCCCCAACTTCTGGGTTCCAGATAGGAAACAAAATACTCATGTGATGAAATTTCTGACACCTGATGCCTTCTGCCATGGCAATGACTCTCCTCGGGTAGTGCATCAGCCTGGGAAACAAGCGTGGAGATGTCCTATCACACAAACAAGTGGGGTAAGCAGGCTATTTGTGTACAGGCTCCTGATGCCACCTCACACTGAGGGGGGCTGTTACCCAAACCACTTCATTGTGATGTGGTGAAAATATACTTGATCCCAAAAGCAAGCTCAGAGCGGAGCAGAGGTTCCTGGAACTGATGCTCATGTATAATATGTCTCAGAGACATGCTCTTCAGCCAGGTGGGGCTGATGGGATAACATGGGACACGTTCTAGATGTCACACCCCACACCACTGTCACTGTTCAACCCTAGTGCCCAAAGGCAGGAACACTAACATTACCCAGAGGGCCACTGCAGGGTCTGTGACTTTAATAGTCTCACCAGTGGGAGCTGGTGCTGGGCCCTCCTCCACCTCTTTCCTCCTGCAAAATGGCCCAACAGCATGAAGCAAACATTTGAAACTGAAATTTCTGCTTGAACAGTAGATTAGTTACAAGATTAATAATAAGGGATGGAGAGCGTTCGGCTGCTACAGGTATCATTACAAGCTCTTCTGATAACAACAGATTCAGACCAGTGTAGCACATCTTACACACATACCTATATTAATAGCTTCAATCTCTTCTGGGATTAGTCAGGAAATCTGAAGTTGTATTAATGTCGATTTCTTGCCTTGTTGATAAAAAAAACCAACCACCATTAAGCAATGTCCTAAGCTGTCATGAATTCTTACTAGACATACCGTAATTGCTGTTCCAAAAGGAACGAAGTGTAGAGACTGCAACTGTAGAAATATAAGAGAGAAGTTGTTATGGAGATCCAAAGCAAACAGTACCTGTGTTACGGCCTCTTCCCTATGGCTGTCTCATGCCTGAACGGCTTTCTGCTATTGGTTTTTGTTTGTTTTTATTTGATCTCAGTAACATTGATTTTTATTTTTTTTATTCTATGGCATGAGGTGATGAAATCTGAATTGATGTTACATTTCACTAATGTACCGCTCCCTTGAGCCAATATCAATTTTGGGTATGGATGCCTTTGCAAGGGCAGAGGTCATCTGAGGGACTTTCCTCTTAGCTCTGTCACAACCTCTTGAGTTTTCAGGACACTTGCAAGTAAATCAGCCATTCACATCTCAAGCAATGAGACAGATTCTGGAGGGTTTCTCCTGGCCCATGAAAAGCAATTTTTACTTGAATGATATTTCAATCAAAACTGACGAAGGATGACCCGATCCCGTCCTTGAATACAAGTAGAGTTGAAATAAAAGCTGATGAGTGTGCAGAGGCTGTTTTTCAGTTTGGAAATTCTACAATCTATACCCACACAACTCGTACCCCATGGCCATTCTGATTCAGCCATTGCTCTTATTTTCTGCTGCATGTGGGACTGAGTTTCTCCATGAACCCAGCCTACCCAAAGACCAGAGGGACAATCCCCTTAAGCACAATAACCTATGGTATAGACAGTGTTTAGGGGGAAGACGGTATTGCATGGTGTATCTCAGCTGGATGACCTTCCTTGCTAACACTAACCTTATTTCTCTGCTTTCTGGGTAACACTGGATAATCTACAGAATTCGGGGCATGGTCATTCTTCCCTTCTGGACTCCTCCTTTATTTATTTTGTGCAAGAAGGGACTACAAGTTGGGACTTTTTAGGAGAGAGTTTGCTTCTGTGACAAATCCCTCCAGGCACTGAGGGGGAAGCTGTGCTTCCCAGAGCTCACCCAGGAGGAGAGCACATCCCAGGGGCAATTTTTGCACTTCAGTGTTACTATAGGACTGAGCTACACTGTCAGTTCAGTGGCAACTGCAAGTGATGTCCCTGGAAGTATGTCAGCCCTGGACCAATACTCACAAATACATTTCCATATGTTGTCAGGGTGAATTTAATTTATCAGTGTCTGCAGCAATGTGAATCTGAACTTGCTTGTCTGATGGACTAGGTAGAAAGAGCTATTATTTTACAAGTACAGGACTGACTAGTCTGTGAAAATCTCTAATTACTGGTATAATTATGCTTTACTGAGTCTGTCTGGGCTTCCACACTTCCCTGTAGCCTTAGCTGAGCCCACCTAAATTCTATTATCTGGAGTTGTTTTCCCACACAGCATCTGCCAGATCATCCCCAATAATGCACAAAGGTATCAGTTTGACAGGTGCTCCCCTTTTTCTTTTGTTTCTGCCTCTGATGAAGCAGAAATCATCCTTTAGAGGCAGGGCTCAAATGCTATTAAATCAGGGCAGGGGGGAAATGCAGATGATCTCTTTAGCTAGGCTGTCAACAGTGCCAACAAACCCCACTAAATCTCCCTCCTTCCTTTGCAGCTGACAGTTCCTTCCCACCATTTGTCTGTATTTGGTGGGTTCAATGCATATACATACATGAAGCACATATGACACACAACCAGACCAGAGCCTTGGACTTGCACACAGTTACAGATGCAAAATACCTTATTCCTCACCAAGACTGATCCAGGGTGGCACCAGCAAAGCCAGCCTTGGATTACACCTGCACTGGGGCAAGCTAGGGAGCCATTACATCATGCTTTCTGCCCCCAGACCACACAGCTGAAAATTCCAGCTCATGACCGCAGTATTTTCCATCAGAACCATGAGGTCCAGAAGAAGCTGTTGGTGCAGTAAGATACTACAGGACAGTGCAAGGGTACACAAGGCCCAGCAGTCAGCTTTTACGCAGCCAATAGTCTTGATCTCCTTGCATCTTCCCCTCCAAGTGAGTCTAAGAAGATTAAATGTAGCACATACTGCCGGACATCCTCATGGCCTTCCCAGAGAGGATGCTCAGTGGACATATGCAGAAACACACTATGAGGACAGCTGGGGGGAAAACACTTGACCTCCAAGTTTGAGAAATTAAAAATATTAAGTCCTCAAGAGTAGGGAGAAAAATCCATACTATGAAATCAGCATTTGCCTGGCCTTCCCCCCCTCCTCTGATTACTCAGTTCTAAAATGTCATGGAAACAACTTCTCTTTTTCCCCCACAGCCGTACTGATCAGCTAAGACATCTGAAACTGAAGCATTATCTTAAGAACAGGGCAGCGGGATTGACCTTGATCCTAGGTTTAAACTATCCTAAATTTAAATTCCAATTCTCTAAGAGACCTGAAACATATTACTTGGGCTCTGGGAGGTTAAAAGGAAAAAAAAAGTAACTTTCAACTTCTCTTGAAAACCATGAGGATTAAGACACTAGGGATTATGAGTTTTCCAGTTCTTCAGTAATGCCTTTCTGCATCAGCAAGATCTGGAAAGATTAGGTGACTAATTTACTTGCTGATGTGAGAAATATTCAAGTTCAGAGGATTTTTCTTTTCTTTACCTGAACTCTCACTGAAGAGGAATTTTTCAACTAAGTAGTGATTGATTCAAAACCGAGTTATAGGTCTCAAGGGACGGACGCTTAGGGTTTTAATTCTCAACAGTCACATCTAATTCCTCAGTGAAAGATTCCATACCAAAAGAAGGAAACTGGTAACTTAGATTGGAAACAAGTCTAAGTTTTGTCATAAAGAACAGCTCAAAAAGGTGTGTAAATTGCCAACACAAAGTAGAAACAAAGCCAGCAGCTAAGAAAAAGAAAGGAAAAAAAAAAGTCACAGATTTGTGGGATTAATTTATCTGATAGATTTTCTGCTTCCATCCACTGCAATTAATTTTGGGTCAGATGGTTTTCATCAGGCCTATTTCTCTTGATCCCTAAGAGTCTTTAAAGTTATAAGGCTGGCTAACGATCTTCAGCCCCCAAGAGGCTTTAACACAGTTATGAGAGCCCTCTTTGGAACATCAGTGTGGTTTTCATTACTAGCTTGACTGGTTTAACTCTGCTGAAATTACTTAAAATCAGAGACATGGAACCTCTCAAGGGTTTCCTGACAGCCTCTTCCAAACTCCAGCATTGTTCAGCTTGAGCATGCTTATTTTATGGGATTTGCCATGGAAGGTCTAATGCAGGTAACATCTTGAAAGCCATGGAGGATGTCTGAGACCAAGAAGTATCCCTTTCTCCCATGTCACGTTCAAACATCTACACTGAGCTGGAAACTAATGATCCTTCTTGAATAATAGCTTCTCTAGAAGGGAAGTAATTAGTCATACTCTCTAATATTGCAAATTTAATAACTTTGATAAGAAATTGAATATAGAAATATTGCTCCAAAGCATTTCCTTGTAATATCCCAAGGTACTGAACTGGCTTCTGGATGTTTCTTAGCTTTCTACCAGGTGTGTAACAAAGAATTCCCCTCCCCCAAATACCACCAAGCAAGTGACAGCTGTTTTACTGTACAGATGACAGTGCTCCGTGGGGCACAGAAGGACATGGCAGCAGAGGTTGCCATGTTCCTTGTGCAATCACATCACTGCTGCTTCTCTCTTCTCCAGAATTCTTCATGGGATCTTTTTCAAGCATATTCTTCAAAACACCTCAAAATGAATTTTATGCAGTACAGGTGAAACTTTTGGAATTACTGCAGTGATGTCAGGATGCCAGCACTTATTTTCAAAACAGATTTGGGCCAGCATCCAAGGGTATATTTAGGTGCCAAACACCCATTTGATGGCAGCCATAGGCAAGGAACTGAGTGCCCAAGGCTGGGAGTGCAGCAATAGCCCTGAGCACTCACAAGGCTCCTACAGGACCACAGACATGGACTAACTCTGTTGCTGTGCTGTTCTCAGCAAGCAAAGTGTCACAGCTTGGTGGACAAACGGCTCTCATGCATTATTCCTCTCTGAATAAGACTTTCATCCTACTCCAAAAGCTCACTCCACTAAGATGAATCGCAGTCTCATTCCTTCTCTATTGTTGCCAGGGCTCATTTCCCCTATTGTTCTTCTGTAAATTAGGGTAATTCAGTCAGAAATGAAATTCATTGCTGTACAAAGGACTTGGCAAACCTAAATGCTGTTGAACAGAGCATGGGGGAAGCCAGCCTTTCCAATAAGAAGGAATTTCACTAACTTCTTTTGGCAAAGTTTTGTGATTAATTTTGAAGCGAGATCTTTAGAAACACAGTTTTTGTGCTCCAGTCCACCTTAATTGTAATAAAACACAGAAAAAAAAAATATTTCCTCCTTTTCCTTGCTTATTTTTCTCTAATTGTTAATAATTGTAATTAACACCAAAATTTCTCAACAGCATGTCATCTTCTTTTTCATTACAGGTGTTAATTGCAGGCTCAAAGAAAAGGTGAAGAAGAAATGGAGGTAAACATCAAAAGAAGCACAATGCTGTTGCATGTGTGGAAGAACAATTACTTACACAGTTGTCTTATTAGGGCTTTGGTTGATTTAGAAGAAAAATTTAAAACTGCTTTCTTATATCCTCCTACATAGATGTATTATTTTTTTAACAATACATACAAGCCAAGCTACTTTTTTTTCCTCCAAAGAAATTATTTTCACTCATAATTTGTTTACAGCAGCTCACAGTCAGATCTGAATCACATTCAGAATCTCAAATCCAGTCTAGATTTTTACTTTCAATACCGATAAAAATCTTGCAAAAGTAAGTGGCACTATTGATGCCAAATATCGAGAGCTTCTAAAACCTTGACCTGATGAATGGCAGTTATCTCTGCATACATCCATACGTACAGTGCATATATATTGTACACACATTATCAGCACAGAAATGCTTTCCACTGATTATATTCCAGACCAATATCCCATCAGAAAGTAGGTATTTTGGCCCACAGGGCAGGAGTGAGGTGGTACCCAGGGCTGCCTGAGAGCACCCAAAGGGCAAGGGCAGCCCTAGTGATCTCCAACACTTTCTCTAGGATTAAGCATAGTTGCAGTCCCTGAAAGCTTAACCAGCAAGGATGTTGCCAGCCCATGGCAGTGGGAGCTATAACCTCTTTGGCTGATGCAGCTAAATCCCTGGATGGATTTAGTGACAAATCCGAGTCCTCACTGCTCACAGTCCTGCATATAGACACAGCAGAAATCAAATGCAACAGAAAAGCAGAGCAGACAGCTGAAGGTGGAAATGTCTCTAATTTTCCCAGCTTATCCTACCAGAGCTTGTGAATTGGGAGCACCCCAACCTTGTCCTCAGCCATGCCAAAAACAGGACCCCAGCATAACCTGGCTACTGGTCTGATTTGCCTTCAAGGCACACTATCCCCAGTGCCATGTTTTCCTCAAAACCTCAAGAGCCCCTTAGGTACATCCCAGGCAATGTGAGGCACTGGTTGGCCTGGCTAAGCACCTCTGTACCCAACCAGTGCTGCTCAGGGCATGTCTAAAATGTGTTCACCCCAGGCCCTATGCACTCTGTTGGGTTCAAGTGGGACATGTCCAGCCATGGAGACACAGAAGGGCACTTTGCTTTCCCTGCCTGCCAGAGAGCACGGGAAGGATGTCCAGCAGCTGAGGATGCTTGCCCACATTGACAAGTGTCATTATTATAGAAAGATAAAGCCTGTGGCAGGTGAAGATAAATCTTTAGATAATAAAGAAAATAAACAGACCTCTGGTAAATCATAACATGTCCCTTTTCTGCCCAGCACTGACTCATGAAGCGCATGAATATTTAAGAGCTTTGTCCATATTAATTCTGAACAACACAGTCATCTCCCTTTTATAGCTTCCATATGTGCTCCTAATGCCTTATATCAGTTATGACACTTACTTAGTCACCTTACTAGTTATGCAACTTAAAATTAAGACTTCTTTATTCTTACCTGCAGGTCAGGTTTTCTCTCAGTAACATCTAGTTACACATTTGTCAAATAGCCTTAGTTCTTTTCATTCTTCCTTGAAAACCTTCCAGTTTTCATTGTGCATCAGTTTTCCTCTACATCCTGCTGCAAAATGAACCTGTGAAAGTCCTGACCTGAGAAACACCAGGTGCCTTCTAACAGTGCTATGTGATTTCTCAGCACAGGGACTGAAGCCCAGCACAAGCTGTGTCTCCCAACAAGGCCACTGCCCCTGCATCCACACAGTTCCTTGGAAAAAGTTGTTTTCAGTGCTGATGCTTTCATGTGGCATTTGGCATTTTCACTTGTGCTAGAGAAAGGTTCCTGCATCACAAATTCAGATTAAGACTACAGGGATATGATGTGTCTCCAGGCCACTTTTTCTCTACCCCTTAATTTCTCCTAAAAATTCCAGGTTAAGTTCCTTAAGAATTTATATATATTCTTTATTCTTTCAATTTTTTTGGGGGGTACATCCTGGTTTGTGCTATTCAACAGCAATATCAACTTGCTTTTTAGTAAGTTTTTGACCTCATTAATGATTTCTTAAAAATAAAATATTTTTAAAAAGCAGGCTAAAAGCTCTTTCTTTCCTACTTTTCTTTCCCAGTCCAGCACAACTCTCCATCCCACAGAGAAACAGTGCAATAATTTGCTGGGCAATCCCTCAGGGAAAGTTAACTTGATTTAACTACAATATTTCACAAGCCCTTCCAATTTAAGGCCTTCAGAAGGGCCTCAGGAGGAACACTGCTGCACGCAGCCTCCATGCTTCATTTTTCTAAAGAAGCCTTGTCCACCCATTAGATGCTCACTTCATATTGGTTTGGTCCCCTATTACCCCTTTGTAGCCAGCACCCTCTCCTTTCCCTCTACATTTCATGTAAAACAGCAGATGGTTTATGCCCCCCAGCTCCTTTACCATGTCCTTCAATCAGTAAAGAGATAGGACAAGATAAGATGTTTGGAGGCAGAGTCTGGATGGACATGGAAGGTTTGCACCGCATGGGGTGTTTTAGGCACAGCCTGGCAGATCCAGTGGCCTGGCCAAGGGTGCTCACCCTTGTTTCTCTCTGCTTTCTGGCTACTTGAGCTCTATTTTGTTGCTTCCTCTGTTTCCCTACTTTTCTGAATCCCCAGCACTCACTTTCTCTTACAGCTCTTGCGTACTCCCCTGGGAGATGTCACTCTCCTCTCTGGATTTTCTTCTTCAGGGTTTATTTTCATTTTCTTTTTTTTTTTTTCCTAAATTCCACTTTTCCAAAAGGAACTAAGACCTGGACTGCTTTAATAACTGCTCCAGTTAGCATCCGCCAGCCTTCTTCCAACCCCTTTAATTTTCACTGTTTCCTCCCAGTGGACCTGACCCACTCAATTTTATAATTCCCTAAAATTTGCTTTCTTAAATGTAGTGCTATATACATAATTCATCCATAAACTGAATTTGTTTCCTGCTGGGATGATCATACAATCTTCCATAGCTTTTTTTTTTTTTTACATCTGTTGTTATTCTTTCCTTCCTGGTAATTTTATACATCACAATACATATTCTGGGGCAGGAAAGCAGAAGAGAGCAGATTATGTTTCAAGCCCACGTTTCTCTCTCCTTACAGAACCAGAACCAAATAGTGTTTGTCCAATGCAACGGGGCTGACATTTCTAAACAAAATAAAGTACACATTGCTTTATAACAAATTATAAGTTAGAGACAGATTGTGAGATGATTTAAATCAATATAGATCTATTGTCCTCAGAGAAAATTCATCATTTTCTAGGAAAAACAAATAAGATAAAAATCACTTGAGTTGCACGGCTGAGAACCAGGACTCCCTTTAAATCTGTTGGTATTTTTTTCTGGTTTTGTTTCTCTTAAAATTATGATCTGACTTATCTTTTTTTTTTTTTTTT
>VWZY01006266.1:39789-66594 GCA_013399075.1 Chloroceryle aenea
AGGACCAGGACCAGGACCGGCGCTGGGACTGCTACAGGGCGGGGAGGGCCTCACACAGGGATCGCTGAAGCAACACCATGCTGAAGAAGTTCGACAAGAAAGATGAGGAGTCGGGTGAGAGGAGACCCCTTCTGTGGGTAATGGGGGAGAGCTGTGAGGGGAGGCCCAAGAGAGGGATGTGAGAGGACACCCCTCCCGTGAGTAACGGGCGAGAGCTGTGAGGGGAGACCCCTCCTGTGGGTNTAGCGGGTACACGGGGCACAGGCGGAGCGACCAGAGACAGGAACGCTCCAGGGCAGGCAGTCCAGGTGACAACTGCCTGTCGCAGAAGTTCTCCTCCAGCATCTCCTCGTTTCTCGGGACATTGAGCCCCCGTAGGATCTCCCCCTGGGGTTGTTTAGTCTGGAGAAGNGTCTCCTCCAGTGTGACCCCTGGTGCCCAGTCCATAGCCGCTGTCCGCCACGACCAGTGTATCCCCCACGGCGCCAGTGACTCCAGCCCTAGCGCGGCCCCGCGGCCCGAACCCCCTCCTAGCCCCGCCCGCGCCTCTCCGCCAATCAGACCGCGCCCTCCCCAATCGGTCCCCGCCTTCTCTTCCTGTCCATCACCGCTCCGGGACACACCCCCGCGGCTGGGGCCGNGCTGTGAGTGGAGACCCCTCCTGTGGGTAACGGGGGTAAGCTGTGAGGGGAGGCCCCAGAGGGAGCTGTGAGGGGCGCAGTGGGCTCTGGCCAGAGTGCACAGGTGCTGCCAGAGCCGCCCGCACCGCTGTCCTGTTGTCGCGGCGGTCAGAGGCTGCACCAGCTGCACTGGCGCAGCACACGGCAGTTACCTGCTGTATGGCCAGGTGCGGAGTCTGAGACCAACTGCTGAACACATTAGCTCAGTTCACAGTTGTCAGCTGTCAAGCCAAGTGCTAGAACAGGATAGAATCTAATTCATAG
The DNA here is from genome assembly GCA_013399075.1 of Chloroceryle aenea. Classification (NCBI taxonomy): domain Eukaryota; kingdom Metazoa; phylum Chordata; class Aves; order Coraciiformes; family Cerylidae; genus Chloroceryle; species Chloroceryle aenea. Next base: position 40,734 of record VWZY01006266.1, read on the forward strand.
TTTCTGGCGCTTTTTCTGGCATGCGTGGTCTGCTTTTCCAAAATGATCACTGCCACTTCCAATGGATCTGAAAGGCTGAGAGCACTGAAGAAGCATGAACAGTTTGCTTGACCTTTCAAAACTTTAGGCCTGAGTAGTAAGGGAGATGTTGATATTTTATGTGGTGTGTAATTTAGGTGGAGTTGAGGCTAGATATGATGGTTTACTTTCATGACTGTCCCTTGTGGTATCTTTCATCTTCCTATGAAGCTTTCTATGCAGCTTGTTCCGCATGACAAATCAGTGGCTGTTGAAGCAATTCAGTGTAACTCCTAGTGATTGTTCTGTCTGACTGTGCTTGCTTTTTATTTTAATGTGCATCAAATCATTTGCCCTCATTTACCTTGTCTATAACCTCAAGTGACATCTTGATAAGCAGATGATTTAATGAGGCAGCTGTTGGATGGGAATTGCTCTTGGTTTTTGTTTTTGGGGCTATTCTTCATTCATACCTCCTGCATGCTTCAGTGTATTGTCATTACCTATGGACAAGGCTGGCAGGAGATGCACTTGCTTGTGTTAAGGTGCTGATTCTTGTTGATTTTGTTCATACTGCGAGGTCACAGAGCTCTCCTTTCTTCTCTCTGCTACTGCTGCTTGCATGCTTCACAACATTTTTCTTCACTACTGCATTTATTGGTCATCCTGTTACTTCTGTCTCGATTAAATATTCCTAGTGTTTACTGCACCTGCCTTTCTCCTGCGGATTGTGTATATGTCCAAAACATACAGCCTGAGTGTTTGCCATTCCTGGTACTAGGTGGAGTGCATCAACCCTGAATTGACAGACCTTGTATGTCCATTCTTTCCACATAAAGGCCAACAGGACAGTCTGATGAGGGTGTCTGCTTAACTGTCTTCTGTATCTTTGCTTTTCATGGATGGTTTAGTTAGTCTTGGATGAGTTCCTTTCACTGGCTCTCAGAAATGCACTTTGGGGTGTTATTTTGGGCATATAATTCTTCCTTGCTCATTCAGTGATTGCTCTCTTCAAATCAGTATGAATTGTTGGTCATCCAAAATACGAACACACAGCCTCTGCCTTCCCTGTGTCTTTCACCTTCTCTGAATGAAAAATACTTTGACACAGGGTGCTGTGAAGACTGAGACCTCATGTACAATGTATTTCAAGACCCATAGTGTTATGAAAGATGAAGAGGTAATACGCTGTTATTCATGACTGATTTAGGGACTGTAGGCTTCCCATGCCATGGGAAATACTGTGCTGCTGGGCAGGATTTTGGGACATGTTCACATGCTTGTACTGGAACTGCTTCATACTCATACTGGAGACATTGGATTTGTTCTTTCCCATTGTTTTCTTTTCTCCTCAGCCCCGCATAAATGTTTGTCCTTTGTTCAGCTGCCTACTGCCTTTACAAACTTTTCCTGAGCCAGAGGAGGGCAGTTTGAGCTGGGAAGAAGCCAGAATGCAGATGTGTTCGCCTTCAAGTGTAAGGCTTACTCTTGGAAAGGTTCCTGGCACCAGCGTAGGATGCTCCAAGCCTGGGTCAGACTGGAGCTGGCCCTGGAGCTGTACTCACTATCAGATCAGGCTTGTTAAACATTGGAACAGCGCTGGGAATGGCTGTGTTTTGTCCCAGGGCCAGGCTGAACATAGGTATTAATTAAAACCTGCTTATCAATAACCAGCAGCTTCTGAAAAGCTGCAGCTCGCAAATGCTTAGGAGGCAAGCTATTAGCAGACCATGCAGAACGATAGTGCTTTTCCCTCTGATTATTTCATCCTTAATTGGTGAGGGTTTTAATTATTTAATATAATTTCTTCTATTAAGTGGAACAATGTAAGTTACTCTGTGTCCAGACTCTCTACTCTGCTGTCTTGTTCTCTTAATTAGTGATGAAGCTGAAAATACTTTACTAGTGGATTCTTGATTGGTTTATAAGGGAATGATGAGGGGCTCCTGACTCATCAGTCTGGCAAGAGATACTTCTTTCTATCTGAGCTTTTGTTTCTAGGCTTGTCTTACTGATGCTCTTAACTGTCAGCAAGCTCCCAGCCCAGGGTCTGGAAATAGGTTTTTGGGGATAACAGTGGATCACAGTTGCTTTACAGCTAAACAGTATGTCTTGGCTCATGGCTATTTAGTTCTGGAGGGTATAACAAATCAAAGAATGTCCTGTCTGCTCTGCCCTCCCTAACTGCTATGGAGAAATCCAACCAATATTACTTAAAAGAGGAAGCTCTGGTTGCTCGATGTTCATTAAAAAAGTTACCTCAGAATGCTCTGTCTGTTTTTGAAGTATGGGTATGGTTAGAAAGTTTCATTCTTATAGCACTATCCCTGGAAAGAGTTCTACTCTATTTTGCAGGTGGGGGTTCCAATCCATTCCAGCACCTGGAGAAGAGTGCAGTCTTGCAGGAGGTAAATCCTTGGGTGATGTGCTTTGTGTATTCCTTTCCGGATAGTCTTCCCTCTGTTGAGTAAGGTCACTGGAGAATTTCAGCAAGGAAGTCGGGGTTTGTTACAGCCCTGCTAGCTCTGAAAAAAAAGTGGTCGATGCTTCTCTTAGGTCTTATTTTATTGTTGGAGGGAGGAAGGGAGAAGGTTGAAATGGTCTCTGTAATGAATTAAAGACTATGAAATATAAATAGTAATAAAATGAATAAAATTATCTGGAAAAGCTCACCCTAAAACAGGAAGGTTGGGAAATTGGCCTCAAACACCCCAAATGTCTTGTAAATGACAAAGTTAGTGAGTAGGGTGTGAGTGGTTATTGAGTAGTCTATGAATGCACTCTGAAAAAATGCCCTTCTATTCACAGCAGGTAAACTCCTCAATCCCCAAACCCTGTTGTTTCAGCATTATCTGTTTGCTTGCAACGTTGTGAATGGTGTTGGCTCCCATTAGCCTTGCAGAGCTTGCATACGGCTGTCGGAAGACTAGTGTTTTAGCTAGCACACAATCCATACTTGGGTGGGTGAAAGTGTGCTGTGTGGGTGACTCTGGCCTTTAAACCTTGGATTTGCAATCCCAGACTGTAGAGACATCTATTTACAAGGGTTCCATCTTTAATAGCAATTGAGGGGAAATCTGATCCAAAGTCAGAATCTCGCCATACCTCACTCACAAAGTGTTGTTTGTTCTGGTGGCTAAGATCAGACAGGATGGTGTTCGTGAGGGGGTGTTTGTGTTAGCATCCTTGTCTGTGCTTTGTTTCCAGGCACGGGTGTTTAATGAGACTCCCATAAACCCACGGAAATGTGTGCATATCCTCACTAAGATCCTGTATCTCATAAACCAGGTAAGGCACAGAAAACTTATACCCATACAGAGACACTTTCAGGAGACCCAAAGCTGACTGTGATAACTGGGATTTCCTTCCTTCTTTCCAAATATCTTCTAGGGGGAGCACTTTGGTGTCATGGAAGCTACCGAATCATTCTTTGCTATGACCAAGTTGTTTCAGTCCAATGATGTAAGTCTGCTTCTGCTTGCTCTTTTGTCCTGTATTTGTATCAGCTTAACTGAAGCATTCTCTATTCTTGAGACATATTCCTCCCTTGGAACTGCAGTTTAACACTTTAGATTGCATTAGGCAGACAGAGTGTATAATCAGCTAGAATACACTATGTTTTGTGACCAGCATTAAAAGATCCTGCTGACAGTCAATGACTGTGTGTCCTGGAGGAGGCCAGGAATTAGTACCTACCCGCAGTGGTAGTACTATCACTAGATGTTCCACAAACCACAAGGCACTGAAATCATGAGACCAGTGTAGAAATCTCCAGCCTTGGGAACATAAATTGCTTGCTTTTGAAAGAACAGGACACCTTCAGCTAATGATTTCAAGCTTTTCTCCTTGTTCTCTGAATGACAAGTGAAAAATGAAACTAGATCAAATTAAATCTGGTATCTCTGCAGTTTCACCCTAAGACTGAGGGGTTTAGAAGAGGAAGAGATGTTCTGTTACTCAACATGAATTTTATACATCTTTGACACTCAGGCACTTGGGGTATCTGAAGGTATCAGGCTCTTGATCTTCACAATAAAATCATGAAAGCAGGGAAAACTGAGATCCCTACCTGTCTATATGGAGTTCTCTTAGCTGATGTCTGTCTTCCTTCTTTCCTTGTCAGCCAACTCTTCGCAGGATGTGCTACCTGACTATCAAAGAGATGTCTTCTATTGCAGAAGATGTAATCATTGTAACTAGCAGGTCAGTCACTTCAATTTTCTTACTGTTACGTTCACATGTTCTCCAGTTATGCCTGTCCAACCTCTTGGAGGCAACTGTAGTCCCTAAGTGGGGTGAGGATAGGGAAATGCCTTGGTAAATTTTTTCCTGGAAAAGAGGTCATTAAAATACAGACACTGGACTCCTGTGATGTATGTGAAAAGTGCTGTGTCCCCATATCCCATGCCTCTGGGTATTTGGAGTGTCTCTCTTGGTTATGTGATGTGGCAGCACTGCTGTTTTTTCCCCTTTTGCAAAAAGGCTGTTTCCTTAACTCCTTTTTTCTTGTCTGAATGCCTTGAAGCTTTTTGAAGATTTCTGGCATAAATCCCAAGGCTTTTGACAGCTTGTCGAGGATTTACTGCTCCTGAGGGAGCAAAGGATGTGACTTCACCAGGGAACAAAATTCCCTCTATGAATCATTCCTGAATCACTGATCATTCCACTGAAAGGACAGTGTGGTATGGGGAGATGGGAGCCTGAGGATAGAGGGTCTGCTGAGGGTCAAGGCCATGCAGCAGGTAGAAGCCAGTCCCAAGTGCTGCAATGTGATGAGCTCCTGTCCCCTCACAGGTGGTCTCCCACTAGCCAGGACACTGGTGAAAGAGTGGGAATGAGTCTTCAGTAAGGAAGGCAAATGCCTCAGGCATATGTGTGTTTGTGTGCTTCAGTCTCACGTGGCAATCAGGAGCCCGTACAGCCTGCTGATGGGCTTGGGACCTGAGTCCTGATCTTTTCATTCTGCCTTCCCACCCATGTGGGACTTACCCAAGACCTGCAGGTGCCTGCTTGGCATTCAGCTGTGATGCTGGCTGCCTGCTGCTCTGTGTGCACTGTGTCTGCACCTGAGAGCTGCTGGCACAGGAGCACAGCACTGAGAGCTTCCTGTTTTCAACCAGCTTAACCAAAGACATGACTGGGAAGGATGACAATTACCGAGGCCCTGCTGTGAGAGCACTCTGTCAAATCACTGATGTAAGTGCTGCTTTTCACTTGGGGCCCTTCACCTTCCACCGCTTCACCCCATCCCACTTTTATGCCTTTGCATCTCTCTGTTCACACTCCGAAGGGCTTTTCTGTATCAGCTGTCATTTCTTTCTCCCTGCAGAGTACCATGTTGCAGGCCATTGAGCGGTACATGAAGCAGGCAATTGTTGACAAAGTGCCAAGTGTATCCAGCTCTGCTCTGGTGTCCTCCTTGGTATGTACTCCCCGCAGGGCAGGCTTGAGGGACAGTCTAGCTTGGAAGCAGTCACCTGTGGTTGGATTGGACATGTTGGGAGTGTCAGGATTTCATTGCTGCTATTCCCCTCTTTGTAACTGAGGGACTGGCGCTGGCTTTGTGGAAGATCATCGACCTCTTGAGGCCACAGCCATTATGGCCAGGTCTCTGCATGCTCTTCCATAGGTTATTGCCATCAGCACCATCAGGGGCAATGCTCATTGTTTCTTAATATGAGCTGTGATTCCCAAAGCTTCCTCCAACCTTCTCTCATGGATTGTCTGTGGCTTTATCTTCTCACAGCACCTGCTGAAGACCAGTTACGATCTGGTAAAACGCTGGGTAAACGAGGCTCAGGAGACAGCTTCCAGTGACAATATCATGGTGCAGGTAGGAAACCTGCTGCCAGCATGGGGAATAACAAGCAGCAGCGGGGAGTGGAATAAAATGTTAGCTCTCAGCCAGGCATCTCTGGGCAACAGGAGGGATAATAGTGGAAAGAACGCACCATGGGTTTGTGACAGTCTCTTTCCCTGCACAGTATCATGCTCTGGGCTTGCTCTACCACGTGCGGAAGAATGACCGTCTGGCAGTCAACAAGATGCTCAGCAAGTTCACACGTCATGGCCTCAAGTCACCATTTGCCTACTGCATGATGATTCGAATAGCCAGCAAGCTGCTGGAGGAGGAGGCTGGCAGGTGAGGGGGCTTCTCTGCCCTGCTGGAAGAATTTGATTAGGTCCTGCTTCTACCTCCTCTTGCAAGTCTCATTTTCCATCTCAGGAGAGCAATTATTTCTGTCTTTGAAGAGCAGCCTCCAGCTTCTACCCTCTTACTGTTGGGTAAAAGGCAGCCGAGAAAACACGGGATGCTTTCCTGGTTGCCTTGAGATTACTTCTGTGAGTCCTGTCTGCGTGTTTACACATCAAATACTTTCTTGTTTTTCTGGACTGTTTTGCATAGATGTTCTTTATCAAAATATTCTACTTCATTTTATCCATCTTCTGTAATTATTTGGCTACCAGGTTTGCAATATGGCTGGTGGATAAGACTTGTGGTGTGTACTTGTCAGCTCTTGATGCATGAGGACCAGGGGAGATTCCCTTTAGCCTGTAAGGCAAAGGGTGTTTTCTCAGAAGGCAACTTGTCTTCCAGCCCAAGCATGCTGGAAATACAGCATAATGACCACTGCAACATCTGGGAACAGTGGATTTATGGCTGTTTTTACCTTTCCACGGATTATGGGACCTGCCCATTTTTTTGTTGCCAGATTCTTAATTTCTGTTAACAACTTTGTTTTAATTAATTCTTGTGATTGTTTTTGTCCCTTAGTCGTGATAGCCCCCTGTTTGATTTCATCGAGAGCTGCCTAAGAAACAAGCATGAGATGGTGGTTTATGAAGCTGCATCTGCCATCGTTAACCTGCCCAACTGCACTGCCAAAGAGCTGGCTCCAGCTGTCTCTGGTAAATGCGGTGCTCACAGCAATGGCGAGGGGGTAATGGGCCTGCAGTGCTGACACCTGCTGAGTTTACCCCAAGAAAAAAGGACCCAGTGTAGTTTAAGACTTGTAATGCTGCCATACCCTTTGTTGCTTTGTGCTGTTGCTGACAGCCTGTGGTGTGTGTGAATAGCCTTACTCCAGTAAAGGTATTTGCCTGGTGTGTTCAAGTATGGATTACTGGAAGGCTCTATTTCTCCTGTGAAACAGGGCTAAAATCTAACTGATAAATCTCCCTGCTTTAAACTGAGTGTAACTCTGCTTCCTGCCTCCCCAGCCCAGTCCAGTTCAGAGGTTCTTCTGAGCTGGGACTGCTGGCAGGAGTTAGGGAGGCTCCCTTTTCTGCACAGGGAGAGTGCCCTTCATGGGTCAGCCCTGGGAAAGGAACAGAGTTTACATAGAAATGGAGAACAGCATTCCAAAGGGGCTTAATCAGAAAGATGACAAGGTGATGAAATTGGCTTTTGAGTGAAGGATAGCAGCACCGGGCAAAAAGAGCTGGTTGTCAACAGGGGTGTGTTGCAAAGGGGACACCATGGAGGGAGGAAGCTGGTAAATTCACAGATGCTTCTTAAGCGTGCTTCTAGTTATCTTGTGCTTGCAGCTGTCTTTTCACTGAAGCTTTTGCTTTAGGTGTGAAATGCTTCTCAATAATAGATTGCCTAAACATCTGCCTTTGCTGGTTTTCCTGTGTTGCAGTTTTACAGCTGTTCTGCAGCTCCCCAAAAGCAGCGCTGAGATACGCAGCTGTCCGTACCCTCAATAAGGTAGGAGCCAGTCTCTTAGGAGTTGTAATAGTTTCTCATACGCAGGGAGGTGCAGATGTAAGAAGAGAAAGGGGGCCAGACTATTTGATGATTTTGTGTGAATAACTTCTACCCTGGGCTACAGCCTTACATTTTATTGCTTTCTGAGTAGAATAAACCCTCAAAGAATGCTTTACAGAAGGAACCAAAAAAGCAATCATTTTCATATTTCATCTTCTCTCTGCAAGGGTGTCATTTGTCTTATGTGTTACTGCTTTCCCTTCTGAGCTTCCTGTGGTGAAGGAACCCCTTGTAAAACAGGGATCAAACCTTGATGCTGCTTCTTGCCTGCTCCGTGGCCATCTCTGCTCCAGCTTTTCCCTTGACCTTGTAAACTCTAAAAAAGGAAAAGACAGGATGGCAGAGTCTGGTAACTGCCATGCTTCCACCCACAAAGCTGTTCTGCACAGCTAGGGTCACTGAATTTCTGTTGAGAGTTCATAGCTTTCTTAATATATAGAGGAAAATTAGAGAGTTAAAAATAGTAAAAGATCATTTATTAATATTGCTTCTCTTCCAACAAGAGATGCAAGTTTGCAGCAAGAGTGAGCCGTTACTTTCGTATCAGATTAGTTGTTTGTCTGAGAGGACCCTTATGTACAGTCTGGAGCATTTTTACAGGAAGGAGTGAGAGCCTATAGAGACTTAGTGGGTTTTGCCAGCTGAGCCTTTTGCATCTGTTGAGTGATTTCCACTCTTCCTTCTCTACTCTAGGTGGCCATGAAGCACCCATCTGCTGTGACAGCCTGTAATCTAGACCTAGAGAACCTTGTGACAGACTCCAACCGCAGCATAGCCACCTTGGCCATCACCACGCTGCTGAAAACTGGCAGTGAGAGCAGCATTGACCGGCTCATGAAACAGATCTCCTCTTTCATGTCAGAAATCTCAGATGAGTTCAAAGTAAGGAAGTGGGAGGAGGAGGAACATGCTGGTTTCCAAAGAAAAGTCTGTGTTTGTGTGTGCATTTTGAAACCTGCTTAGAGCTGCTTCCAGGTGCTGGGCTGCAGAGTGTTTGCAGAGAAGAGAGAGAATCTGAGGCTATCGGCCTAAGCCGTATTTTGGTCATACAGCACCCATCTCTCTTCTGAGGAGATGCCCTTTGAGAATTCATTCTCTTTTTATTCTTTACAATGGGTGTGGACTTTTTGCTAGGGGCTGGCCAGTACATAAACACAGTCTTCTCCAACTCCTAACGTTGTACCTGCTGGAACAGCATCTGCTGAATAAGTAAAGGCAAAACTACAGTTTCCGGGCCAGGGACCAACACAAAATTGATACACTTTAACTATATTTTCCTTCTTTGTGAGTCAGAATCCTTTTTCACTTGGCCCCCTTTTCCTCCAGGTTGTAGTGGTGCAGGCCATCAATGCACTGTGTCAGAAGTATCCTCGCAAACACGCTGTCCTCATGAACTTTCTCTTCACTATGCTTCGAGAAGAGGTAAGTTTGCAGGGCAACTACTTTGTGTTCCTTGTTTATTTGCACGAACTGCAGGACTGTACAGTGGCCCCATGGGGGTCAAGCTTTTACTGATGATGCTGTGCAGTAAGAGCCTCTCTAAAAGGCTTGCAGCCTGACTGGCAGAAATGGCCAGCTGTGCACAACAGTCATACACGTACTGCCAGGCGTATTCTTAATGCAGTTTTCATGAAATGATTTTTATGGGGGGCGGCAGGGTTGGAGGGTTATTAACTCAAAGCAAATGCAAGCAACAGCAGATCTGTTGGCAGTCTGTATGTGCTTCACATCTGAACCAGCTTTCTTTTATACTTGGACAGCAAATTCCAAGAAGTTTAGTCTTGTACACAAATATTTGGTAACAACCTGTTTGTTGATGACACGGGGCCGCTTTTGTTCTATTCTCTGTGCTGTGGCAGTGAAAGGATCACGAGTACCGTTAACCATTCTCTGCATTCAGTCAGACATAAATTACAGAAAGACAGCTTTACAGAGGTTTTCTGAGGCCATTTCTAAATGAGCTAACATGCCTGCAACACACCTGGCATCACTGCTTGCTCTGACATCACTTTCTGCCAATTACAGCCTCTCACTTGGGAACAAACTGGAGCATCTCATTTTGCTCCCATGAAAAATGGACTATTCTCCTTTCCCAGCTTTTCTGTGGGTGGATGGTATAATTTTGAGTATGACTTTGTAGTTCAAAACATGCTGGTTTAAAGCTTTTTTTTTTTTCCTTTTTTTTTAATCTAAAGTAGTTCAAAAAAGATCCCCCAGATGCCTAACACTGTGCATGTAATTGGCAGAGGATAGTGTGTGGTTTAATCCCCTGGTGTGTATTGAGGACACTAGTAAATAATGTCTGAAGATAACCGAGCATTACCAGCATGGCAGGTTATGGGGTGTGCCTGGGGATGTGTTGATTGCCTGTTTTCCCTCACTAATGGGGCTATTTGCTGGGTCCTGCTGTGGCAGATATGATCCTTAATGTATTTCTCTTGTGATTCATCCTCAGATGTCTGATGCGAAAGGGGAGAGGAGGGTTAGGTTTTTTTCTCCTCCCATATGGCTGTTTTTATGCACTAATTCTAGTGGCAGAGGATTCTGAAGGAGAGGAGGGTTAGGTTTTTTCTCCTCCCATATGGCTGTTTTTATGCACTAATTCTAGTGGCAGAGGATTCTGAAGGAGAGGAGGGTTAGGTTTTTTCTCCTCCCATATGGCTGTTTTTATGCACTAATTCTAGTGGCAGAGGATTCTGAAGGGCATGTAAACCCTCCAGGCAGACAGATTATTTTACCCTCTTCGGGACTTAATTTTTACTTCACTGCAGCCATTCTGAAGGGAGCTGGCAAGAGAGCTTGAGTATTAGCTGTCCCTCTGTGTGTAAAGAGGGTCAAAAGTGGGGGCAGCATTACTGCCCGTCTCCTTTCAAACAAAGCTTAAAAGCACTGAGTGTGAGTGACCTTTTCAAAGGAAATTCTTTCCTGTCTGACTAGTTCAGACTCTCTAGAATTTCCAGCTGAGCAGTTCCCTTTTGCTCCTTAGGGTGGCTTTGAATACAAGCGAGCCATTGTGGATTGCATCATCAGCATCATTGAGGAGAACTCGGAGAGCAAAGAGACAGGCCTGTCTCACCTCTGTGAATTCATCGAGGACTGTGAGTTCACTGTGCTGGCCACTCGTATCCTCCACCTCTTGGGGCAGGAAGGCCCCAAAACGAACAACCCCTCCAAATACATCCGCTTCATCTACAACAGGGTTGTCCTGGAGCACGAAGAAGTCCGGGCAGGTAAGAGACTGATCTGGAAAACAGACCTGGAAAGACAGACCTGTCTGCCCTATGACAGATCTTGAAGGAAATAGAGTGTATGAACATCTCTGCTTCTGAGGATTGTGATTTGCTCTAGTCCTGACACAGCAAAGATCCTGCAGTACTGTTGATGGAGGAGGTGGCCTGCAGCTGTGAAATGGGGAGGGTGGTGCAATGACTGATCCTAGACGGAGGAGCTTTGCAGGCACTTTCCTATAATACATCTGCCTCTTTCTAGTCATGGTAACACTGTGTATTAGTGCTAGCATCTCTGATCTGGAATTTGATTAAGGCCATAAGATGGAGGAAACTTCAGCTGATTTATTTGCTTTCTAATTCTGTTTTCATTACTTGTGCTATAGGTGCTGTAAGTGCCCTGGCCAAGTTTGGAGCCCAGAATGAGGAGATGTTACCCAGTATTTTGGTGTTACTGAAAAGGTGAGTTGTACCTCAGAGTTTTTCAAAATCCTGGGTGAAAAACCCTGCTTGCTTCAGAGCTTGTTAGCATCCCCATGTATGCCTATTCTCTTCTAGCTGAGGGTTTGCAAAGGTGCAGTGGGTACTTGGGATCCTGTGATGGGATCACCACTGCATTCAAGACCACAAAGTGGACAGAAGCCAAATGTTTCCTTTTCTGATACAGCTACGAATAGATTGATGGTTGTCTCCCATGGCATGTTCTTTCTGGCCCTGTAAGGTGGCTTAGTTTGCCTGTATTCGTTCATGTGGACTCCGCTATGCTGCACTGAAGAAACTTTTCCACTTTTCCTCCCAGGTGTGTCATGGATGATGACAATGAAGTAAGAGACAGAGCCACCTTCTACCTGAATGTTCTGGAGCAGAAACAGAAAGCCCTCAATGCTGGCTACATCCTGAATGGTAATGCAGGAAGTCCTTCTTCCCTGGTTTAACAAGTGACAAAAAGCTGGCATTATCTGTGGTTTCAGTGACCTGCTCCATCTGTCCCCAGGTTTAACAGTGTCCATCCCTGGACTGGAGAGGGCTTTACATCAGTACACCCTGGAACCCTCCGAGAAACCCTTTGACTTGAAATCTGTTCCTTTGGCAACAGCTCCTATCATCGAGCAAAGAGCAGGTGAGGAACAGTCCCCCCAAATGCTGGTCCACACTGCTCATAATTCCCTTGCAGCTCCAGCCCTCAAACAACAGACTGGGATTGCTGGGAATTGCTGAGCTCCCTTCTATTTGAATTTTGTGGGATTACATCTCCTGTAAAGACTAAGGCCAGTAAATCTGTTTGCTCCCACATTAGTGTTTTGGTTTAGTCCAGCTGCTAATAATAGCAATAGTTGGTAATCCTCATTGGAGCTGTTGCAGTTCCAGAGGTGTTTAGGAAGCTAAATATGGGTGTCTAGTCCGTAGAGATATGATAAATGAGCTCCTTTACTCTTCACCTTCAATTTTTTTGAGTTTTGTTTTTTTTGTGTGTTTTCCTTTTGCAGAAAATGCACCTGTTGCTGCAGTCAAACAGCCAGAGAAGGTGGCAGCAACACGGCAAGAAATATTCCAAGGTAAACTAATGCAATGTCCCTCCTATGCCTGTGTGTGAGAGCAGTGTAGCCACCTCCTGCTGAGCCTGCTTTAACCCCACTGGCTTTTCCCCATATCCTTTCAGAGTGTGATGTGGGCTTCCAGTTTTAAGTCAGCTGTTTACTCCTGGGGGTGGAGATGCCTCAAGTCCTGTTCTTTCTATCTTGCAGTAGATGTGGGCAAAGGATAACTCTGCCTTTAATTTAAAAAGCCCCCGATGAATGTTTATGGATGTTTGATGGATAGTTCATTGCTGCAGCAGCTTCTGACAGCTGAAACAAGGTCTTTGAAACTGCTGATATGTTCCTGTGGGTTGGGGAAGACAGCAGTTTCTGTGCTCTCTGTTTCAGAGCAACTAGGGGCAATCCCAGAGTTCCGGGGACTGGGCCCACTCTTCAAGTCTTCATCAGAGCCTGTTGCCCTGACAGAGCTGGAGACAGAGTATGTGGTTCGTTGCACCAAGCACACGTTTGTCAGCCATATGGTGTTCCAGGTGGGTAGCTATGGCATGTGGTGCTGAAAGAGGATTGGAAAATAAGCTTCTGACTGGATAAAAGCTCCACTGGGAAGAAATAGCTCAGGGATATCTATGTTCAAAGCACATCACTGCAATGAGAAGTCCTTCTCATGCAGGACAGCAGAGCTTCAGAAAAAAACAGGGGAGCATGTGTCTGTGGCTGAACAATGCTTACACATTTTACAAAATAAGCAAGCACTAGATGGGGCTGTTCTCACTGAGCAATTGCCAGGGGGAGCTGCGTTTCTTTCCTCTGGGTCTCCTCTGGGTCTCCAAGCATATGGTTTGGGCATAAAAGAGTGAATCTTAATAAATCTGAGAGGCTGAAAAGGATACCCAAGAAAGGGATGTGGTGAGGGAGAGCTCTTCATCCCCTGTGTTTTGTTTTAACCTCTGTAGCACAGGTGCTTCTTCCTATACGTCTTGGTCGTGGCTGCACCACCCTGCTGCTGCATGTGATATGTTGGGATCGATGTGCCAGCATCTTTGCCTGGGCCTCAGGTTGCTCACGGCACAGCGAGTCCCACACTAGCTTGTGAGCAGTGATGTTTTGTCCTTAGTCAGCTCCTTCCTCAATAGCTCAACTGCTTACCCAGTTCTGGTAGGGGTTGGGTTTTGTTTCTGTTGTCCATCTGCCAGATGCAATTGTTTGTAACTTGTCATTGCAGACAGAACAAGATCTGACCAGCAAGTTTAGACTTGCTGAAACTTACCCAAACTGCCCTGGTTTGAGCCATGCAAAAGACCTCTATTCTGTGTGCTGTGGAGCACTGTGTCCCTGTAGCATTAAGTGAGAAGATGTAGGCAGAACATTTCCATACAGCAGAGAGTTAACCTGGGAATTACCATCCCAGGAGAAATGAGAAAGTACATTTAGAGGAAAAGTTTCTTGAACTGAGACAGGCAGAAACTGGCACATCCCTGCCTTTGCTGAATTTGTGTTCCTACCTGTGTTGCAGAGGGCATGCATTGGGTAGTTGTGTGATGGTTCATTTTAAGTGTTGTTTCTTAAAAATTAAAAAAGGTTGCTGGAGCACTGGAATCCCCTGCAGGATTTTAGGTTCTCCCCTAAAGCATTTAAGTGAATAGTTCTTGGTCACAGTTGCTCTGTGACTAACCTGGAATGCATGAGCCCTGTGACTAGCCAGCTGATAGTGAGGTGCACTGTTGAAGCACAAAGAGCTATGGATTCACAAGCTGACACCATGCTCCTTCTCTGCCTGAAGTGAGTCTGCTGTTAGATCTACAGCGAGCAGCTTCAAACCATTGCTGCTTTCCCCTTCCCTGTTTAGTTTGACTGCACAAACACCCTGAACGATCAGATCCTGGAGAATGTCACGGTGCAGATGGAACCAACAGAGGGGTACGAGGTCATTGGCTATGTACCTGCCAAAATCCTGATGTACAACCAGCCAGGTACCTGCTACACACTGGTGGCACTGTCTGAAGAGGATCCAACAGCAGGTAAATGTCTTGCCCTCTGTGTTTTCCTGACATCCCCCAAACTAAGCTTACTGTATTGCTCACACCCACACATGCTACCTGGCATCCTAGCCAGGTATTTATAGCCTGTGTGTGGGTTCAGCTCAGAGAGATGCTGAGCATTACTTCTTTTTGCTGTTTGGGGGCTGTCAGGCTTCCCTTCTCCTCCCTCTCCTGGTTCCCTTATGCTGTAGCACTGTCAAGTCAGGCTGTGAGATCTGGCAGATGAGCATTCAGCTCTCTGCTGAGTTCTCTCCCATGCACCCTGGCATGTCCTTTAGCCTGTCAGTTCTTCTTGTTACTTAGAGGGGAGGCTGGTACTTGTAAAGTGCTATGAGTGCTCAGATGCTCTGAGTATAAAATGAGCATTTTAGACAAACCATTACCATTCCAGGGATGTCTGTTTGAACTGAACATCCCCGCATCTGTCACTGTCCAGAACATGAACCAGGCCTCGCCTATGCTTTGGTCTCCCTGGTTTGTAGTCTGGGACTGCTCACCTATGTGTGTTGCTGCTGTTGACCCAGCAGTGCCCATCTTCTCAGGATGAGTCATTGCTTCCTCTCCCAGCTGCCGTGTGGGGATGCAAAATGAGTTTATTTCAGAGGTGCGTCAACTATCCCTAGAAAAGGATCTTGCCCCTTCACAAGGTGCTGGTGGGACATGTGTAGTTAGTATTCCAAGCACAACTTCAAGTTCATCAGTAATAGCACTTGATTTGAGTATTATGGTCTTGTACAACTATCACGAGCCTGTCTTTATCACTGTTGCAAACCTTTATTTACAAATAAATACCTTGTCCTTGAGACACAGAAACTGTTGGAGAGCCCTCTCTAGGTCACTGGCTAAGCCTGTGCTGCTGGCAGTGACAGAGGGAACCCAGCTGCCCCAAATCTCCATTTTCTGCAGCAGGGGAGTGTGGATCTGGTGATAATGTGAACTTTGGTTTTGCCTCCCCTGCTTCCAGTGGCCTGTACCTTCAGCTGCATGATGAAGTTCACTGTCAAGGACTGTGATCCAAACACGGGTGAGGCAGACGACGAGGGTTACGAGGATGAGTATGTGGTAAGGAGCTGGGTGTGAACCCGATTATGGAAACTGCTGTCATTTGAGGGGGTTTGTGATGTGGACTCTGCAAGCAGTGATGTGACCACCAATGCTGATGTGGGCAGCTTCTTGTGAAGAGGCTGTCTGTCTGTCTCTATGGTATCTCTCCCAGGATGTGTGGATGCAGGTGTGCAGAGCTTGCTTTGTCTCATTTAGAATGTCCTCCTGTTGCTCTTCTGTCAGACACCTGACTGTGTAGGATCCCAGTGATTTGGGAAGCTGTGGTGTGTCCTCCAGGTTCAGCTGGCTGTGCCCTACTGGCTCCAGCAATTGTGCAGCCAGGTTTGTGGAGGGGGACCGAGGGCCATTGGACATCATCTGCAGTTTGTGAGTTGCTCTCCATGGTGGCATGGTTAATGGCCTGGTGGTTTGGCTGATGTCAGGAGACTGCTGTCCTTCTTCTTGCTCTGGGGAAGGTGGGGCTTTTCCCTCCCCAGCACCAAGAGTGATGAAAGCACCGATGCTGCAGAAGCACCTCTCTGCGAGGCTGTGCTGTTTCCTTGCAGGCTATTTAATTGCAGAGGAAGAAGCTGAACTTACGCTCGGTCAGAAACTGAGACTCCTAACAGAGGGGAGTGCTTACCCTCTGGAGAGGAAGGGATGTTGTGACACAACCTTAGCTTGCGCTGTTAGTTCCAGAGGCTGTTTTCTATTTGTTGCCTGTCACTGCTGTGCAATGAGTCACTGAGAACACAAAAGGAGTGGGGAGGGTTTTTCCCAATGGAATATACAAGGTTAACCCCCTCTCTGATTCCCACCAGTCACCACAGCATCTGAGTGACATTTAAACAAACTTTTCCATGTGTTTCAGCTAGAATCTGGAGGAGATTATTTCCTGCAGCAGTTGCTGGAATGCCTGCAGCCTGGTGTCTGGACAGCCCTGGCTCTGGTTGCCCTTTGATACATGCTCTGGAAGAACAAGCCCAGTTCTGCCTGGCACAGACACAGTGACAGGAGCAGTTCAGCTAAGCCAGAACACAGTGTTAGGTGATAGCAAGTGTCTAACAGGGTCTTACTGTACTTTACCTGCAAAACAACAAGACAGAAAGGCAAAATACAAGCTCATGTGCATTCCAGGGAAGCAAATGCCACATCTGTGTGAGCACATGCAGCTACTTCTTAGCTTTTGGTTTTTTTCCTCTGTTTTGGTCATTTGTCCAGTGCTTTGGTCTCTGTCAAGGCCAAAGGTTGTGCTCAGAATGGGAACCCTGGAGATGGAGTGGGCAGTGACTTTCCCAGGCCTAGCACTCACTCAGACAGGCAGCATTTGCTCAAGCAAACCAGAAGAAGCAGGGCTTGCTCTGATGTATCCATAAGTGGAGGTGGAGGCTGTCTCCTGCATTCATCTGATCTCGGGAAATCCAGTCTGAAGTTCATTCTGGAGAGAGCAGAGTTAAGAACAATCATGTTCCAATTCAACCTCTTCTGCCACCAGCTTGAAGACCTTGAGGTAACAGTGGCTGATCACATCCAGCGAGTTCTGAAGCCAAACTTTGGAGCAGCCTGGGATGAAGTGGGTGACGAGTATGAAAAGGAAGAGACCTTTACGTTATCTGCTATTAAAACCCTTGAAGGTAAGGGGGTGTCTGAGCCCAGCAAAGCTCTCACCATTCCTACCAGCAGGTAGAGTTCAGAGGCACGGTCTGGCACACTTCAGATCTCTCCCAGAAAGACTTATGGGGCAAAACCCTGGGCAAGTTATTTCACCACAGCTGTTAAATGTTACTGTGATAACAGGTTAGTTCAGGCTTCAAAACACCAAATGAGTATTCTGGGCCCTGTGGAGACCAGGCTGGATTGTAAGAGGCGGGAGAACATCTTTGTTCTTGCACTCTGCCCTCTCAAGCAGATAGACCATAGTCCAGCTGTGACCTTGCTCTTTCCTTCTTGAGACCAGTAAGAAAAGATGCAAAGAGCAGAAGATGTGGTGGGCAGGCAGTCTCACGGTGTAAGCTTTCTTCTCTTTCATCATGTATTAGAGTCCTTATATTTTTTCCTGAGAAGCCTGTAAAAATTCAGTCCTTTTGATGGCTTAGAAGAGTATGTTTGTCCTGTAGCTGTGCTTCCTTTCATAGCCCCTTGGTATTTGAAATACCCTCCCTGAAGCCTTTTTAAATGCCTCCTGTAGACCTGTGTCTCCTGCAGGATGTCTTCTTCCTTCTGCATCTGTCCCCAGAGAAGCAAGCAGGCTGTCAGGGCTGTGTACTAGGTGTGCAGCCAGCTATGCTCTCCTACTTCTGTTGTCTGACTCATTCACTTTCTTCTTTGTCGCACCTTTGCTGCATCAGGTAACAGAACTGTGTGGTGATGGGTTCTTACTTGTTGCTTGTGCCTCCCTGGTGGCTTCCAAAAATACAATACTGGCTATGCTGTGTGAACAAGGAACATGAACTCTAGCTTATAGGGAGGGCTTGAGTCACCTTTAGATGCTCTTTGTGCATCCCTGTTAAGATACCTGTAGCATGGAGCCTGTTTATTTTATTTTATTTTGTTTCTAACAGAGGCAGTTAGCAATATTGTGAAGTTCCTGGGGATGCAGCCCTGTGAGCGATCGGATAAAGTGCCAGATAACAAGAACTCCCACACCTTGTACCTAGCAGGTGAGTTGTGGGGTGAGGTCTCTGCTTGAGGAGCAGCTGTTCGCGAGGTCACACAGAGCTGCCTGTTGAAGATCAGGGCAGGAGTTTATGATGGAGCCCACTGTGCTCTGAGTAGGACTCAGAGGCTTGTTCCTGACATGATTTCTGTCTCCACAAGTGTGGAGCAGCTGGCATTGGGATCTGGGAGGGTGCTGTGGTGGGGGGATGTTGGGATCAGCCCCAGGCTCAGATGGGTGCAATTTGCCTGTCTTCATGATCTGTGGCATCCTGGTTTGGAGTGAGCCTGTGGGGAAAGTACAGCACCCTTGCCCAACAAGATGGATGTGTTCTGGAGCTCTTAGATGAGCGACTAGTAGCTACTGGAGGAGTGCCTGGACCTCTCCCCACTTTAAGTTTATTTTAGACTTTGCTTTTACGAATTATACAGTAGCAGGAGTCCCAGGTACACTGTAATGAGTGAGAAATGTGGTGCTCGAGGGTCTCTGCTGGCCCGGTGCAGAGGATTTGCCAGACTACACCTGGGAACCCTGCCCTGGCCAAGCAGCAGCATGCATCTTGAGGCTTGCAGGGAGTGCTCACTCCCTCCTCCTGCTCTCTCTCCCAGGTGTGTTCCGGGGTGGCTATGACCTCCTGGTGCGGTCTCGCCTGGTCCTGACTGACACGGTGACAATGCAGGTCACGGCCCGCAGCGGAGAGGAGCTCCCCGTGGATGTCATTATGGCCTCCGTCGGATAAACTGCCTGCTCCGGGACTGTCGCGACGCCAGCTGTGGCGGGCAATGCTTCTCTCCCTNCGCAGTCCAGCGGCCCGGTGCTGCTGTCCCGCCGGCACCTCCAGCAGGTAGGTACCTGCCTCCCCTGCCTCTTGCAGACCGAAACCGCCTGCTGCTGCTGCTGCGCAAAACCCCCACGGCTGCTGCGGGCCCTGGGGCTTCGATTGGNCGAGGGTCTCTGCTGGCCCGGTGCAGAGGATTTGCCAGACTACACCTGGGAACCCTGCCCTGGCCAAGCAGCAGCATGCATCTTGAGGCTTGCAGGGAGTGCTCACTCCCTCCTCCTGCTCTCTCTCCCAGGTGTGTTCCGGGGTGGCTATGACCTCCTGGTGCGGTCTCGCCTGGTCCTGACTGACACGGTGACAATGCAGGTCACGGCCCGCAGCGGAGAGGAGCGCCCCGTGGATGTCATTATGGCCTCCGTCGGATAAACTGCCTGCTCCGGGACTGTCGCGACGCCAGCTGTGGCGGGCAATGCTTCTCTCCCTGGCCGCAGAATAGGGATCGCCTTTGCTACAGCAGCTTTTGTATTCTCCGCAGTGCGGCTGTGCAGGGGCTCTGTCTGTAAACTAACGATGTTTTACGGTCTGATTTCACGAAGCGCTTTGTCCCTGCACCGGAGCGTTTCNCTTCCTTTGCTTCTTTGCTCAGCGCACGCAGCAGGGTCTGGGTTTTCTAATTGCAAAGGTGTCTCTTCTTGTTAATATTTACACGTTCTTGTTAATATTTGTCTTCCTAATCAGTACTGTGTTTCCAGTGTAGTGTTATATTTTCTGCAAAAATTCATATATACGTGATTCACTGTAAAATTCTTTCCCAACTACCTATAATTGCATTACTGGTTCTGTTCTGCTTTTTTGAGTTTTTTTTTATTTGTTTGGTTTGTTTTTTTTCCCGCTTCATAAGTGTGCTCAGGTCCCCTTTGTAGCAAAGGATAGAGGGAAAAAAAAAATTCAGCTTCATAACTGTAAAATAACTGTACACCTGTGGTGACCGTTATCCAGCTAATTTAAGCCTCACCAAACCTGAGCAGCCTGTACAAGTGTTTGTGCATCTCATTTGGTTTCTGCATAAGAGAGTGGTTGGTGAACTGCTTTTTCATGTTCAGCAGGGTCAAGCTGGGTGTACTGAACTGAAACACCCCAATCTGGGCTCCCTCCGCTCCTCCTTACCCAGCTGATGGGCAGCAAAAGGGGCTGCTGCGCTCTGCAGACATTACCGGCACAGGGGATGGGGTGGGACACCTCAGTGAGACCTCTTTGGAACACTGTGGGTGATGACACTACATATCCTTCGTACCCTCTTTTCCTGCTATGGGGTCCCACATCCCCCTAGAGCAGCTGGCGGAGCAGAGGAGTGAAGGAAGGGCTGGGAGCATGATACCAGGTCACAGGCAGACACCTGCATGGTTGTGCATCTCTGTTCAGCTATTGGGGTACAGGCGTGCTGTAAGGTGCCCCTTTTTGCAGCTCCTCATCTGTAGGAGGCTCTGGAATACTTAATAAAACTGGATGTGTACCCATCAATGTATGTATACACCTATATATACACCTTCAGATCTTTGTGAACAGATGCTCCCAGGGCTCTGCTCACCCCAGCTGTGCGCTGCCTGGGGCTGGCAGCTGCAGGCAGAAAGTGAGAGTGAGCTGGGGGAGAAGTGAAAGCCGCAAGCCCTTTCCATTGTCCAAAGGCAAGTGATATGCAAAGTGCAAGGTATGAAAGGGAACCAGGTCAGCAGAAATCACGTTATTAAAATGAAGGTGGGACAGACACACAGTCCCTGTGGGACACTCACTGTGAAGAGAGGAGTTGTGAGGACCTTAACACCAGCCCAATGTGACTGGTCACTCAAGAGCTGGGGAGCTGAGGAATATTCAAAGGGTTATAATTAGCGTCTCTTTCTGCATGGCCTGTGAGTGGCATCCCTGCAGAAGAGCAGAGGCTTTGGTGCTGGAGGGGCTGCGAGACCCAGCTCAGCTTTGGGCAGAGATACTGGCCTGTTTCTCCCTCACAGAGGGAGAGGCCAATTTTGCAGGGGTCCCTGAAGCCCCTTTCTCAAGTGGTAGGGATGCTCGTGGTCCCTGCAAGGTGGCTCTGGTCTGAGGTCTTTCTCTATTTCATTCAAAAGGATGCTGACTCCTCCGAGCGGGTCCTCATGGACATGCGCTGGGGCCTGGTTCCCTCCTGGTTCAAACAGGATGACCCCTCCAAAATGAAGTTCAATACCTCCAACTGCCGCAGTGACACCATGCTGAAGAAGTCCTCCTACAAGGTGAGTTGCTACTGTCTTTGTGTCCAGCTTGAAGAGATCTTGTAGCCAGCAAAGCCAGAGCTGAAGTACCTCCCTGGCAAGCACCAGTCACTGTTTGCCTGCTGCACAAGATAGTAAGTCCCTGTACTGCAGAGCTGGCGGATTTCACTGAAACAGAAGAATTGAAAAGGTTGTTGATGGTGAAACTCGTCTTTCACCGTAGCACTGCTGGTGATGTTTGTGCACCCCACAGGGCAGCTAAGGGGAGCACTGAGAGGGAGTGAATGGGCTGGGTGGTCCCAGGAGCCCCTGTCCTCACTTGCAGGCTGCCTGAGGCTGCTGTTCACCCCTCGCTTGTGCTTTCTCTCCCGCAGGGTGCTCTCCTCAAAGGCAAGCGCTGTGTGGTCCTGGCAGATGGCTTCTACGAGTGGCAGCAGCACAGTGCAGGGAAGCAACCATATTTCATTTACTTCCCGCAGACCAAGGATGCCATGGTATGGAGTCCCTCGCCATTCCTGAACACTTGTGTGCAGCTCAGAGCTCCTGCTCCCTCCCTTTGTTCTGCGGTGGGCTCGGAACTCTGCCATCCTTCTGTGGCCAATGGTCCCTGCCGCTGCGGTCCCCTGTCTGTAAATGGTGCTGTGGTGTCCCCACTGTCACTCTCACTGCTTCCCACATGACAGATATTTGCATGGGTGGATGATGTGTCTCACAGGGGACTGGGCTGGGAGTTTCACTACCTCTTTCTTTTGGCTGAGTTGTCAGATGGAAGGTTCAGGAGGAGAGCGGTGGCTTGCCTATGGGAAGATAAGGCTCCCCAGTATCTGTCCTGAAGTTATCTCAAATTAGTAGAAGGGCTTCTGGAAAGCTCTCAGATTAGTTCAGCTCAAGACTTAGGTTTGAGCTGTTGACCTTCCGCAGCACTGGCAAGTCTGTGATGCTTCCACTGCCCACAGGTTGGTACTGACCAGAGCAATGTGGCTTCTCTCCTGCAGACTGAGGAGAAGGAAGGAGATGAAGAATGGAGGGGATGGAGGTTGCTCACCATGGCTGGGATTTTTGACTGCTGGGAGCCACCAGCAGGAGGAGAAATGCTGTACACTTACACCATCATCACCGTGGATGCCTCCAAGGATGTGAGCTTCATCCATCACAGGCAAGTGAGAGCAGGCAAGGGAGCTGCAACATGGTGGGGAGTGAGGGAGGAAAGCTGTGCCTTTAAACACCACTTGGGCAGCATGCAGGCAGGGAGTCCTGCCTCCTGATGCCCTGGAAGGAAAACGCTACAATATTACCAGCTCATTTCAGGTCACCAGCTCATGCCTTTTCCATAGATCACCATCTCTCTGCCCCAGCGGGTGGCAGTCAGGGTTGGATCACTCTCAGAGTTGGATTGCTCTCTGCCTGATCAGGGCCTGGCAGTCAACCCCTGTGCTCTTCCATCAAAGCAGTTTCCTGGACAAAGCAAATGCACACCTTGCGTCGTGGAAGAGCATCTTGGTGTTTTGGTTTTCCCCGTTTCCCCCTGAGCTGCCAGCTCCCTGATAGCTTAAGAGTCTGCCTTTTGCTACCCTGCTCTGTCATATTGGTGCTGGGCTTTGGCCCTGACTGTCTTGTCTCCTAGGATGCCAGCCATCCTGGACGGGGATGAGGCCATCAGGAAATGGCTGGACTTTGCTGAAGTGCCAACCCAAGAAGCAGTTAAACTTATCCAGCCCACAGAGAATATTGTTTTCCACCCGGTGTCCACCTTTGTCAACAGCATCCACAACAATACGCCTGAGTGTATTGCACCCATTGAGCTGGGAGCCAAGCAGGTGAGAGCAGGCAGGAGAGAGCTTGACCACAATGATATCCCTGAGCAGGGACAGGAGGGGCAGCAGCAGGCAGCTTCTGCAGAGCATGCCTGTGCTTGATGTTGGAGTGCAGACCCACAAAGAGATTCCCTTCCCTTTGCTTCCAGAAATAAACTGTCACCCTGTGCCAGCATTTCTCTGCCAAATGAGGCAAATTCTGTGTGAAATGGGGCTTGGAACAAGCCTGTTCACAGCAGCCCAGGGAACCTCCTGCAGATGTGCCTGATGCAGGCAGGGGCATTGCTCCAGCCTCCGCTTCCCATTCTGGACCAGATTTTGCAGTTAGCTGCCTGCCCTGCTCTCACTGTGCTTCTGGCTTCTCTCCCACTGTCTTTTGTCCCTCCAGGAGGTCAAAGCTACCCCAAGCAGCAAAGCGATGCTGGGCTGGTTAAAAAACTCCCAGGAGGACTCACCCCAGAAGAAAGAAAATCAGTTGCCTAGGTGGAGAAGTCAATTCATCCACAGCCCTTCGCCCAAGAAAACCAGCGCAGATATCCTGCAGCAGTGGCTGGGGAAGGAGGGAGAGCCAGCTGTGAAGAAGCACAAGGCTTAGGTACTGACCAGGGTAGGGTGGCTGGCCATCCTTTTACCTCCTGATTTTCATAAGCAGAATGAGAAATGTTTTTCTGGAAGGCTTTGCAGGCCTTTGTTGAGATTCTTCAAGCCTCTCAGGTGTTGATCTGATGCTCTAAGTGGTTGTCTCTTCACGTTTTGTTAAAGATTGGTGTTTGTCTTTAAATGTTCTGCCTTTGTCATGTGGTGGCAGGAGTGAATATAACCTGCCGGCCTCCGTCCCTGACAGTCACTCATGCCAAGTGAAGATATATCCCTGAGATGCATCTCAGCCTGCCAGGGAGTCGTAGCTTCTGTCTTCTGACAGCGTTCGTAGTTCATGTCTCCTTGTTTTCCTTTTTTTTTTTTTTTCAATAGAAGACTGATACCTTGTTTCCATTTAATTCCCTATGGATCCTTTCTAATACTCTTGCACTCAAACAATGGCTGCAGTACAGCCGAATATGCAACAAATACGGGGAGGAAACCTCAACATAGGAAGATCTACCAGAGTCTGGATTTTGCTTGGGTTTTCCTGTGAGCAGAGGGGTAGGACAGCATGCCTTGGTCACATTGTTTGTACAATCCTTTTGTTAATGGGATTTGAAGACTTGGAGAGGATTTTCTTGATCTGGGGGGGGATGTTCTCTGCCTTGTTCAAAAAGGTCATTCGTTAAAGCCCAGATAACCGAAGTGCCATTACAGAACAGCATAGGGCAGTTGTTTTGAGGTCAGGGATTTTGTAAATGGAACAAGATGTTAGACACCAAAAGCTTGACACAGTGGGACCGGCAGTACTTCATTTTTTATTGGAAACAATAAAACAGGATTAACTGTTTGACAGCACGGTGCCTTTATCCATGTGTATGTCTGTGTCCCCCTTGCCTACTACAGCTGGGTTGCTTCTGTCTTGCAGGCAGAGCTTCTATCTCTTCCCCATCTGCCAAGGGGGAGGACCAGCTGCCTGCTGCTGAGCATTAGGTGAAAAATATTCCCTGGGGATTTATTTTGAGGCTCCTCTCAAATGATCTGTCCCTGGGGAGCTGCAAGAGCAGCTGTAGGTGGGGTTTTTCTCTGGGAGGGGACAGCAGAGCAGAGGCAGGAGCTCCAGGATGGGTACCTGGGAAGAGCCAACCACCCTCAGAGCTTAAATATGTCTCTGAATCCCTCTTGTGCCGTGGAGGCGTCTGAGCCTAGAAGGTTTCCTACCTTATGGGAAGCTGGAGTGGGATTAGGATTTGCAACCAGAAATCCTGTTGCTAGCTGGCTTCTCCTTACTCCCACAGTGACTTGAGGCAAGAGAGTCCCTGCATTAACAGTTTCTGACAGAATAAATAGGTCTTCAGGTGCTGGAACTGTTACTGTGGTGACAGGTATCCTTGCAGGAGCCACAAAGGAAGTTTTTTGACCTGCCTGGCCATTACTCTTCCAGCGTGAGCATCTCGGCTGCTCTGGCCTGGTTGGTCCTAACTGCAGATGAGGCTTTTCCAGAGGTCATCAGCTCATCTCAAATTCATTTCAGGTCTCCAGTTGCTGTGGAGGGAGTGAAGATGCTGATCCTGGGTGGGGGATGCTCATCTTCCCCTGTTCTGGGGGACCATTATCCTTCCCTTGGGAGGCAGGGGTGATGCAAAGATGCAGGGTACAGATCAACGTCCTGCAGGCTGTGAACACCAGCACCATCATCACCAAAACTACCTCCTCTGAGGGGTTAATGAGGAGGTGTTACTGCTGAACTACACCACCTTTAAACTGGATCCTGGTTGCTTGCCTAATGCTGTTTGGAGTGGTTGCTTCTACCTGGTGAGGAGATGACTGTAACTCAGGGTGACCTGGCCCCCAAAACTGGCTTGGGAACAACTTTCCCCTCTGATGCCTGATGCTCTGGCAGGGAGGGCAGCACTCACTGCGGGCAGGGAGGGATGCTCAGCAAATGGGAGGATTGTACCCGTTCCTCGATCATCCCACCACCCACAGGCCCTGGCACCCTTCCAGGAGCTGCATCCTGCTGGCCGGGGTTTGGGCAAGGCAAAAGGGGCAGTCTGCAAGGAGTTGCACTGCTCAGTCACCCGGCTGGGCTCCGGACAAGCCACCCTTCCTCCTCGGCCCCGGCGCAGCCGAGAAGGAGCTACT
>VWZY01006266.1:73491-100797 GCA_013399075.1 Chloroceryle aenea
GGGGCGTCGGCGGCGCCGCTGGCCCCGGGTTCTCCGGAGGGAACTAACACAGGCGACGCCCTCCCGCGGTCGCCGGTAGCAGCGCGGAGACGCCGGTCGAGGCCGGGGGTCCCCGCCCTGGTGACGGGGGCCGCCCCCCTACTCGACCCCCACCCCAAAAGCCGCCTGGTCAGGGCCCCCGAGGGGGGAGCCCTGCGTGTCCGCTGTGCACACACCCCCCACTCACACCGCACACACACACCGCTTCCCGCAGCGGAGGGTGCTCTTCAGGTCCCCGTGGGCTGTCGGTGGGGGACGAGGAGAATCCCCAGCTCGGCAGTGCAGGGGAGGGTGTGGGTGAATCGCTGCCGCCCCCGAAGCCCCCGCGAGACGCGGGGTGGGGAAGGATAGGGAAATAGCGCCTCACCCCACTGCTGGCCGCAGCTCTGCGTGGGCTGGGGGAACAGCAGCGGTGCTATGAACCCCTCAAATACACCATCACGCCCCTTATATCCTACCGGGGAACGAGGCTNGGGTTCCTGGGGCCGGAGCCGGTTCCCAGCCACCGGTGTCCCCCCCAGTCCTGCACCGGGATGTACTGCCCCGCACCCTGACCCCGCCCCAGGAGAGAGCCCCCCAGTAAGGGCGGGGTTCTGCCCTTATGACACAGAAAGTGCATCTCGTTCACCTACACACCTCTCCCTCT
Organism: Chloroceryle aenea; assembly: GCA_013399075.1. Lineage (NCBI taxonomy): Eukaryota > Metazoa > Chordata > Aves > Coraciiformes > Cerylidae > Chloroceryle > Chloroceryle aenea. The sequence goes on from VWZY01006266.1 coordinate 74,177, forward strand.
CTCTTATACATATAAATACAAAGCAGAGAACTGTTCACATACGCATACACTTCTCTCCCACTTTGTATGTGCATATATATATACACACACATATGTGCGTGCATGCATACATACATATAAACATACATATAGAGACATTTCTCACATGCTTCTATCTCAGTATATGTATGCATATAAACATATATGCAGAGAGTGAGCGAGAGAGAGGGTGAATGGTTCACACACAGTTCTCTGTCACTAAAAATGCCTATATACATATGTATAGAATTTGGAGGATGAGAGTGAGTGCGCTGGCCAAACACTCAATGTGTGCATAATGTATGTATATCTACTGATACGGGGCAAGAGATCTGTTCTCTCACACTTCTCTTTCTCTTGCCTCGCTCTGTATGCACATACATAGATATATTCATGCCCACACTAAGGAAGAGAAAGTGTGTGGTATTTCACACAGATACACACTCCCCCCTATATATATAGAATTGAATATATACAACTATTCTTAGCTGTTCATGCACACATACAGAATATTGTCTCTTGCTATATATGCATATATATGTATGGACACACACATACAGAGCGGAGCTGTTGACACATGCAGTTCTCCCTTGTTGTCTCTATATAGCTCTGTATGCATATACACTCTAGAAATAAAGAGCCAGGGCTGTTCTCAAACACACACATTTTGTATCATTCTATCTCTCCCTGCCCCATATACACATATCATCTCTGGGTGCATGAATGTATGCATCTATATTTGTGTGTGTATATATGTTCTCTCTGTATGGATATACATATGGATCTACAAGCAAGAGTTTTCCTCACACACAAACACAATGTTGTCTTTATATAGTTGCATATATACATTTATACTTATATATACATAGACTGTTCACACAAATTCTCTATGCATCTATACATACACAATTAGAGAGCATGCTGCTTACACAAGCACACTACTGTCTCCATATACATACACATGTATCCATACACTGAGCTATTCTCACAGACACAATACTCCTTTCTCTCACTGTATGTATACTACACAGAGTTCTTTACATACAGATAATTCTCTCACTACATATACAGACTTTGGGAGAGCGCTGTTCACACAAATACCATTTGCTCCCTACATGTATATGCTTAGGGAGAGACAGAGCTCTTCAAACAAATTCTCTTGTGCTATATAGGCACATATACATATATACATGTGTATATACAGAGAGAGCGAGCTGTTCTTTCACACATGCCCCCCCCATATGCATATAAACACAGAGTATGCATATATACTGTGTATATATGGGGGTGTGTGTAAATATATAGTGAGAGCTGTTCTCAAACATGCATAATTCTCTCACTACATATATATATACACACACATGTCTACATATGGAAAGAGAGCTGTTCACACACACAATTCTTTCTTGTTATATAGTCATATACACATACATACTTATATACAGATATATACACGAAGCCCTTTGCACCCACACATAATTCTCTCACTATATTAAAAATATGTGCATGTATATACATATATAATGAAAGATAGACCTGTTCTGTGTCTTGACACACAGTTCTTTTGAGAAGATATATACACATATATCTATTCATATGTATATGGAGAGGGAGTGTTAGAGATGGTCACACATGTGCGGGTGCGCACACACACATAGAAAGAAAGAGGGAGAGAGCTGTTTAAACACAGCCTACCATCTCTCAGTACACGCATATATACATACACAAATATACTGGTATGGGGTGGAGAGAGCATCTCTCTCTCTTGCAGACACTTCTCTCCTTATCTCTCTCAATATGTGCATATATATACATATATATGCACACACAACCGCCCGAGAGCATGTGTGGTGTTCACATACACCACCACCACCCAAAATGGCATATATCTGCATCTCTACTCAGTGCGAGCTGTTCACACACCAAGGCATGTATAGTACATTCTCTCTCTGCATGCAGACAGACAGACAAACAGTGAGAGCTGTCCGCACACATTCTCTCTCTTGCTGTATCTATATAAAACGAGAGGGAGTCTCATACATACAAACACATTTGCCATCATGCTCACTCACCCCATGTATAATCTCTGGTATACATATATATGCATATATATGTATAGATCTCCATATATTCTCTCTGCATGTATATGCATAAGCAAAAGCCACTCACACTACTCTGTCTTGTTATATATGACTATATAGATGTGGATATATGTATATATACAGAGAAAGATTGTTCACATACAGGTCTCTCTATACATACATACATACATATATAATTAGCATGCATAGTGTTTGGACAGAAAAAACACTATTGTCTCCATAGGTAAACTTATATATCAATAGTGAGCTGTTTTCACATGATGCTCCTCTCTGTATGTATTCATATATATATACATGTGTGCTCTGTAGAGAGACTGCTGTTCTCACACTACTTATATAGCAATGTACTTAGACGACTGTTAGTACAATATATATAATGTGTATATATACCACACATGTGAGCAAACAGCTGTTTCTCTGTATACCTGTATGTATATACACATTGTATATATATATTTATATGCATATATGTACACAGAAAACCAGTTGTTCACTCACACAATTCTCTCTTGCTAAACACACACATGGAATATGTATATACACATATATATTTACATTTGGGGTGGTAGAGGTACAGGTGTCTCACTCTTTCTTTACCCTTTGCATATACACATACATACTGAGAGAGCTGTTCAGAGAACTGTTCTCACACACACACACACACACACAAAACCTTATTGCTATATGTATATACACACACATACATATATATTCAGCGACTGTTCATATGCATACAAATAAGACATAATTCCAGACATACAAATACACATATGTATAGGCATATGTGCTTTGAAAGCCCTGTTCACAGTCCACACCTCCCCCACACACCTTCACTCCCTCCCCTTTGTCTATATGCACATACATACACATATATATGAAGAGAGAGAGAGAGAGAGAGAGAATGAGGGCTTTTCACACAGGCAGACAGACACACTATGATTTTTTTTCTCTCTCACCTCCCCTTTCCCCCATGTATTATCTCTGGGGTGCATAAATATACACAGATATATGTTTATATTTTGATATATAATCTCTCTAACTGCACTCTCACACACACACTTGTTATGCCTATGCCTATATAGATGCATATATACTTATAGCTATACAGAATGACTGTTCATATAATTCTCTCTATATATGCATACATAATTAGAGCAAGCACTGTTTACACAGAGCAAGAGCATAAAAACTGTTCAAACACATCATTTTCTCACTACATATATATACACTCTTATAAGGGTTAGGCTCTTCACACAGTCTCTAGCTCTGTGTGTGTGTATACACAGACACACACACACAGGAGTTCTTACAGACACATTTCTTCCATGCTATACATATGTATATATATTTACATATGGAGATGAGAGTGACCTGTGCACTCCTGTCTCTCTGCATACCTACAAACACACTGAAAGCACTGTTCACACACACAATGCTCTCTCTTGATATATATGTGTGTGTAGATACACATGCATGTTTATATTTTATAACATACCATGTATGAGCATTAATTTTATCTCCTACCTATACACATCTACTTAAAGACACACAATACTCTCATTCCATATACATATATACGTACAGAGAGAGTGCGAGATCTATTCACACACAGATTCTTTTCTTCCTATATACATGCATGCATATACATAGCTATATGATGGCAGATGCTATTCACATACGCACAGAAAGAACATTCCCCATACTCCCTGACACATATACATTAGTTGTTTACTTATGTATGTAACCAACTGCGTGGTTGTCTCTATCTTCTACCATTTGCTGTCTGTCATCCCCTCCTTTCCCCAAGAGGAAGAATGACCCAGAGATGGGGAAAAAGATTACCCTCTTCACACACCACCCCCCACTCCCCCACCCCAAAATGTGTGTGGACTAGCTCTTTGTGTGAGGTTGTGATCTCTCCCACCCTCTTTCACCCTCATGTATACTATCTGGGATACATATACATACATCTCTCTGTGTAACAACAGTGAAATATAGAGTTACAGAAAAGAATTCCCTGCATATATGTATATGTGTGTGTGGAGACAGAGAGTGAGGCAGCTAGTCATTGTCCCCACCAACTCACATACAGATAACCCTATATCCACCTGATTTATCTATCTATTTATTTGTGTCCCTATCTTATTTCCCCTCCTTGCCTCTTGTCCCCCTCTCTCTAAGAAATATAAAAATAATTGATCTACACACACAGATGCATATATATGACCCACTTGTGTATATACAACACACAGAAAGATAGAAATAATATATAAATGTATAAAATATATAAAAAATATACTAGATATATATAAAACCACAGAGAAGTGTATAAATTAAAAAAAAAAAAATCTGGAAGATATCCATGTAGACATAAAGAAAGAGGAAAACCATACGTGCACATATACAAATACAACTATATATACAAGTATATAAGGATAAAATATTTTAAAATGTGTGTGTATGAACATCTCTGTCTCCATATATGGGGGTGATAGATACTATATAGCCGTATGCCCCCCCATTTGTATGTATCTGTATACATATACTTTCATATTCAATGCTTTTTTATAAATAAAATATATATAGGGTAGCCACACCTATGTGTGAGAGATTTTTTCTCTTTTGCTAAATATATATGTATATGAAGAACTAAATACTTCATGTTGCACACGAGTACATTGGTAAGCCTGCAACCGTGTATGGCTCAGAAACTGAAATCTCTAAACTCGTTGGTGCTTGCTGTCTCTGAGCCTTGGCATACGTGTCTGTGTAAGCGCAGTGTAGCAGCGTGCAAGGGTAATATAGCAGTGTGTGCAGACACACAGGCGTGAGCTGTATCCGCACTGTCTTCTTCACGCTCTTATGCCCACTTGCTCCTTTGCTCTCTAGCTCATGAAAGACGTGTCTGGGTAAACATGTCCCTATACACTTTACTGCTTGTGAAGCTGTGTTTGAGGATGTAACCGACATAAACACAGCTGTTTAGCTAAAAATACTTGGGTACCTACAGAGTCATGAACATGGGTTTGTGCTTATCTCTCCCATTTCCCATCAAGCGCCATGGGGCAAGCGCCAGGTGAGAAGTCTGTGCACACCTGCATGCTGGAGCCCTGGCCGCAGACCTGTGCTGGGGTGGGGGCTGGTGTCAGTGGCAGCCGTTTGGGGCTCCAGGTGCACAGGGACAGGTCTGGCACCCTGCCCGCTCATGGTGGCTGTGGCAGCAGGCATGGGGCTGGCAGAAAGGCTCTGGATGTGGGGTCAGAGCATATTGCACATGTCGAGCTTTCTCACCCCAGGTTTCACCTCTCCCTGATGCTCTCCACCTGCCAGTGACAAGTCCATCTTTCCTTTGTTTGATGCCACTCCCCCCCCAGCCCCAAGGCAGTTGTGCAAGTGTCCAGCTTTCATATTTGCACCAGCATCTCACAAGACACAGCTGCCTTCCCCCATGGTTCCAGCCCTTGGCAGGATCAGCTGCAGCCACCAAGCCCCACAAATGGCTGCCCCACTGCACCCTAACATGGGGCACTGCCCTGGGCCAGGGTCACACCGCTTCACAAATTTGGGCCAGTGGTTGTGGTTACTGCCTATTACACTGGTGTGGTCCCTCCCCTTGCGCCAACCTGACTCCTTCAGGTTGCTCCCTCCTGCCCAGCCCCACCCTGGGCAAAGAGCAAAACTAGCCCTGGAGCTCAGCTGCCTCAGTTGACTGTCTCAGCCTCTTACAGGACCCCGTTTCCTCTGCAATTTGCCCAGCAGCATGTCATCCTTGTACGCACCACCATCTCGCACACAGCTCATCGGGCAAAAAGGTCATCTCGGAAGTAAAAGGCATGAGGCTTTACTAATGGTAGGAGTGTGTTTGGAGAGTGGTTTTGAGTGCCCTTGCACCCTGCAGGGAGAGGCAGTTCAGCTTCTCTGGCCCACATGAAGGATAAGTGGTTCCTACAGGAACACCAGTCCCCATCTGTGTCACAATCAACCCCAACTGCAAGAGCAGGGCACCCATTCCCACTCTGCTCAGCTCCTGCACTGGTTTTGTACACTTGTGTGTGTATTCCCACGTGCAAAAGCGTTGGTTTTCAAGGTGGTAAATGGAATCTTCCTCCTGAGCAACCATAACACCCTCTGGCAAGGAACTCCACAGCTGTCTCAGCCCCCTGGAGCACTCTGCCTTGTGCTCCTGTGTTTTCTGGACAGGATAGAGATTAAACAGAGCAGTTCTTCAGCACTCACCCCAGCATTTCAGCTACAGCACCCCAGGCCAAAGCAGCTGGAACAAGGTGCAGAGTTAAGATCATGCCCTTTCCCCAAAGCCTTACTTTCGTTCTTGCCCCTGCCTTAAGCTTGGCTTTCTCCACCCTAGAACCGTATCAACTAAAATCAAGTGCACAGTGACACTTTAAATAGAGAAGGTCTGAGAGGAAAGTAACCCCACCAGGATGAATTGCAGAGTAGTTACTAGATATGGATGTGGACAGCAAAAGCCCAGCAAAGTGAGAGAAGTGGGATAGGAGAAAGCCATAAAATAGGATACAGAGCAGAGAGACTGCTAAGAAGGCTCTTGAAATAACTGGCCTCATTTCTCTATACTTTGTTTTCCACTTTCCTGTGGGCACAAGACTAGTGAGCTCAGACTTGCTGAGTGCAAGCAGAGGGTCATGCCCAGCACCTAAAAATTAAACAGCTTAACCTTGACTAAGCTGAACTACAGAAAAGCCCTTAACTCACGCTAAGGGTCCTCAGGCCGGCATTGCTTTTCCTCCACCTGAAACACTTAACTGGTGAGGTGGAAGGGGCTGAGCCTGCTCTTCTTACCAACCCCTCCCAGAGGTTAGCAGGAGCTTTAACAGCACCACCCTGTTCTCCACCCTTCCACAAAGGTTTTCACACGACCAGGACAGGGCTAAAGCAGTATGGTCATAGACAAGAGATCAGATTCAGCACCACTCACATCAGTGCAAGCAGCTTGAAGAATAGCAGAGGCAGCTCTGCCCTACAACAGTCTTGAGGTCAGTCAAGCAAACAGAGCCAGCACCACCCACCCTTGGAAAACAATCTGGAAGCCACAGACTTGAGACAGGGACTGGCTTGCTAAAATGGTGACTAGACAGAGGAAAGAAAAAGCATGTTAGTGAAGGAAAAAAAAGAGTCAGAAACAGAAGTAAACAAGAAAAGTTTGTTCTTGTTAAGTTTATTGGCATCATGTTTGTCTCTTTACATAAGAGCTCAGCCTACGTACTAGAATGTAGACCTCTGGAAAACAGGTAGAAGGGCTCCATTTAAGCAAGCTACAAACGCAAGAACAAATACCAGGAAGAAAGGAAGAGAGGAAAGGGACTAGATTGCCAGGTTTTTCCATACCAAAAATCCAGATTAGCAGTCAGTAAGAAGAAAGGGAAGATTCATAGTCCAGGTCATTCATCAAGAAACAGCTACCATAACCCAGGTGGGAGAGGAGCTCCTTCCACAGCACAAAGAGCCACCAGGATACCTCAGCTCTGGCTCTCTCTCACACTTGCTCCAGGATGTTAGGAGTTAAGCAGTAGGAAAGGTGAACAAATGAGGTCATTTCATAGCTGTATTTAATTTTAAATCCAATAATCCAGTGTGCATATCAATGCTGTTATGCAAATCTGAGAATTTAGATACAAGGAAGCCAGACAGATTTTCCAGAAGATGAAGCCTTTTTGGCCTCAAAACAAGAAGGCTTACAGCATTCATCTCTACTGTACAGAATACTGCCTCTATCTGGACTCTGTGTTGCTAGCACGCAGTTCAAAAGTGTCCTCCTCACTTTCTACACAATCTGTGTTTCAGTACTTGAACATGTAATTCAGGAATTTTACACTAATTTATACATTTTTAATTGGTTGCATATATTAACATGTACTATAAGATTTTTCCTAAAGAAGCATTACATAATACATGGATACTGTAAAAAGATCTGATTAGTTAAAAGTAACAAGCATTAACAGAGATACATACAAAACTCAACCTAGTTGGACTGAGTGCTGAGCTTGCAATGAACTATGGGTAATCAGCCTTTCCAGTTGCAGCCTTCACAGGGGAAAACACGAGACAGTTAAAAATGTATGTAACTTGTTACACAGATTACCTGTAAACAGTCTCTCTCCATTGGACACCTGGAATTAGATTCAGTTCCAAACATACATAAGAGTTTCCATTTTAAACTAAGAGAAAGGTCTGTTACCATGAAGTGTGATGTGGATGGTGTGGGGACATGAGCTCTGAAGTGCAGGACTCAGATGCTCATGGAAGATGGGTGGATTTTGGCAGCTGGAGATGGAGATTTTTTTAAATTTCATTTTAAACACAGAAGAGGGGCTGTGTGTTTGAAGGCCTAAGTGTGATATTCATTTGTGAAGGACTGTGCTCAACCCCTCCCTCTCCCCTCAGCAGCTGCAGCTCTCCGCAGAAGCCTTCACTCGGTCATTCTTGTCTAGTTTGATGGGTTCAGGGAATTCATTGTAAAGCTCCACTTCGGTTTCCTAGTGGGAGAGAAAAGGGACGAGTTAATGCCACAGCTCTACAGACTGGCTCCTTGTATGGTCAGAGCTTTCTCAGCTGGGGAAAGCACCTATGGCTGGAAGGACCAGCTGAGCTCAGCAGGCTGGACCAGCACAGGGCATCCACCAGCTCCCTCCGTACCTGTTTAAGTGCATTTCGTGCAATCGTCTGGAAAGCTTGTTCCACATTAATGGCCTCCTTGGCACTGGTTTCAAAGTAGGGGATGTTGTTTTTACTGTAGCACCAGGCTTGTGCCCGTTTTGTGGTGACCTGGGTGGACAGAGAGCAGCATCACCACCTTCAGCTACACAAGATGCAGATTTTAATCCCAGGCTGGAGACCCCTCATACCCAAATGAGCTAAGACAGCGTTTCTGACCTCATCAAAACTACAACCTTGGTACAGAGCACAGGAGATTGCTGCCCACCACCAGATACACTCAGCCCTATGCCCTTGGAAGATGAGACCACAAGGCATTGCTCAGGCACCCGCAGAGCTGGGACTTGCTCCCATAGGCATTTGTCAGTGATTGTGGGGGAGAAGAATCAGCTCCTCTCCTTGCATCTCCCCAGGAAGCTGCTGCAGTCTTTCCACCAGTGGGCAGGAGCATGCTGTGTACAGGGATTTGACCTCTCCAAGCAGGATAGACTCCTCCCCAGCAGCACACAACAGCTGAGCCACGCTCAGGCACCTCCCACACCCACTTCTCAGATAACCTACAAGGTCTCCCACTCCATCAACTTCCTAAGAGGGATCTAGCAAGTCCCAGTACTCACTTGTCTGTTTTCTAGGTCAATCTTGTTTCCCAGCACAACAAAAGGGAAGTTCTCAGGATCCCTTGGACTGGCCTGAATGAGGAATTCATCCCTCCAGCTGTCTAGAGTTTTGAATGTGTTGGGGGCCGTGACATCAAACACCAGCACACAGCAGTCTGCTCCCCTGTAGAAGGCAACTCCCAGAGACTGAAATCGTTCTTGTCCTGCTGTATCCCATATCTGGAAAAAACAAAACAAAACACAAACAGGATAGATAAATCAGCTCTACCCTGACACAGTCAGTCCACCACTAGGGCATTCATTTCAAAACTCCCCACCAGGCATCTACAGCCCTCACATAGCCAGACAGGAGCACCCAAAGCCTTGGGAATTTCTGTAGGCACTAAGTATCAAGAGCCAGAAACATCCTTCTAAAGATAGTTAACCCTTTTTCGTGTTCAGTCTCAGCAACAGCCATATCCTTGTTCTGGCTAAGCAGGACTTGGGTATTAAGGTCATGACAAGACCTGCCTGCAGCACCTGGACAGCAGCAGAGTCCAAACACCCCTCTGATGGCTGCAGCAGGTTTTGCTGCCTTGCAGTCACTCACCATCAAAAAGTTTCAGATACTACAGACATAAGCAGACCAGCAGGTTAATACTATACACCCAGGACTCAGGGCAGCACACATAGTTGACCTAAGGAGTCTTTTCCCAGCTCCTTCCAGTTCCCAAACACTACAGAAGTGCATCTTCCTAACAAAATATAGTTTAGTGACTGTAACAAATGCTGGGTTTTAAACTGGGCCTGCCAAAACTGCCCTTATCTGAGACCAAACTGATTTTTGCCTTCCCTTGTTCAGCTCATGCACAGATATGTGGAGAAGCCCATAAACACCTATGGCCAAGAGCAGCCCAGTGCAAACAGGACTCACACCCACTACACTGGCCCCTGCACCACTGTGAACTACACCAAAGTGGATACTTACACACAAGTGTGGTCTAGGCAGCCAGGCACCCCTTGCAGCAGGGAGCAGCATCACTCCTTACCTGCATTGTCACTAGCCTGTCATCCACCATGACCTCTTTTGTCAGGAAGTCTGCGCCTATCGTAGCCTTGTACTGGTTACTGAATTTCTTGTTCACATACTGGTTCATGAGTGATGTCTTCCCCACCCTGTACAGAAAGAGGAAAAAAAAAAAAAAGAGGACTAGGTAGGCTGTTTCCACAACAGTGTTTGAAATAACCACCCTGAACAGAACACTCCAGTGCCCTTTGCCTTTCCCCACATCCTCCTGGCCTTTGAACCAGGGAAAACACACCCACCTCTGCAAGAAGGGGCTTTTACAGAAATAGATGCTGCATAAAATCAACAGCTATCTAAGGACAGTAAGGATTGCAATCTTGAGAAACTTTGTTTCCCTATGAGTGACCTGATCCCTGGTAATAAGTACTCATTGCACTATGATCATGAAGGCAATTTTGGAAGAAAATTAAGTGCCCCAGAGAAACCCACCAGAAAAAATAATCTTCAGTCTCTGCAGGAGGTGGAGAAAGAAGAGGCAATCTCATCTGGAAACAGCTCACATCTGCTACGCACCCAGAGGTAGGGATCTTCTCCAGAGAGCCATCTCAGAGGCTCACATGCCCTCTTCTGTGGCAGAGAAACTCCCTGGATCCTCCACTGCTTGCTGGGCAGTGGCATAAATAAGCCCTGTGTCATGGGAGTCAGTTTACAGCCTGCACAGCAGACACCTCTAGCAGCAGAGAAGACCCCTTGCTCAAGAGCTGAGCAAAGCCTTGCACTCCAAGGGACAGTCTCTAGCCAGAGCAGACAGAAGCTATTAGATGCCCTGGTATAAACCACATCTCAAGAAGAGGCAGAGTTTTAAGAAATCACCTAAGACTGCTTACTAGCATTGTTTTTTGGGTGTTATTTTTTTCCTCAAGTGAAATGCTTATTTCAACACCCCATATCCTCCTTGCAGAAAGGGTATCCATTTCTGCTACAGGAGTAGTTTGCCCATGATTTTTTTTTCTCCCCTCTTCAATGTTGTGGCAGGACTTCAAGATATTAAACTGCAGGAACACATTCAAGACAGAGGATGGTGAAGAGCTCTTAAAACTAAGGTAACAGTGATCTGTGGCTGTAAAACAATCTCTCCCCCTGGCACTGCTGGTTTCTCACAGGGTTCCCACTACTCAAGAGCACTGCTCCAGGCAGCTGAAGACGGACATTGTGTAAAGGCTCCTTCACTTACCCAGAGTCTCCAAGGATGATGACTTTCAGTAACACTTTCTTCCTAGAAGTCATCTTTTACACTAGAAAGGAAGAGGAACAATCCCATCAGGCACTATTTAGCATGTCATTCCTCAGGCAGAAAGCAGCTCGCTTGGAGCCTGGGAAAACCAACTCCCAGCAAGGGGCAAGGCCCAGCACTTTGAAGTAAGACTCCTTCCACCCAAGACTACACTTGAGCACTAAATAGGTGTTTGCCCACATAAGACCAGTAGTAACAACTTAATACCAACAGGTAGATAAGCCAAGCACTTATCCTTTACAGACCCATGTCCATCTTGGGCCCTATTTCCAGAACATTTTGTGGGTACACTAGCCTAGGCCACCCCTTAGCCTCGCAGGAGGCAGTGCAGCAGAGCAAATCAGCTCCCAACATAGGCCAATTCTTGCACACACAGTACTGAGAGGTAAAGCAGAGTTTTGTCTAACACCACACAAGTTTTTTTTTTTAATGCTGTTCAGTAGTTTCCCCAGTAGAGAAAAATACACCACCACAATGGACCACAAAAACAGGCTTCTTCAACCTTTCAGGTTCACCTTGGGGGGGGAGGCTTTCTCTAACAGTTGTATTTTGTGAAAGTATTGAGTCCCAAGGATACACTGAGGTTGAAGCAGTTACACCACAACACACAGGCCAGCTGAGCAGCTGGATTAGAAAGCAAACTGCAACCAGGCTTCAGGGCTTTGCTGAGAGCGTGTGAAGCTGACTACTGCCACCTCACCTTCCGTGGAAAGACGAGGCTACAGTGACAAGCCTCACAAGGTTCAGTCTATTGCTCTGTTAGATGAGTTGCTTGTTCAATTGCATCCTGCTAGGACTCCAGTCCACTTCAGAGGCTCTAGATGGGCTACTAACAGTCCATCCAATTAACAAGAGCAAGTGTTGAGCTCTAGAGATCCACGCTGTTCCTTGCTTGCTCCCACGTCTCCTTCAGACTAGTGAAGAAGCTAGAGGTAAAACAGATGCAGCAGGCCTGAGTACACTTCTGTGTGTGCTTCAGCACAATGAGATCAAATACGAAGTCTTGCCATTAGTGGTTGAGCCCACCCTCCTCCCCACCTCTGGGGAGGGAATGGGACAAATATTCTCAGGTGCTCAGGCTTGATCAGATCACAGCCCCCCTGGTTTGGTACTGACCTGGTCCATGACACAAGGACTCCCTGACTTTCTCTGAGGATCCCTGCAGGCTCTGTAGAGCACAAGGAGCCAGAAGACAGTTATGGCTGTGCTGCTCTGAATTCAAAGACCCTTAATAACAGGCATCATGCATTAAGCCTTTATATCAGGACTTGCTTACCCTAAAATTCCCATCCTGCTACACCACATTCATTGCACCACACAACTCCTAATCTTCAGGAGCTATTCCCAACTTTCAGAGCCAAGGAGGCCTTCACTTCAACAACATGGACATATGCATCTTCTGAGCAGCTCAGCCCTATGCATTTCCTGGAATATGGAACAGCCTAAGCTGCTAGGTAACTGCAACTCACTTCATCCCACTACTACAGGCAGCAACATGTTCCAAGCTGTAGGAGCCTCTTACTAGATGCAGAGCCCAGTTGCAAGAGTTGTCAATGATCTCAAGCTTTAATGGTTAAAAAGTGGAGTCCTTCAGCCTTTGTCATCAGTGGATGCTACAGAAGCTGAAGCAGCCCTCCTGTGGCCACCACAGGTAGTGGTGTGCTCACACCTACACTTTGTTGGGCTGCACCCCCCTCGCACATCTAGTGATGCGCCTAGATGGGGAACACTGTTGGGAAGATAACCAGAGGCTGTTGAGTAAACAGTAGTGACAGGCCACCCACAGAACCCATGCTGTACTTAGATGGGTGTTACAGATGCCAGAGTACCTGCATGGGACAGTTTCTCCAAGTGTAAACACCTCTCCCTTCCAAGGACTGCATTGCTCAATGACCCAGCTGGCAGCCCAGCTGCCAAGATACAGCCAGATGAAAGTTGTCAACAACCCCAGCATTTAGTCCTGCCTCTGCTCTTGCCAAGATCCACACTCTATAGTTTGTTTCCTCTATAGCCATGGTGGGAGCAGACCATGTAAACTCCTTCAAGCAGACTGCACCTCCAGCGTTTTCAAAGCACACAATACAAGTGACACTTGTGCTAGCCACACCAGAGACTTCTGCAGCACTGTCAGCCCAGATGGAGCAGGAAGCAAGTGAGCAGGGTTTTGAAGCAGCTTAAAGACAGCTGTGTACACTGGACAGACATGGAAAAGATCCAGTGTAAGAGTCACCTGCTTTCCTCAGGACAGAGGAAAACAACTCTCCCTACAGTGACTGTGCCAGAACCCAGCACAAACTGCTTCTATTTTCTTCTGAGTGTTTTCAGTATCTGTTGCCCCTGGCTGCTGCAGCTCCCTGCTTCCTGGTATTTGAAGCAGCTTTGGACAAGCTGGCATTAGTTCTCACACTCAGGGAAGGATTCGCAGAGCTCTAAGTTACAACACTAAATCACACAGGATGCTTAGCACTCAAGTCCAACACAGCCTAAAGTCCTACTGCAAAGGAAAACGAAACTGCTCTGTCAGGTCTCAGCCTTCAAGTAGCTCTGCTGAGGAGCAATCTGTAGGCACGGGAAGGAAGTTGGAGTCAGAGCTGACACTGCCTTCTTGTCATAGCTGACAGGCTACCCCACCAGTGTGAAGGGCTATTACTGCCTCATGAACACCAGTCAGGTGAGACACTCTACTTCCATCCCAGGTGATGGCAACGGATATGAGCCACCAAACAGAGGAGCTGCCTCAGCTTAGTATTTGGTTTAACCCATGAGACACAAGGACCTCTGGTCTTGACAAAAGTAGACACTGCCCAGAGTCACCCAGCCCTGTTCTACTAGGCTTGATCAATGCTGCTTTGAAGCCCAGTCAGTTAACAGGCCAAGCCATTTCATTACTCTTTTCATTACAGGTATGAATTCATTACAAGACCACATCTCCAGGTCTTTGAGAAAGTACAAGTCTTTGATTTCTTGGAGCCTTCCTGTAGAAGGAAACCCCTCTAATCTTCAGCAGCATCAAGTTGCTCTCTACAGCACCACCCCCACTACTTCCCTTATCCTGACCAAGTTCTGTGGGGATGAGTAGGTCTCCAACAGCAGCTCCAGCTTTAAAGCAGCTGTTTGTGCTAATCAGAGATCTGACTGCTCCAAGTGACATCTTCAGTCCAGATGGATTGAAGACATCCCCATTATCTTATCTGGGGTTTCTTATGAAGCAGCCCAAAGGGTCAAGCTACTTCACGGACAGGGTACCATGCCTCTTCCAATGTTTGCCTCCAGCCACAGCGTTTAACAAGCTGAGGTAGTAGTGCAAGTGAAAGACTGTGCTCTCTGAACATCCTGTAAGCAAAGCCTTACTACAGCGTCCTTAACATCATGCAAACAATTTTGGTGACTTCAGCTTGTACTAAGAGAACAGTAAATACAACATCTTTGTGGCAGAGGATGCTTCCACACAATGCAGTTCAAATATGCTCAGAAAACCTCAGTTGATGCTGGTAACAGCATGTCACTTGCTGTGTCAGTAGAACAAGGTGCAATAAGCCAACCCTAGGCCAAGTTCAGCACTCAAGAGATTTGCTTGCCCGAAATCAGAGACTATTTATGACTATTCCCTTGCTAACACAGGCTGTTTCTCACATTACATGGCACTGAGGAGGTTCATTACTGCCTTATGGCCCAGAAATGGAACCCACATACATGTTCTAAGCTACACAGACCTCATTTTCAGTAAGCCTTGCTAGTACAAAAGCAACTAAGAGAAGACAAGAAGACAAGAACATTAACTCAAAGCAGGTTTGAATACCTGAAGGAGCAGTTAAGTTCACAAGAGGAGTTTCTCCAGTCACACATGCAAGTAGTATTACATTGCTGAGCTGTAGGCTCTGCAGGGTTTGCCCCATGCTCTTGCAAAGAGCAAGCTCTACTTGAGCTGAGATCAAAACTGTGATGATGCTAAGTGGTGTCCAAGTCTAAGACTATTTTGCACAATATATGCAGCTTGTCTTGCTTTATGATACTTGGTAGAGTTACTCTAGAGCAGCATCCTGTAAGAGTCACATCAGTCCTTAAGATGGCAGTGTGCGAGCTCACACTGGGCTCAAATCCAGTCCCAGGAGCATTTCTGAACAAACACTTCCTTTTTCAGAGAGATAATGAAGAAAAACCTGTTTATTAAGATTTGATTCAAGACATCAGTTCTGTTTTAGTCTGTGTGAAGTCTCTTGGAGCAAGGTCACCTGCATACCTGCTCAAAACACAGCCTACCAGCACACCCTGCTAGCCCTGCTCAACAGCCATCAGAAACTTCCTGTCAATCAGGAGACCAGGCAGCATCATCCTTCTTCCTCTCTTAACCGGTGCCAAAGGAATGAACAGATGCTTCTAATATAGGAGAAGGGTCCTTACACTCAACTTTTAATGGCTTTTTCTGCTTATAGGAACAGGCATGAACAGTATGTTGACCCTTATGAGGTTAAGCCTGGTATAGCATGTTCTCTTCCACAGTAGTGTTACCACCTTTGTAAGGCAGGACTGCTGGAACACCAAAGGAGAACCCTTAACTAACCTGGCTTTGCTGATCTGAAAGCCTTAACAATCCTGCCCCATGAAGCTCCATAGTACTACAGCTATTCAGATGCAAGAGCAAATAAAGCCCATGCCAAATCTAATTAGGCTTCCGTTATTGCTTCAGACTTCATTGCTACTGTCCTTTCACTCCCTATATTAAGACAGCTGCTTTAATTTGAAGTAGAAGTGGATGGTTAAGGATTCCTTAGAGGTGTTCTCATGTGTCAAGTCCCATTACAAGCATTTTAATATTAATTTGGTTGGTACAAGCAAAGAACAGTAAGAGTGTGCTCCAATGTCCCACCGGATCTTAGATTAAATACCCTGCTGTTAATAAGGAAGCCTTGCAACAGAAACACCCTGTTAAGTTGTTCATGGGCAGTATTAGTACGAAAGTAGTTAGCCTGGGAGGTGTGTGTGGAATATCTCATCTCCATGAGGAAGAACAGCTGCTTAAGCTGCAGCATTTCCCCCACCAGTTCTGAACCTGCTGACAAGCTGCTGGAGCAGTCCTTACTGTTGCAGCTTTGCTATTAAACAGTTCAAGTCACAAGCCTAACCAAGAACCAAAGCATGTATATGCAGAGGCTAGAACTGGGACATTTGACCAGGAGTTTTCTGCTCCTACATCTACCAGCAAACCATCTGTACCTTCCAGCAGAAACCAGCTGAACACTGAAGCAAGACCGTGGGACTGCACCTCTTGCCTCGTGTCCTTTGCCAGGGATATTTAACACTACGCCAACAAGGCACAAAGCAGTGAGTGAGCATCAAGCATCAAACTCACTGCAACACTTAAATGTCCAGTTCTGCTCCCCTGTCCCAGCAGGCAGGGCAATGGTATGCAAAGGCAATGGTCCTACAAAGATGCACACTTGACCCTGAAGCCCTGCAGGTCTGTTCTGAGTACTGTGGCTGATAAAGTGGGAGTGTTCACTTCTCTACTGTATCACAGGGTCTTTGGGAAAAACACCAAACTCTGAGAAAGCCTGGATAGAGTAGCACTGCAGACTGAGCAGAAGACAGCCACACTTGAACACTGGAAGAACCTTCTGTCCTAAAATGCAAGAAAAGCATCCCATAATGCATCTAAGTGCATCTTCAACACAGAAACACCACCTCTGCTCACTGTTCTCTCACATGGGGGAGGCTGCAAAGCATCACATCTCTGTACTACACTAAAGAGCTATTTTTATTCTCCCACTCCAATGGTTCTGCATTTCAAGGAAACTGAAGCTGTAAAAATGATTTGAGACCAGCAGTCAGATGGAACCAGTTTCTTTCCAGAAGCAGGAAGTTCCCCAGCATGTTTGGCACCTCAGGAGGTTATGTTTGCTTAGACCTTCAACCACTGAAATATGCTCACTGGATGTTTATCCCATTTTTACAGGATCAGAGACACCAACAGACTGGCACCTATCACTTGCCCCATGGTCACACTGCACCCTGACATAATTTATCAAGCCAAGTTTAGCTGAGGCTTTGAGCAGTTGCAGGAATTTGTTCCAATTCATCAGCTACCCTGGAAATGCAAGGCCTCATCCTGAGCAACAGCAGATAGTCCGCAATTGTCATTAGTTGGCCAGGATCACAGATCCCACTTTCAGGACACTCAAGTGATCCAAACACCCCTTGTATTGGGGGGTCAATCTCCAACTGCAACAGGAGCTCAAGGGGGAGCTGAACAAGTTTTATCAATACCATTAAATAACAGCTTGGTGGTTACAACAACGTGGTCACACAGCCATTTCTAACAAGGTGCCTGCTAATGCAAAGCTACAAGTGACAGCCTGAGCACTGTGACAAAGGCCCAAGACCTGTGGAGAGCAGCCTTTAACATATCTAACCTGTAATCTCAAGACACACAACAGCCCACAAGGAAGCCCTGTCCTTTCAGCTGGGAAAAAGCAAAGCAAGGACAATCAGCAAAGGCTGCTACCTTCATATGAACCTGGCTTACAAGGTGCCAAGCTGTCTTTAAGGAAGAAGCTAGAAATAAGCCTGCCTTTGATTTTTCTTTTTTTGACTTGTACAGAGCCTGCCTATTTTTCCTACCCAACCTGAGTGCTCCACAAGTGGAAGAAGTGCCATCCTCACACCAATGACTGCTACAGAAGCACACAGTTTTAACAAGTTAAGCCTGGCAATGACAAGGGCTGCACGAGCAGGACAGTGCCCTCTTCCACTCTCATGACAGGTGTATTCACAGCTTAGCTTCCCCAGCTGGCTGAAAGATCCCATGCAGGAAAGCCTCACATTCAGAGGGGACATGTGCTGGCTTTGTGCCTAAAAAGCAAATTAGGAACATCTTGCCATTTGGGCTGACAACTTGCGAGAAGTGTTCTCTGTAAATAGGCTGCTTTTTAGGGTAACAGGCTCCTACAGTCCATACAGTCAGAGGTGCTTTAGAGGTGCCTTCAGGCCTCACTGATGCAGCACAGAACAGCAGTCAAAGCGAAGCCCACACCAAAAGCAGCTTCCAAGATATTCCTCTGACAGCTTCACAGAGAGTACACACTAGCTTTGCTGTATCAGTAGCATCTTAGGAGCTGGAAAGCAGTTTTTTCTCCCCACACATTTATGTTGCTGCTCTAACCAACATATTCCCTCCTGTTGGTACCCAGCCAAGAGCTCAAACACAGCTCATCGTTCCCTCCTCAGAAGCAGCAGCAGCTAGGCTGACTGCTACTTACTGCAGCTTCACCCAGAGCAGGCTTCTGTCCAGTTGGTACCTTTCCCAAGCAGACCTGCAAGGCAGGAATTACCTCTGTTCAGGGGGGTGGGAGTCTCAGCTACAAGTTAACTTTAAATACCTTGTGCAAAACATTGTATTACAAGTTGTCAGGTGTAGGTATGCTGTCCAGTGTCTCCAATCCCACCTGAGAGCCTTAAGCTGAAAGCTTCACCTTCTTGAACAGCCTAGAGCTTTAGATGCTTGCCAGCACACTGACATGGCTCAGATCAAAATAGAACCTTAAAACATGTTTCAGTATCCCAGGGGAACTGTCTTTTTAGACTACAGCTGTCTGCAGTAAGTTTCCACCTCATTTTGAGGGTGGAGTTGCAGCCTCCAGTGCAGGAGGAGCTCAGTGAAGCTCAGGAACCAGCCAGCAGCAGGCAGCTACTGCTCAGCCATGCAGCTCCAAGTTCACTCTGTTGCCTGCTTCAATGTGAGCACCAAACCAGCATGACATGGTGCTAACAGCCAACTGACCTGGTCTGTGAGCCAGCTGCCATATGGATATGACAACCAGGCATCCCACAGAGATATTCTGTTGCATCCTGTTCCTGGATAATACACAGCTTTGTGCTAGAACGAGAATGGTGGGGCAACATGCAGCTTGGGAAAATGTGCAGGAAACCCATCTGGAAGGCAAAAGCTTTGGAAGGGTTGTGAGGAGAACAGGCTATTGGTGTGATCAAGGATCCTTCAAAGCCAGTGCTAGGGAAGACATCTTTTTCAGTGGCAATAAGGCTTTTAGCTTGCCTCAGACATACCCTCAATCCCCAGCCAAAGGCTCTAGGATGCATCCCTGCTGCAGGTAAGAGCTCAAAGAGCTCCCTGGAAGAGGACATGCTAATGGCCAATTGGCCAGGAAGTTCAGAAGACACAGGGAAAGCAGAAGCAATGCCACTGGTAGGAGCCACATCTGCCGTGGAATCACAGGACTTGCACATAAGGGGTCTCACTGCCCGAGTCTCAGCTCAGCTGTGGCTCTGTTAAGGCTATGAGTGCTGAGATTTGGAGAGCACTGCATTCCTGAGAGGCTCTGATGCGTATCATCACTCAGGCTCAAAGCCAACCTCTCCAGTCCAAGCTTCACTGATTCAAGGCCCTGTTACACTTCCCAGTATTTCTCCAGATCAGAACTGTTTATCTTCACAGTGTTTACATATGAGATGTAGAATCGAACAAGTTCCTTGCTCTAAAGCTGACACTATGATATGTGACTTCACCCTAGAAGAGTCCAAACTACATAGGACTAGCACTCATCCCCACATCAAGGAAGGATTAAAGCTTAGAAACTGATCTTTACTGGTTTAGATACCACAGTAGCCACCTTCTCTTGAGGAGCCATCATGTTGATCTGGCCACACGGTTTGTAAGTGGGAGCAAGCACAGAAATGCATTTGCTTACAGCATCAAGGCAGCTGTATCTCTGCATGTTTAGTCAGACCACCAGTGAGATTAGGAGCAGTGGGAAAGGTCTCAAGGTGACTTCTTGCTGTCTACAGGAGCACAACTTTACCCAGACTGCTGCCTGGCCAAAGATTACAGCAGCACTTCTAAGCTCTTTCAGGTGATATATGCCCAGGGAGGGAGGGAGGGCAGAAAGTACCTTCAGCAATGCCACTAGCTACACTGGACAGCCATTCTGAACAGATCACTTTGCTCCTCAGCAGCCCGAGTATGATTATCATCTCTACAGCAGGTAGCAGGCATTTAGAGACCTCAAGTGTGTTCAGAACAGGACCACAGGAAGGCCCTGTTAGAGCCAGTGTCACACACTAACATGACCAGGACTCCCAAACAAAGCAGGGCTGATGAAGTGGTAGTCTTCAGGTTATAGGAAGACAGCTTTGACAGAAAGCCATAACCAGAAACTTCATTGAAAGTTCCTGTTTCCAGTCATGGAGCTCCTTAATTCACCAGTTTCTCCAGCAGCTGAAGGGCCCTTAAACCACAGGATAACTTTCTCCCAGGAACTAGCAGATGCATGATCACTCTGTTAGGCCTCTGTAAAAGTGTCTGAAGATCTTCAGCTACCCTTCTTTTGGAGGCTCAAGTTTTGTTGTCATTCAAGAATCAATACTGTTGTGTCCCTTCTCTCCAGGAGGAAACTGTTCAGTCATAAATCCCTCAGGATTTCAGGTAGTTCCCAGTTATTTTCCCTAAGGATTACGCTGTTACAAGAACATGCATGCTTGCTTTAACACCCCTCCCCCTTTATCAGAGCAAGCTCAACTTCCCCTATTCTGCCCTGGGGGAGACAATCTCAGGATGTGGGAGGAGAGTTGAGCACATTGCTGGCTGCTGTGAGACACTAGGCAACAAGCCACATGTCTTGACTAAGGGCCTTACCTACGCAAAGTATTTCAGCTACACCAGTATAGCTTCCATGTTGCCATGCCTCTACCACAACTGTCTCCTTCCTGGAACGCTCCCTAATCAAGCAAGACAAATCATACTACTAAGGGGAGCACAGCTACAGTGCCCATACAGCCTGGCTTATACAGTCCTGCCTGCCAGCCTTCTGACACAGCCACCCAACCAGGAACTTCAGTAACCCCTATATGGCTACCAGTAGTCCAGCACACTTCTCATGTCAGGCCATCCCACCGAACACAATCCCCCCATTACTTTCTGTGAATCAAGCCCTATGCCAGGGACAGATGGGTTTTAATCTTCATGTCCAGAAAATAAGGCTGACCAATTCAAAACATTGCAAGTTAGCCAGGCCACTAAGAAACTGTAAAGTTCTTTGGTGCTTACCATATCTGACTGTTTTACAAGCACTCAGATTAACTTCTAGTTTTGTCTACAGTTTCCTAAGGTTTCACACATTCCTGTCATGCTTTCAGCTTTAGCTGCACAAATAGGAGGTGTTAGATAACCTTTGCAGTGGTAAGCAAAGCGCAGATCTTAAGCCTTGTCAGTGGTAAACAAGCTTTGTTTATCCACTCCCAGCTGCTTCCACACCAGTTCAGAGGCTAGACAGGAGACAAATGACTGAAGGGAGACTTTGACCAAGGTTCAGGCTTTCAAGTCAAATGATGGCACTTGGGATGCCTGACAGACCCCACAGCTTACACCTAAGATTCAGATCAGAGAGTGAACACTGTCTCCTTCAGCACCAGGAGCTTGATAGAAGAGATAAGATAAATACTGTGGGAGATCCTACCACCAGGCAAGTAGATAGCACAAGAGCAACACTAATGGCAAAAAGCTTATTTCTGTACGCCTATTCCAGAAGGTCTTGTTCCCAGTAGTGAGTCTTCTAGAGAGCAGGCTTCCTCTAGGAACAAGTTGTAATCTAAGAACTAAACCTTGATCTACAAGCAGAACTCCTGATCCTACACACACTCAATACCTCTTCCTATGCTAATGCAGTCTGCGGAGCAGGAAGGACGAGTACTTCAGTACCAGTCCCACGAGGGGAGTGTAACAGGTAGCTTGCCATGACAGCTGAGTCAGTGTCTAACAAGGAATTTCTACTGTGGAAGCTGTTTTGATGCTTCACATCAATACTAATAACACCAACTCAGCTCTTCTCCTGATGAAGCTCAAAAGGACAAAAAAACCTCACTGAAGTGTCCTGCATGGTGGGATTAAGAAAGCAGTGCTGGTAAAATGCACCTTCTTGTTGTAGGCTGGGGGAGTGGAGTGTGGAAATAAGGCCTATGCATGTCTCAGTTACAACCATCCTGCTGCTCATGCTTGAAACACCACAGTGCCAGTCTGGACTTCAGATATCATCCATGTCTGGAAGTCAAGACAAAGAGTGCTACAGAGATAAGTGACTCAGCGCACTTGAGGGAGACAAGCACCACACAAGTTATTCTCAAGAGGATGCTGCTTCCTGGCTGGAGAGGTATCAAGGGCTCAGCACAGACTCAGATTAGTAGCCTCAGCAACCAAGGTCCAGGTACTCCAGCCTGGTAGCCTCTGAAGGCAGCTCCAACTACCTGCCTTCACTTTTGTCTACCATTTCATTAGTCCAGCTTGTCTGCAAAGTGACCAAGTTACAGTATGCAGTGACACAGGAGAGACTCCAGAAAAAAAGCTGTTTTCCTAATTGACAAATAAAGATGTACTCAACTTCATATAGGAATTCCTGCTTAAAACTGATGCCAGGACAGGTAGATACAATTAGTCACATTTAGAATAGTTATGGAGAAGCAAGAGCAAATCACTCTCTACACCAAGTGCATTTAAATTACACAAACAGGAAAATGTGCCACAAGTTTACACTTCAATCCCATCCCAAAGGCAGAGTACCCCTCTTGAAGTTTCACTGCCCTGTGAAAACAGCCATGCCCTCAAGAACAGGTTCCCAAGCACGAGAAGTCAAGGCTATTTGACATCAGCTGTAAATCAACACTCCAGTGGCCTTGACAAGCTTACTTCCCTCCCCGTTTCTAATGGTGAGTTCGCAACAGCAGTGTTGACACAGCTTCCCCCATGGACAGAGCCTCTGCTCATTGCTGGCACCAGAGGAGGAGCAGTCTCGCAGGAACAGCGCTAACAGCAACAATGACATCACCACGGCAGATCTCCACTGAGCAGAAAATGCAGCAGCACAATGGGTTTGAGCACTGCATCCCCATGAACCGAGCACAAAAGCAACAAGCACACTAGAAGCCAGAGAGCAGCCATGTGATAGAGGGGTATCCCTTCACTGACTGCTATTTCTGAACATCACATGTGGAGTCACTGACCTTGGGCACTCATTTGGAAGTTTTATTCAAGGTGCATTTAAAGGGAAATACAAGCTTCGATAGAGCAGCTAACTGCATAACTGAAAATGTTATGTTTTTTAAAAAATAACTGTTATCATTCCGTTAATTATCCAGACCTAATTTGGTCTTGAGATACACAGCAACATTTGGATTGTCACTGCTGAAAGTGACCCTTTTATCCTCACAGTCTTATCATAACTTAACTATGTCTGAAGGCAGGGCAGACTGTTACACAGCAACCACAACGGATGATTTTAAGAAGCTGCAGGGGTAAGCCAAGCTAACTCCAACTCACAAGGCAATTAAACTGTAATTATCAAAACAATGCTGTGCAAAGATGAAGCACTTGGGCATCTGAAGGAGGCAGGACTGCTGTCAGAGAAGCAGCAGACAACCATGGTAGTGTCCAGCAAAATCCATCATTTCTGCAAGGTCTCATCTGGATCCCCTTCCATCAAAGCAACAAGCTTTAAGGCATTCTGAAGTTCTGCAAGTCCATCAGGCCCTAGTGACAAGGGCTTAAGAGCAGTTCAGGTCACAGATGAGGAGAAGCCTGGAAGACTGTAGGGAACACCAGCAGCACACAAGATGAGGGTTCTGTCCTTGTTTATCTTCACTTCAGTCACTGACTAAACTGCTACATTATAACAGAAGGGACAGCTACCAGTATGTATCTGTGCGCCCACACATCTACCAGTTTTAGGTAGTACCAACATCCAAGTGCCCCATTCCTCAGCCCTGATTTCCAAACCAGGGCTTACCAGACCCCCATCTCACAAGGCAGCACCCTAATCAAGAACAAGAAATTTTGTTTACAGCTAAATGTGAAGTTCTGCATAAACTAGTCTCATTTTCAGAGAAGTCAGACCAACACCCCATACATGTTAGAGATAAAGCTATTTATAGTTTTGCACAGATGGTTTGATTGCAATTGTTGTGTTTCCTCAAGGACAAGTTTTGCCAGAGATTTGCTCTGACAGGTAATTCACATGACCTTCCAACACAAGTGTCTTCAAATAGAAGCTTTCAGAAGGTGCTGCAGAAATCAAATCTGGTAGCCCTCTTCCCTGCAGGCATTCATTTCAGGTAGCAAACCAAGCTCAGTGTTATCTTCTCTAGGCTATTTCAGAGGAGAGCCTACAGGTCTTATATATATTGCACTTTTAGTTAAGTATCTGTAGCTGTTGTAACACATCTGTGCTGCTCAGCAGAGTTCAATTCACTGGCTTCGGTAGGAGGGCAAGGATGCCTGTAGTGCAGTCTCTGCAACAGGTATTTAAACTCTTAACTTGGCACCTTTGCCTTTTAAGGTACAACTTCTAGTGCACTGTGTTCAGCTGTTAGCAGGTCTTGGAGGGCATGCATCACTGCAGGACACCACAGGAACCAGAAAAGTTTAATGCAGCTACTGCCTTGCATCTTACTAGCTATACTTCTCACTGCAGATTAGGAGAGCAATAAAATGTTGTTGGATTTTAAAGGCTTTCCCTATTGAAGGGTCAGATCAGCCTCATCTTACAGCTTTTCTACACCAGGAGTATTAACATAACACACACAAAAAAGGGGGAGGGAGCAGCAGCACTTGAAAGTAACAGTATTAGAGCTACTTTGGATTCTGAGGGCTCAGGCCAGGCATGGTGGATCTACTCACTAGTTCATGGAGGGCAAGTCATGTGTTCAGTCAGCTGTTGGAAGTCACAAGGGGGGTGGGAAGGGGAAAGGAGAGACAAGTATACTTGTTCTTCTTAAGTACAGCAAGGAAACCCTACTTAACAAGGAATATTCAACGATTCCAGACACTTTAACCTCAAATACAGCTACTGAGAGAACAGGGTACACTGACTCCAGCAACCTGGCACCACTGGGAGCACCACTAGGCTTCAGCTTCTCCTAAAGCAGTGACTAGTACCAACCACTGCAGCCTGTGAACATGGCACAGCCAAACACTGTAGCATGGCTGGGTTATGTACCAGTCCCCTAAAAAGAGACCTCTCCACTTCCCCCAGCCTCACCCCATAGAGACACAGTTCTAGGCACAGGCCAGAGCCAGCCACCAGCAAGTACTGGAAGTTTTAAAAGTCCCATACTAGCAATTGTCAAAGAACTGCTTGGTTACAGTTGGGAGGACTTTGTTCTGTCATGTGTTCTTGGTTTACATATAAAAAAAAACTCATACAGACATGTCAATAGCTTTACCTATCAGTAAGTATTTTTAGTTTTCAGGGAGATAATACTGAGAATTCCAGCTTTAACTCAAAGGGTTGGAAATTACTGGGTAAGATGTACTCTCTTTGATGCTGAGGTTACCTGTTGTACTTCAGATTAAGACAACCATTTTACTACTATGATAATCCCTCTGTTTACAGGGAAGACAGTGCTTTTGTCTTAAGTACAGCAATTAGGTATTTCTATATTTATTAGTCTATATATACCCGTAGACTAATAGTGTACCTATCATTTAATTTACCTTATTATACACTCACAGCTAAAAGCACTTCTAGCATCCACTCTCATACTTCTTCGAGCCAACTCAGGCTTTACACATGCTAAGGGCTACTTTCGCAATAACTGCCAGTCTCCTCAGCCGCCTGCTTTGTCACATTAATTGCTCCGAGGGCAGCCTGCTCATCTTAAAAGCAATATCCACCGACCACCCAGCAGATTTCACCACCTCAGCCCAGCTCTTCCCCAACGATCAGCACTCAAGACACCTTCAGCCCCCAGCTGCCCCGAAGCCTTTTCACGCGTTAAGAGGAACCTACTGCGGCAGCACCACATGTCACAGACAATAAGCTCCTCTCCTGGGAAGAGCCACTTCGGGCCTCTTTAAACCTCTCAGGAAAGGAGGCTCCTACAAAGGCCTCGGGAAA
>VWZY01006267.1:91395-113403 GCA_013399075.1 Chloroceryle aenea
AGCAGCTGCCTTCCTCCCACACCGCTGCTCTGAGCTCACCTGCTATTTTGATGTTCAGGTTCGCATCCAGAAGGAGGTTTTCTGCCTTCAGATCTCGGTGGACTATATTACGACAGTGACAGAAGTTGACAGCAGCCACTATTTGCTTGAACTTTCTCCGGGCTTCCTTCTCGGCCATACGCCCGTGGGCCACCAAGTGATCTGTGAGGGACAAAGCACAGAACAAAGTGGTTTAATCAGAGGGGGAGCGCAGCCCAGACAGGGGCGACTCGCACGCTTGTGGCAAGCGGCGCAGAGGATGGAGGTGGGGAACGACAGGGGCACCAGCTTCCATCACCAGACAGGGGCACCAACGAAGCTCCACGGGAAGGGAGCCCGTGGCTGCCACCCCAGCCCTCACCTGGGCTGTCTCCAGTCAAAGGCTTTAAGAATTACAAACCTTCCTTTATTCCGAGAAGGACCGATGGGCTAAGCTGGAAAATCAGTAGTTTGTGAGAACTGTAAAGGTTTTGAAACCTTTTTTTACATCGAAATAAAAATAAAACTTTCTCAACATTTCCAACCAAGCCTCCTGCCGTGTCACCCCAACAATGAGAGGCAGGCTGACAGCCACACGCCATCCCTCCTTCCCTCTGGTTTCCAGCAGCAAAGGGGACTTTGCTCTCGTGAGCCTCGCAGCGGTAACTCTGCCAAGCCAGTGAAGTCCCAGCGAGCCACAGGGCCAGCTGGCTCCTCAGCCACAGCTTCCCAGCTCACACACCTACCAGCCAGCAGCACACACGCTCCTCTTACAACTGCCACAGGGACTCGGTGCTAAAGAGCNACTTGAGGGGAGATATAAATCTCCTGGCTACAACCTGGCAGTCTCGGCTCTGGGCAGCAGGCCACGCAGAAATCCAAAGCTTCCTTTAGCTGCACTGCGTTTCCTTCGCCCTGAATACCTGGAAGCAGCCAATGCCTCCATTTATTAACTCCTGCNACAGTTTTCTTCTGTTTTCTGACCTGCAACAAGCAGGTCACCCCGCACGCTTCAGAACACGTCCCTCCATCACCAGTCTCTGGGCCCTTGCTACTGTTTTGATGCAAAACCAGTCCTGCAATATTTAGCCACACAAAACCAGAGCTTGCCTCTGCTATAGAAATCTGAGTGCTCTAAGGAGTGCTGCTGACAGTCCAGACTCTCATTCCCAGGTAGGGTTTGGTGCCAATAGGCTTTCCTTGGAAGCCCACACTGCAGACAGGGACAGGAAGAGTCCCTCCAGGAGGTCGCAGGCACCCAGCATAAATCAGTCCACTTAAACCCCCAGCCTTGCAGGAGCCACTTGTCACACTACCCTGCACGTGGGGATGGACAGGCCAGAGACAGGCAGCACAAGCAGCAGAGAAAGGAGGCAAAAAAAAAGCATCCCCTTCCCCTGCAGCATCAGCAGAACAGGCAACCAAACTGCCACGAGAGGCAAGCAAGTCCGAGTGAGTGGCGGTTGATTATGAAGTGCAATTATCACCCTTTCCTGAGGTCCCTCTGAGCAAATCCATCTGCTGTTGCATGGTCTGGGACACAGGCAGCAACAGCAGCTTGAGAGATCATGGAGTTGAGGACGACCCTACAAAAACCCCAGGAGAAACCTGGGAAGCAACCTGGAGAGCCCCCAGTAACCCACACGTGGGACGGGAGGGCACCCGAGTTCCCCCAACTCATGGGAAAGGCTCTGGGGAGGTTCACCCAAGCTCTCTCCCCTCCACAGAGGCATTAGCAAGGGAAACCCTGCAGGCTTCTTATTTCCTCGCCCCTTTCAAGAGGCTACAACTTCTCAGCTGGGCCATCAAGTCGACCTCAGAAGACTTCTGGCCAAAAGCTTTGAGCTCGTTTGCCTCCATAAATTCCATTAAACTGGAGGGCTCCATAGAGCTATCTGTTCTTGGAAATATAAATAAATCACTTCTGAAGGTTTCTCATCAGGTGGTTGTATTTTTCCCAGTCACCCATTAATTAAAATACCGGCGACATAACTGACTTGTAGTAAATACTAATTACCAAGATCCATCAAAGCAGTTCTGCTGGCTCCTGACTGCACAGCAACCTACTTCTCTACCTTCGACGACTCATGTTGTGCAACAGAGCGAAGTTGTTTTCCAGAGAACCTGTCAATTAAGTTTTATTCATCGCATGAACTTATTCCTTGAGCGAACCTGAGCCAGGGCTGCGGAAGGAAATCCATCGCCAGTTCCCACGTGATCCTCCAGTCACTTGCTAGGAACAGGAAAATTTACCCTCTCAAACAGCCCCATCGTGTTTCATGAAGTCATGGGGGTGGTCACAACGCTTCTGCTCCGGGGAGCTGGGAGGGTGAGGAGCAGAGCTGAGGAAGGGCCTGCTCTAGGCCAAGCGCTAGCAGTGACCTGCAGAGAGCAGTCACGGGCATTCCCTCCTCAGACCCCCCTCGACTTCGGGACCAGCACCCACTGGTGCAGCCAAAGCTCTGAAGCATGAGGCTTCGACCTCCCAGCGTGTCTGAAAATATTCCAGAGACTGTCCCACAGGTGACAAACCCAACCCAGCTATGGCAGCAAGGGTCCCTCTGCAAGGCTCTCCCGAGCGTGCCTTTGCCCAGGCCAGGCTCCCCGGTCCCCCCGCACACACAGGGCACGCGTCCCTCGGTCCCCTGCACCTCGCAGGCTCTTGCTCTTGCCCTGAGAGCTCTGCTGCCCCTGCTATCAGCCGGCCCTGCCTGGGCTGGGATAGAAAAGTCTCTGGCTAGGCACAAAATTTCCCTTCTTGCAAAGAAACGCACGCGGGGCCCAGTCCCCAAGCTCTGCACGTAGGCAGGGCGCTCGGAGACCGCTGACATTTCTGCGCTCGCTCCAGAGGAAGGACAGAAACAATGAAGCTACAGAATACTTCACATACCACCGAGGGCAACTGTATGCCAAAATTAACCGTTGCGAGCTCCGTCTGCGTAAACCTCTCGTGCAGCAGAGGTCGGGGGATGACCCGAGAGCTCAGCTGGGGCCGGCGTGTGGCCAGGCCGGGAGCCCAGCGCCGCGGGCTTGCACCCACAGCAGCGTGCTCCTCAGGAGCTGAGGGGTGCTCGGTGTTACTCCTTGCAGCACAATCCAGAGGAAGGAATGCATGAGTTCACAGCCCTTTAAAGCATCAGTTGCGGTTCTCCGGACTTAGATCAAGCACCTGATGCTGCTCCCTGCTTTAAAAAAACAAAAGCCAACAGTCAAATCCTACACTGAAGGAAAAGCATTGTCTGGTTCAGAGATCATACACAAGTCTCCACTTTTTGCCTCTGGACAGGCTCCTTGTGCTTTTTAATAGCTTTCTGACTGGAAAGCGAACCCTGCTGAAGCTCCTCATCTCCTCCGTGTGGTGGATGAAGTCACATTTCCAGTGCACTTGGTGACCTTGCGATCTCAGAAGCAGCCTGACCTTCTTAGGGGCTAGTACAACACCACTTAACACATCTGTCCCATCCACGCTCAAAGCTCGGAGCCAG
Source organism: Chloroceryle aenea (assembly GCA_013399075.1). Classification (NCBI taxonomy): domain Eukaryota; kingdom Metazoa; phylum Chordata; class Aves; order Coraciiformes; family Cerylidae; genus Chloroceryle; species Chloroceryle aenea. Next base: position 94,899 of record VWZY01006267.1, read on the forward strand.
CAGCAGGACACGGGGAGACCGGACAGGGCAGAAGATGTGCTGACCACATTAACCAGACAGGAACTGGGGCAGTTTTCTGAGAATCCCATGTTCTTGCCAGTGGGACTGCAGATTGTTTACAGCACCCGTAGTAAACAGCTGAAAGCCAAGCACACTTTCAGACTAAATTCCGTTCGACCTCAAAAACAGGACACTCGAGGGACCTGAAACAAAGAGCACTCTGTGCTTAAAAGGAGACCTTCAGTTGCTCCTAACGTCAACCCAGCAACCCAGCCACACGCAAAACACGCACGGGACAAACCCAACAGTTTGCTTCTCTGCCTGGGCCCACGGCAGCAGCCGGTCTTCTCCCCCGTCCCCACACACACGAAGCAGACGATCAGGATGTTTCCAGTAACGGATGAACCCGAGGCACCTCCGGCCACAGCGGGAGCCAGCGGCCCTCCACTGGAAGGTCAGATAAACAGGTTGCAAAGCTCTGCCAGGTGCTCACGCAGGAAAGGCTGCAGAGCTCAGGCCAACCAGGGACTAGACAGACACACATCCAGCACTGACACCGTGGCCATCGAGACACACTGCCCGTCTTTCGGCCCAAAACTCCAACCTACACTGCTGCCTACAGAATATTTACAGTCGTACGGTCCACTTTAAGCCTTTGAAAGCATTTGCAAAGCATCAAGGAAAACAACTTGGATTTGCTGCTCACAAAACTCACAGTTCAGGAAAGCGTGATGCTATTAATTCGGATTACGAGAGGCACTGAGCCTCGCACCGAGCGGCTGGCACCCAGAAAACCCTCAGTCACAGGTAAGGCCCCCAAGAGCCGAGGGGTGTGAAGCCAGCCCGCACCACGAGGGCCCTTCTCTCAACAGGAGGACGAGATCCTCCCGTGCTGGAGTCGCTAACGACGGCGAGGAAACCTTCCCCAAAGGGGCTGCCGTTTCCTCCCCGTAAATTGCTTCCGCTCTCAGAACAAAGTCTTAATGGCTCCTCAGGAAGCCGATTACAAAAAGCTGAGCCTTCGGTTTCCCCGTCTCTGCCGTAAGGCCGAGGGCGCAGGGCCTCGTGCGGCGCCCAGCAGGGCTCAGAACCAGCGAGTGGAATCACAGCCTCCTGGCTAGGGACTGGGAAGCCTCCCAGTGCGTGACTGGCTGCTCCCAGATAGCACCCAGGATGAAACGCCAGGCGGCGTTACGGAAATCAGCCATGCTAATGAGCTGCATTTACTACAGCATAAAACATTTCGGAAAGCAATTACATTTTCACTTCCACTCGTGGAGAAGGCTATTTTTGCATCCAAGAGAATCCAGTCCAAGTTTGTATGTGAGCTTACACATAGTTCTGGATTTAAAAAAAGATGAGCCCATCTCTGCCAAATTCAACAGAAGAGGGAGGAGAAGTAAGGAGTGCTGTCTGCTTCTCCGCAGAGTTCCACCCAAGGGAACTCTCACACGCTCCAGCCATTTTGCTGCACAAGGGAAGGTGGATTTCACAAGCCCTCGGAGCTGTGGGGCCTCCAGCACCGTGATCCACGTTCGAGAGAAACTGGACAGCTCGGCCAGAGGGAGTCAAGTGTTTCCCTGGGTGATCCAGGCTTTCCAAGCATCAGCTGCTACTTGCCTCTTCCTCCAGCTGTCACCTTCTCAGGGAAGAAAGCCAAAGGACAGGGACAATGATGAGAGGGAGGCACGACAACCATCTACAAACGTGCTGAGAAACAGGGTTCCCGGCAACAGGCGTTTTTCAGCTCCGAGTGTCACCCTTGACTGAATTTGGAGCTCCTGTTGCTCCACTAGAAGCTTCATCTTTTCTTACAACTCAGCCTCAGCTGCAGCCAATGGAGCCGCTCTGACATCCCAAGTGAGCTTACCAGGACCAAAAGGAGAGCATTCCCAGTTAACTGCCAGGCTGCATGTGACCATCCTCCCAAGGACGCTCCCTGCCAGCGGCTCTAGGGCAGCTCCCTTCGAGCACGAAGGATTTTTGCCCTTTTCCAAAGCTCACATTGGCTCAGCTTGTAAAAACCTGTCTTGCAAAATTTCTGACTCTAGCACAGAATGCCAGTGTGTTAGTAAATCTCTCTTTCTACAAGCTTCCTTCGTGGTCAGGCAATAAATCTCCTTAACCAATCAGTCAATAGTTCTTCCAATTGTGCCGCACCGAGAGGTTTTTTTCCTCCAAAGAACAGCTTCTGTGGTGAAGAAAGCTGAGCCAGGACATCATTAGCAGACATCAGAGCTTAAGATGGATGTAAGTAATGCATGCCAAGATAACATCAGGTGTCACCGAGGTAAGAAAATACATGGTTTAGAGAACAAAGCGCCGCAGGGCCGCCTGGTTCTTTGCAAGCAGCCAGCAAACACCAACATTTTCACTCTCATTAACGAGTCCCCTGTAACTGGCTGGTAAGCGAGGTACTCGGCACCGCTCGAAAATCCAGCTGGATGATGATTTCTAACCCCAAAGTCAGCAGAAAAGAGGAGCAGCAGCAGCAGCACCTGTCAGTGAAACCCAAAGAAGCAGCAGAGGTTATGGAAGTTATTTTTCCATCGAGTTGGTATCATTTCTTTCTCTACCCCTCTTGTCAATGGAAAGTTTTCAGGCTGAAGGGCATCTCCACTGAAACAAGAGAGCGTGGCGGCTATTTCCAGTTCGCTGTAGTCGACCAAGTGCATTATCTGATTAAAGAATGCAATAAATGTACTTACCAAATATTTCCCCTCCGCTAGCGTACTCTGTCACTAGATAAATCATCCTCTCCGTCTCCATGACCTGGACACAAGGACAGAAAAGTGACAGATAAGGAGACTGCCGTGTGCGAAAGGAAACTCGGAGAATCGACGGGGATTTTTTTGCTTCTGTAACAGCTTTCATCACACCAAACCCCTTCCTTCGCCGTGCTTTGCGGAGCTGTGCAACGAGCGGACAGGAACTGGGGAAAGAATCAAACAGCAAGCCTGACACTGAACCTGTTACTAAACAACACTTGACCTGCCACCTCCTCCTCTTCCGTGTTCCCTCGTGTCAGCGTTTGGGCGGACGGGAAGCAATGCCACACTCGGCACAGCAGCGGGGCCGCTGCGCAGGACCTGATTTCTGAGCACAGTTGTGTCACCCCTCATGAAACCTACGCTCCCAAATGACCTCGGAGTCCTGAGCAGCTTCTAGGACGCGTAAGAGAAGCACAGGGCATGGGGCTAGAAAGGCTTCAGCTGCACCTGCAAAGCCTGGCGGGCGGCGGGCGAGGGCGAAGACTCACACTGAGCACACAACGCAGCAACCACCACCTCCCTGCCTGCCTGTTTGGGAAGGGTGGCTCCGGGGTGCTGTTTCGTGACCCGCCTTTGGGCAAGTCCACACTTGGGAGTGTTTTCCCAAACTTAGTCCTATTTATTTAGCAGGCTTCACAGCTCTGTCACTGGAAAACCACGCCGTGTTTCACTGCCAGGCCCACGGTGCCAAACCGCCGCTGCCAGGCGTGACAGGTCGGCTTCAATACTTCGGGGCCTGGAATGGTTTGGTTTTGTTAAGCTCCCACTTCAGTGATACTCCAGGAAACCCTCTGGTAGATCTTTTCAAGCTCTCTTCTGTTTCCAGGCAGAATCTCTTACCATACAGACTACTATCAGTATAGACTTTTCCTTCTGTTTCACTTGCACCTTTTAGATTTTATAAGCTCAAGGAATCATGATTTTTACTCAAGATTCCCGATGAAATGCTGTGAAAGGCTCCAAGTTCTCAGTGGCAGGTTTTAGTAGCTTTTATCTAAAAAAGAATGCCACTGGAACTACCAGAAAGAGTGGCTGGGTGCTCTGCGCTTGTCCCTGGCCTGTTGCAACCCCCCTGCTGCTCTGTGAGACAGTGCAGTCAGAGGGGCAGCACCAAATACGTGTGCACAAGGCAACACACGTGGCTTCTGACTCTGGGGGTTTTGTTTGCAGACTTGTAATACCAAACAAGCTGAAGAAAGCCTGAACCAACATTCAAAAGTGGGTCTGCCACTGCTGTCCATCACCTTCCAGGAAAGCACGGAGCAGATCAGGATGTCCTCGAGCCACGGGGCAGCTGGGCAGAGGGAGGAAAGCCAGGGAGTCTCATGGTTTCAGTCCTGTCAGCGGGCAAGACTGACCCTCTCCCTTCAACCATGAAGGGCAGCCCACATCCAGTCTGAACTGGGGAACCGGAGAGCACACGGCAGCCATAAACGAATGGCAAGAAGCCAGCCCCCAGCAGAAGAGGGATCTATTCCCATAAGAGAGGGGGATTGGCCACACTCTCCCCTCACCCCTTGAGTCAAAGTACTTGGAGAAGTACTTGAAAAGAAAGGACTTTGCCAGTATTTCACGTAGGAGGGAGGGATGAGCCTTGACAAAGTGCTACCAAAGAGTGTAAAGCTGTAGTGCAGAGGGATGGGAAACCCACGGCAGACTGCTCCTACCTGGTATAACCTGATGATATGTGGGTGGCAAAGCATCTTCATGATCTGAACTTCTCTAAAGATCTTCTTCAGGTTCTCTTCATCCAGCTGGGTCTTGTCAATTATCTTTATAGCAACCTGCAAGGGGAATGCAAAAGAGGTTATTGGCCCGACCGTGTATCAGAGAATGTGCTTTTAAACCCAGATACTGCACACGAGGCCCTGACGTGATGAACACTAAGGAGACAGACACGCTGTGTCCAGCTCAGAGAGCCCAGGATCTCCGAGCAGCCAGCCACCCAGAGGGGACAGCTTTCAGGGCCCGAAATCCAAACGTATCTCACTCACTAGAACAGGGCTGACAAATGGGAGCAGAGGTGGAAATGGCATGAGGAGGGTGTTCAGGCTTCCAACAATTGAGGCATTTATTAATTTATTTTAAAACAGAAGTGCTCTATAACACTACACTAAAATTGTTTAAACAAGTCTAAGTGCTCCCAGTCATCTGGTTTTCAGCAGCTCTCAGCCTCAAGAAGTTCCTTGCTTCTCTTTGCTCCACCTTCCTCAAGCATCCTTCCCTGGCGCTGGCAGCTCCCAGCTCTTTCGGGCACGGGCGGCACAGCCAGGCTCCAAACGCAGACACGCTGCTGTGCTCAACAGTCCACACAGGGAATATGGGAAGGAGCCTTTGCCAGGAGGAGAGCAGCCTCTTCCAGGAGGCCCAGTCTAGCAGGAGAGAAAAGTCAGCCCTGTCAAGGTGTGACACCTTGCTGGAGCAAACAGCTGAGAGAAAAGGCCGCTCTTCCTGGCAGAGGAACATTTGCACTGCTGCCTCTAACCCAGATCTCAGCCCTGAGATCTGGACCTTCCGAGAAACACGTCGGAGCAAGGGAGCAGCTCATTCGGGACTCGTGGGCTGAATGACCGTCCAGCAGCAGGTTCCCTCTCTTAGAGACGGTCCCTCCTTGGGAAAGGGAGCGCTTCCCCAGACCTCCTCTGGCACGCTTTGCTGCAGCCCAAGTCTGGTCGGGAAAGACGGCGGAAGCAGGCGAAGGCACGGGGAAGGGCATGCAAAGCAGCGCTGCGGTGAAAAGCGCTGATGATGCACAACCAGAAAGATTTGACAGAGGAGTCCAAAGACCAACTACAGAAGGGCTTGGCTGGTGCCCGACTCCAGCGCTCGCTGGGGACGAGGACAAGTGCTCCATGCAGAGAGGCGTGGTGCGTCCCCACACAAAAACCCACGGCGGCACTCGATCCGAAATGCACGTACTGGTGCCAAAGCCCCAGTGCAGTGCTACATGGTGCTCTAACAGGCACGGTGCTGTCTGGAGAAAAAAACAGCTAACAAAAGGATCTTTAAGGGAACAATCTGAAGCAGATGAAAATTAAGCTTCATATTTTATGATAAAATCTTTGCCAGGGGAATAACCGCCCTGCACGGAGGCAGAACAGCAGAATCCCGAGAAGGCACCAAGTACAATAAACTGTTTCTTTCATTTGAACCCTCGAATTCAGAGCACAGGAACGATTCCAGACTTGGAGTCACTGAGCAGGCTTCCTGCAGCAAGAACAGAAGCTGACCGGCAGCCAGGCCTGGCACCCCGCACCAGGAGCTGCTGGCAGGAACGGGGCCAGCGCCGAGGCACAAGGTGAAACGGCAGAGCCGGACCCCCGCGCTGGGAGGCTGCCAGGCACTAACCAGCAGTGATTAACGGGGTGACGAGCCGCTGCTGTCCTGCTCCGGGCTGGCACCGCTCGGGGCTGGAGCTCGTCCTCTGCGGAGCGGCAGCCGGGCGAGAAGGGAGCGTTTCCTCAGCTGCGGCTTCGGCCGATCCGCGCCGCGCAGGTCCGAGGGCAATGCTCAGGAGGGGATGGGGAAAGTTAGGAGAGCTGGAGGGGGATTGGGGAGCACTTGCTACATGCTTTTCACCAAGGGTTTTCCCGGCAAGAGTGAGCTTCTGTAAAGCTTTAACCTATATACATGCAGACGAAGCTAAGAGAAGCTTCCTCAAAGAGCGAAGCCAAGATGTCTACCAAGAGACATGAGTCACTTTCAGGCACAAACACATAAAAGAAAATCCACAGATCTGGAGTATTCCAAAGCTCCTTGCTCATTGCCCAGCTCTGTATTTGCTCTAAGGAAATCTCATTTCCAGCTTAATTATATGGCTTGCACTGACACTTTTGGCCAAGCGGAAGGTATGCGGAGCATCCGATCGAGTACAAGTCACCAGGGCCAGACCAAACAGCACTGGATTCCTGGTTTTCTCCCTGATAACAGGAGGCAGGGAGAGCCAGGCTGCCAGCTCACCCGCTGGCCTGCCCCATGCTCATCACCTTGCTGCGCCGTGGGCTTTACACGGGGTGCCCTCAAGCTCCACGCCCACAAGACACATAACACCCCCATCGGTAGTGAAGGAACACATGGGCCAGGTGTCTTCTGGTGAGGGATCCTATTGCCAGGTCAGGCAAACAGCTGGCCCCTGAGCAAACCTAGAGCTATCCTCCCAAGTCACAAGGAGGAGAGACCTGGCCTTCCTGAAGGGGTTTCTTCCAAATGTTTTCATTCCATTGGAACACCTCCAGCAACTGATGTAACAAAAGGTACAAGCCTCCTGACAGTGCCTGGGGAAAACACCTTGTGCTCCAGTTTCAGGAAACACAGAGCTTCCTCATGAACACGTGAGGGTGGGAGTAGGAAATTCCCTCAGCACAGGGAATTTCAGGGGGGACTTGTTATGTGCAGGGCTTTGGAGAGGTATCGTATTTGGTTTGTGCAGAGGCTTGCTCTTTGGTTGCTTGCAGAGGACTGGGTTTTTTTCCCCAGAGGCAAAGAGTGGTTTATGGCCTTTCCAGAAGAGACCGAGCTGGTCTCTCTGTTCCTGCACTCCCAGCTGCCTGACAGCCTCCCTCCCCTCGAAAGGTGAGGCAGGATCTCCACAGCAGCAGCAGCCTAGCTGAAGTGCTCTGGTGACATTGGCCAGACTGACTCCACCTAAAGCTCGGTCCCAGGAAACATCCACGCTGGACTCAGCCCCACTAAGCGCCCACTTTCCTTCTGGGAAATCCATCCTGCCCAAGCTTCCTCACCAGGAAAAGGGCCCTGAAACTGCACACCCTCCTCCTCCTCCTGGGTGTAGCTCCCTCCTCCAAGCTGTCCATGCAGGCTGTGCCCATGTGGGTAGGAGCTGTGCCTGCCAGCAGTAACTTGCAGAGAGCCTCCAGGACGTACAGGGAAGCAGGCAAAGGGAACTCCAACAGTTGTGGCACTGCTGGAACTCGCCCTCTGTAGTAGTCTAAGCAAAAAGAAGTGTTTCAGGTATTCCCATGACACACTGAAAAACCCCAACCCCAGACTCGAGTGCATTCCCTCGTGCTTACGAAGACCACGTGGAATAGAGAGGAGAGAGCAAGACTAAATGTCATTAAATAGCACCAATTCAGCTACGAGTGTAAGTGGAAGAAAACCACGGTCTAATTTCTCCAACAATTAAATACTATAAAGAAGGAGTCTGATAAAAATGAACTATTCTTTTATCAAAAGTTAATGAAGCTTACAGGCAGCCAGGGACCTGCCAAGTCTGGAGCATACATGCTGCTACCAATTAACAAAATGTTCTCGCCACTTCTAAACATTTCATTTTTGCCTTCTTGGATCCAAGACAGACTTAACAGGCGTAATTTGAGGAAGAAATGTGAAGTTGCTAAAAACAACAGCTGGTAGAGAGCAGGTGAGGTGCTCGGTGACCACCACCAGGGTCTCGCTCCAGAGCTGGAAGGTTCCCCTGTCGTATTCCCAGGCTTTCCTTCTCCTGGTGCACACTTCACCTGAACACTGTGCTCTATTTTTCTGGCTGTAAAGCTGTGCTGACAACATGTGCACGCCAGGAAAAAGCCCCCTGAGCAGCAGGGGAAACTTCAACCGCAGACGAGCGGGAGAGCAAAAGGGGTGGCTGAGGCACGGAGAGAGAGGTACCGAAGCTCTGGAAGGCCAGAAGGGCACAAGCAGTTACCACCAATGCCACCACGTCCCCCTGCACCACACGGGAGGCCAAGAGGGACAGAAACAGGACACTGCTTCCCCAACACCTCAAACAGATTCTAAGTTCCTATTTTGCTCTGAGAGACCGGATGTTTAAATCTGGCAGCCCCCAGAGGTAGAAGATCACGCCAAGGGAGAGTCTCCAAAAGGAGGCACTGGTCCTGGTGGAGGGCAGAACAGCTCCTGGCAGGAGCTGGAATTCCTACAGACAGCCTGCTTGGCAGCTACGTGTGGCTTGGTCACACTGGCTTCCTCGAATCAGTACCACCCTGCCAACACGAGGGGAAATAAATTGCTGGATGCCCGAGTGGATGGATGGATGGATGGGTGGGAAGATGGGACAGGGAAGGGACAGCCACTGGGCTGCTCTGAACTGCTCCAGCTGCTTGGGAAGGAGGGAGAGAGAGGGGTAGGAGCGAACGGCCTGTCTTCGGTGGGAAGAAGCCACAAATGAGTGAACATTTCCTCCTCCTCCTCTGCACTGAACAAAGGAGACAGCTAAAGACCCTGTCCTGGGCTAACATCTATTACTTCATGCCATACATTTGCTCAGATCCAATTATAACTATAATTAAACTATAATTAACATTTCCCGCATGGATGATCGCTCCATAAAGAAACCACCTTTTCCATTCCAGTTGGGCTGTTTCTATAGCAGCCTAGGTTCAAAAGCAGGAGGAACCCCACTTCTTTCGGAATGTGACCATGTGATCAGTCTAATCAGTAATCATTATAAAAGTATAATTACGCCAGTAAGTGTTCCCAGAAGTCAGCAATTGATCTCCTCGATGTAACAAGAGCCAACAGATGGCACCGACAAATTGACTGCGCTGAAAAAAATATCAACATGTTTATTTAGGAGAAACATTTCCTAGAACTGTTCCGAGGAGTCCTCCTGCTCCAAAATCCTCCTGGAAAAGCCGCAGTAAGCACTCACTGGCTGCGTCCTGCCGTAGATCGATGCGTCCACGCTTGGCTCCCACCCGGAGCAGGGGTGGGCACGCGGCAAGGACAGCCGAGCGAGGAGCCGGCACCGGTCTTGGGGCTGTGACAGCAACAGGCCTGGAGGAGCCCACTCTGAACGCAAGGGCGGGCGCTGCGAGTGCTTCTACATCTGCAAGCTGTGTCCTTCTCCTTCCCATCCGCTACAGCTGGAGCCTTACTGGGCTGACAATGTGAGGGACGGACAGAAAAGCTTCTCTTCCCAGCTGCTCCTCCCTGACAACCGCGCGGGAAGCTCGGGAACACGGCCTCTTTGGATGAAGCAGCTGCTACAGGGGTGAAAACAAAAGATCCCTCCTCCTGCAAGCACATACCGGTGCTGCACAAGACCTTCGGGAGAACCCCCGTCACGGAGAGCAGAACTAAGAGGGGCTGGGGGGGCTCTGCCACTGATGTTCTCGCCACAGCAGCGCTGCCCGGTCAGGAGAGCTCTGCAGACAGGCACCAGAGACATCTGCATTAGCCACGCCGAGAGGCACCCACCTGGCACCCGGACCCACGGCTGTGACAGAAACAACGGTGTCATCATGAGTCTGCCCGTGCATTTAGGGTCACTGGCAGCCATCCCTCTAGATGCAAATAGGCAATTGGTACAATTTTAAGTCATAAGAAAGCGCTAAACAGAAGAGATGCACTCGCTGACATTCTAGGTACCCAGGCAACAGCTCGTTGCCAAGTCAGCGACACTTCTCCTGACCACACAAAACAGCGGCAGCTTCTCCTCAGAATTAACCAACCAGCAGAACACCCCTAGCTAGGAGTGATGGAGCAGACCAAACTAGGCCACGCTGCAGCAAAATCAGCAGCTTCTGGAGGTGGCACAAGTGCAAATATTGCCAGCAGCTGAGAGCAGGAAACTGTGGACCAAGCTGTGTACAGAAGAGCTGCACTTGCTCAGGAAGGAAGTTATCACCTTGTCCACATCCCTCTCCAGAATCGATGCAGTGACTTGTGTCTTGCACAAGGTGAAGACAACACCGATGGGGTTTTGAAAAAGTCAGTGTGCCCAAAGCCTCCTGGCTCCCTGCAAGGTGAATCCCCTGCTCACGGGGATGCCACAGCACCAGGATTTCAGTGACAGAAGCACAAGCCTCACACTCATGTCTACAGCTCAGCACGTGAGCTAAACCCAGGTAAGAAAATCATTTCAGTGCGTGTACAACAGCCTACAAACGTGGCTGGAGCCACTGCAGCCAGAGGAAGCTCACCTACACCCTCCTGGAGGAGCCAAGCCTTGACCAGAGGACACCCAGAACACCAATTCCTCATCTTCCAGCCTCCACGAGCTAGCAAATGCAGCTTCACTTTTCAAGAAGAAAGTATCCAAGACAGACAAGAGGCGAAGGCACGCTCAGCTACAGCAAGGCAGCAGCGATGCTCCGCAAGCAACAAGCAAGCTCAGTGGCACTGCTGGAGCTGGTGAGGGCTTCCAGCTGCTGTGTTCTCTGCTTGTCACAGTGACCTTGCATCCCAGGTCAGCAGCAGTGTGGTTCTGTAGAGCTCCTCATTATTTTATCTACTGGAGTAACAGCAGGAAACAGAGAGATTGAAGTTACCTTCAGCAGCTCCCCAATACGTGAACGTGAGCTACGCCACGGCCTCCCTGCACAGCAGTAACGGGCAGTAAGGCTGCAGAGCAAGCCAAGGGAAATGTAACTGGAGACCCCAGTGAGATAAACGCACCAGTTCAGTGAGTGAAGAGCCTCCTCCTGCAAATCAGAGGTGCTGCAAGCACCAAGTGCTTTGGTTTGCAGCAGGGACACACCGCGGAGCATCACCCCAGACCGCACATGCAAGACTTAGGCAGCTTAAGCACTGGAATAATCCCTTAAGCTACACCACATCCATCCTTGTCCTTCCTGAAGGCAAAAATCTCCCGAGTCTTTCCTAAGCTCGGGCCAGATGCTGAATCCCCCGTCCCAGACACCACTGCCTTTGCTCCCTCAGCTACAGGTGAGATGGCCCTGGAAGGAGCCGACGGCAGAGCAAGTCTGGGCACAGCAGAGCGCGGGGAGCCGCGCCTCACCCACTCAAATGCAGGCGTGGGGCATCCACACAACTCCTGTCTCGCTTCGCTTCCACCAGCTCCACACGGGACTGGGCTCCGACTGGCCGCTCCATCTTTGGATTTAGCTCTTTGTTAGAGGAGGAGGAAAACCCTCCAGCTCCGTGGCTTCGACTCCTGCTTTTGCCAGTAACTTGTTTTTAGTTCAGAAGCCTTGTAAAATTACTATAATCCTTAGCAGATGCACGTCTGGGAACTTCACAGGAGTCAGGACCGTGAGTTCAAGGTGGTATGGGAAATGATTTATTTACCTTAGCCGAGGGAAAAAGCAAACCTCAGGCACAAAGGCCATCCACAGAGAGCAGGCACAAGAACTGAATGCCTGGTTATGGGATTTAATGGAGCCCCCTCATACCTTGCCTGGCAATGCAGAGTACCCAAGAAGCGGTATTAGCAGGGAGCTGAAACCCAAGGGGAAAAGCCGAGATACGGGACAAGCAAAAGTCCCTCTCTCCACCAACACTGGACCACCAACTAGCACAGCTCTTCCATGGCGTTCACATCTCGTTTCCACCTCAGGATCTTTGATCTAACAAGAGTCTTCCTACAGCAGAGATCGAGATGTCCCAGAGCAGGGCGTGCTGGAATCTGCTCACAAAACTCCAGATGCAAATTTGGCAACGTTCTGGCCACATCTAACCAGAGCTGCAGGTGTAAAACACATCGTACAGATACTTCATGGGGAAGCAGCTTTTGCTTGCAGCATGAGCAGTGGCCTTGCAGTAATTCCAGAGGGGTCTGCGAGGCAGTGCAAATACTTTGTGGGTTTGCTGGAGCGAAAGGAATGAAAATTCAGCAGCGAGCGCTGCTGTGGCGCAGCCGCTCAATCTGCTGACGGTCGGCAGCGCTACCTCCATGGGTTCCATGCAAATTAAAAGCAATCTTGGCACTTGCTACACAAAGAGTGCAATTGCTAATTAAAACCGGTTTTTGAGTGAGCTTATACGAGGGCAGAACCTTATGGAGGTACATTTAAATTGATCTAAACTGGTTAGCTACTCAAACGCCAGGGTCACGTACGAGCAGATCCCAGCTGGCACTGAGGTAAGACATTGCTTCCACACTCCTCTCAACGCTGGTGCAGCCCTTTTGCAAACACAGAGCTGTCAATTTTGTTCCTACCTCACCACCTCTCTGAAGAGCCCAGTGAAGGAATGACAACACCTGTACGGAGAAGTGTGCTGGGTCATCTATGACCAAACACGTCAGTTTTTTCTCCGGAACACCTGTCCCATGGGAACAGCTTCCACAGCCACTCCCTCCCTTCCCTCCATGGACTCCCACAGCCCCCTGATGTGAGCAGAGCCCAGCTCCAGGGCAGAGCCAGCTGGTTGGCTTCAAGGTCACCCTGCAGCCTGAGCGCTCAACAGAAACAAGATCCAGTTTACCAACAACCCCAATACCCACTTGTCAGTCCACGGGCAGGAGCTGGTGGCCGTACCAGGCAGCTGGCCACCATTCAGAGCTGTGAGACTCCCCACATCTCCTGAGATAGCCGGTCCAAGATGCAGTGTGACTGCTGAAGAGCCAGTCCTGCTAAAACTAAGCAGCCCATCGGTGTCCAGTCAGCAAAACTTTAACTCGTGACACCCAAGAAAGAGCATCTCGCAAGAGCTCAAATGCAGACTCCGAAGTTGCCACTGATTTCTCGTTGCTTTGCCCAGAACCAAGCACGAGACGATGCACCAAGCAACCAGCAAACACAGCCGGCTCATCTCAGCGGGCAGACTCAAGAGCTGCCTGCAAGATGGCCCGTACTCCAGCGAGCCCGTCGCTTGCAGCATCCACGCTCCTGCCCGCAGCCAGACGAGCCGGAGGAAATCCTCCAAGGCTGTTACTCAGCGGCGCTGCCTCCGAGCAGCGCTGCGCTCTTGGGCTGAGTTGCTTAGCAGCGGAGTTTTGGAAATGTAGTCGCATGCAGGAAGAAATCTGTCACAGCAGGCTACGCGTCAAGAAAGCTGCGCGGCAGCAGCCCTGGGTCTGCCTGCTGCGGAACGAAGCTGGGCTGGCTGCAGCGCGGAGACCACGCTGGGGAGCGGAGCGGGAATGACACGCACTGTCCACCTCCCAGGTTCTCAGGGAAAGATTTCTCTCCTGTCAGCAGAGGTCTTCACCAGACCGCTGGGATATCAGAGCAAGCAGCTTTTGGAAGCGTTAGTGAAAGTTCTCCTGGATTGTCCTTTTGCTCTAATTCAATCAGCACCTAAAAATGGAAGTGAGAGGCAGAACGGTACCGTTGGTGGTACGCAGCCTGACACCCGTCTCGGGCTGAACGGAAGCGGGTGGAAGCATCGCGAACCAAAGCCCAGCAGTAAGGAAACTGAGTAGAAGGTGTGCATCAAGTGTTCAGTCACACACTGCACTGCTGGGGTCGACTACTTATGAGCAACATCACCACTTGGATCGAGAGGGCTTCAAGGGGAGGGGAAAACCTCAACCCCAGAAAGCCACCCCGAGCAGCCAGCTCTGCAGCAGTGCAACAGGTCTCTCCTCAAGTTAAGCTCAGCTGGCTGGTTTCTGACGACCAGAACAAGATGCACATGGAAAGAGCAGCTCCAGCTTGGCTTGCCCTCTCCCACACACCACCAGAAATCCTACCCCTGCAAGCTGCAACCAGGGCAAATGACCAGCACCGCACCGGGATGTGCAGCAGAGCCCCAAGGAGCCTTTGTACCAGCTTCCAATTCCTTTCCTGAGGCTCCGTAAGGGTTAAAGCAGAGGACTTCTGGAAGATATTAAGCACTGATGTCCTGGCTTCTCTTCTGCAAACAGCAACAACCTCCCGAGGAATCTGTCATCCCGAATAACAATCCCTTTCACTCAACCCCAGCAGCTCGCTCCCTTTGCCTCGCCACAGCCCTGGCGGTGGCTCCGTGCTGGGCTATTGCACCGAGCTGAGCCCACACTGCAGGGAGGAGGCCGGGTTCTGCAGCCACGCCAGCCTACACAGCCTGTGCAGTACAGAGGGATATCACGTTCAGAAGTGTAACAGCTCCTGGTTAAGAAAGAAGGCTGTAAGGTCATGAACCATCACGCTGGGACCACAGCGCTATCGGAGAAAGTCTGAAGAGATGGAGGAGATGGAACGAATTGCTCTGCCACTTCACGTGCCACCACATCCCTTTGGGAATAGTGTCCTGGGCTCTGAGACACAACGTGGCACAGATACATTCCTAAGCCTGGAAGTGTTTCCGTACCCAAGTGAACCTCCCAGGATCCTCAAAAGGAGTCGAGAGCAGGAGGCAGCACACACCTCTGCTGCCAGGGAGTTATGGGGTGATACTGCTACAGCCCAGCGACTGCTGAACACTAAACCTCACAGCCGGGGTGCCCCCGGTGAACAAGCAGCACGTCTCAAGCTCTGTCCCACCCTGCCAGCAAGAACAGCAAACGCTCTGCACCAGGGCAATCACCAGCCTCTGCCACAAGTACGAGCATCCACGTGTCGCCGTTTGTGAAGGCTGCTAAATGACCAGGAGGAGAATGAAATCAGAGCTACAGAAGAATCCTCTGATCGGCCAAGTCCCGCGGCAGCCGCTAGCCATCGGCACAGGACGGCTTTGCCAACAATCCAAGATTTCAGAGGTGTAAAGTGTTCCCGTGCACATCCACAGCTTGCTGTTCACAGGGACCGTACCCATCATACGGCCGTGACTGCCGGCACCCAGGGAGCCCAGTGACTCCCAGCACACCCCCCAGTACTCCACTGGGGTGCAGGTGGGGTGAGCTGCACTCCCAGGGGTTGGCCCCTTCCCTGATCAGTAAGGAAACGCTGCTCCCTCACCCAGCACACTGCAGATCACAGTTAGGTGACAGCATCACCTTCGTTTCTGATGTATTTTTCAAGGTGCCAAACACATTCATGCTACAGGATCTGGAGTACACTGAGCAGGAAGGGCCCAAGATTTTGACAGGGAAGGAGAAAGCGAAATGCCAGATCTCAGTGATGGATTCAGAAATTTTGAGACAGTGTTTCCAGCAACAGCTTTTCTACGTTTGCCATGATTAGATGGCAGTTTCTATGGGAACAAATAAGCAGCGGCCCCATCACAAGAGCTCTCGTAAGCAGCACTTTCTTAGGGCTGAGCACAACAGCCCCATCCCCTCGGCACACCCCGAGACGTGGGCTCCCAGGCTCCTCTCCGTGACTGCATCCGCAACGCTGAGGGCAGCGCACGTGTGCGTCTGAGGAGTATCCAGGGCTCTGCACGACTGTACCAGCCACCAGGAGTGACCCACGCCCGGTGGCAGCCGACACAGTTGGCATCTGCTTTAACTGGGGAAACAACTTCTGCCCGCAGGAGTGTTCCTTCTGGGAGCAGCCCTGTTTTGTGAAAAACAGGGGCAGTTGTGGAGCAGCTCGTGCTGCTGCTGCTGAGTGCAGAGCGGCCGAGGGGAGATGCCCACAGTGGGGAAAGGCACAGCAGCTGGAGGAGAAAAAGCACTGAGAAGGCTGAGCATTTCTTACCGTCTGTGCCAGCTGGCAGATCTCAGTCCTTCTCCAGACCACTCATCCTCCTGCCCCCAAAGCATCCCCCAGCATCTACAGGCTGAACTGGAGCAACTGATGAAGCATCTGAGCTGGTTACAGCCTGAATCTCAGACAGACTCCTGGTGTCGCAGCGATGCTCTGGAGCAGGCTATCGGCTCTCCAGGCAGAATTACAAGGGATAGGTCAGAAGTACTTTCAGGGCAACACCGGGGCAGTTGTTACGCTCAGCAGCATCCAGTTTGTGTGTGCACCTGTCAGGTTTAACCCCGACAGCACGTACAGCACTGATACACAGAGTGTCCATCCACAACCACCGGGTCCCACTCTCCAGGCGTGTCAGGTGG
Organism: Chloroceryle aenea; assembly: GCA_013399075.1. Taxonomy (NCBI): domain Eukaryota; kingdom Metazoa; phylum Chordata; class Aves; order Coraciiformes; family Cerylidae; genus Chloroceryle; species Chloroceryle aenea. Next base: position 111,264 of record VWZY01006267.1, read on the forward strand.
GCACACCTCTGGGGCAGACCCAGGCAGCAGCACGTGTGCCCACGTGAAGCAAGTCTGGGGATGGGGCCAGAGCCAGCAGCAAGGGCTGGGCACCACAGCACCTCTGCTGCAGGTTCACCTGCTCTTCAGTTCAGCTACTGCCTGTTTGGAGCAGTCCATGAAAGGCTGTGGGTGACCTCTCAAATGCATCTCCGTCAACAACGATGTTTACTATGTGCCTGCAAAACGTAGTAACTTCAGGCTGCATTTGGCTCCAGAAAGAAGAGAAATGATCGAACCAGTGAAACAGGTTTTTTTAGTCTCAAAACATCAGAATTTTCATCAGTCACCAGACCACAGCAGAAGCAAGTCTCTTTGCAGAAACACTGCCTCTATTTACTATTTCCACCCCTTAATTAAATATCCCTCAATGAGCTGATTTAGGGAGGATTAATGTCATTGTCAGGAAGACCAGCTCCCCAGTCCCCTGGGCCTGAAAACAAGCGTGGCTGCCTCCATCCCCCCGCGCCCACAAGAACATTTCCAGACTCAAGGGTTCCAGAACATCATCACCCCTCACTCCCAAGCAGTTATGAAATGAAGTGGAAATTTTTAGGAGAAGCCAAAAGCAAAGCTGTAAGGAATGCAGCCTTCAACACATTAACCCTCAACGACCAAGACAGAAACACCCAGGCAGCGGATGGCTCCTTCCCAGCCAGTCCTGCACACGCTCTGCAGCAGAAGCCAACCAGCCGGGGCCAGAGCTGGCACCACTCAGTCCAGGAGAGACCGACTGCAAGAGTTGCCTTCCACTTGGGTGTCGAGCTGAGGCACAGCACTAGAGAGACCTACAAGCCACTTCCAGAAGAGTATCTGATTTCCCTTATCAGCAGAAGTGACTTAAACCCACAGATAACACACTCAGGAGTTGAAAGCCTAATTTAAAGCCAAAGCACGACACAGCAACAGCCTCCGAGGGGAACGTGGCACAGCGAGGTCCGAGCAAGACGGCACCCGGATGGACAACTGCCCTGCAAGGAGCAGAGGATGCCAGAGGCAGGGGAGGGGAGTCTTGGCCTGCAAAGAGGCCAGAGCCCTGATCAAGGGGATCGTAAGGGACAGAGCAGACACTTGATTCCCATCTTCACTGGCAAGCCAGGGCCAACACTGCAAGCTGTAGTCTCCTAGAGAGCGCCAACCAGCAGAGCAGCGGGGAAGCCAGCCCTCGTGCTCACGCTTCACCTCTGTGCAAGCTGACGCACAGCACAGCTCCTCAGAGGAGTTCACTCGGGTACGGGCAGGACAATTCCAGGGCACCCGAGCAACGCGCTGCTTTCCAAATACCTCACAGGGCCATTAGCCCCGGGTTGGTGACAGCCTGTGGCGAGGGGCCAAGAATCGGACGGCGATGGCTGTCGCGGTCTTATCGCTGCCGCTCCGTCTGCGCAAATCAAACGCGTTCCTCCATTCCGACCTCGGCTGGCAAAGCGGGAGCCTGGCAGCCACCGAGGGCTCGGGTGTCCGGAGAGTTCCCCGGGGGTTTTCTGCCCTCAGCACCAAGGCGGTGCGCAGAGGACAAAGAGCCACCGCTGCACCCCAGCTCTCCCGTGGCAAGCCAGGGACAATGGCGTGTTCTGGAGCAGGCAGACGGTGCTATTTTGAACGCAGACTCCAGCGCCGTAGTGCCGGCATTCTAATTGTGGCTGCTGCTCTGCCTCGCCGCCGTAAATCCTGTTCCGAGGGAGTACGGCAGCAGCCAGTACACGAGAGTGGGCACTGCANGAGCGTAGGCATTGCACAACTGGGCTGCTACAAGCACTTGGTGTGAAGAATAATGTTCTTAAAAGATTTAATTTCTAGGGAATGTTTAAATACAGCAGAGTAAACACTGAGTCAGAGACGTGCACTAAATACAGGTAAATGCAGCAGGGGCACGTGGAAGCAAAGCCGCAGCCCGGAATTCGCTCAATGCCTCTCCTTGTACGTGTGAAATTCGGGGCCTGGCAGAGGACAAAGCCTCTTTTATACGTGAGAAACTGTGAGAAAACAAAACCCAAACAAAGCCAAGCTACAGATCCATTTTGGGGGGGCGTGCTTAGACTGAGCCTTCGCATGTCTGAACCGTGAGGATTTGAGCCTTTCCGTAGGCACAAAGCCGAGC
>VWZY01006267.1:115840-132423 GCA_013399075.1 Chloroceryle aenea
GGGGTCTGGAGCTGCACACAGCTCCCCCAGTACAGAGTCCTTGCGTGCGGCTGCGGAGCCACAGAAGCTCTCTGCTGAGCACATACTGAACCAATTACACTGGAGCCTCAGAAGACCCACACAAGCTCAGGAGCTATCACATTATAGATCCTTATGTAAGGCCCAGTGACGTAAATACAGTCTCCCTTGACACGCGGAGGGTGCGAGATGAGCGAGCCTGCAGGAATTTCAGATCACATTTCCCATCTCCCCTATTCATTCATTTGTATCACTGGTGATGACCTTGCTCTCCAGGGACACATATAACCAGGAGGAGATAAATGAGATTTCTATTAACTTAAACTATACCAGCAAGAAAAGAAAGACATTGTCTCACAAGAATGATGATTTCTTTTTTTCTTCCCCTCTCTTTAAAAGCAGATGAAAAAAGCTTATTTACCAACTTCGAGGCTGGTAACACTGACAGTCATCACTGCCCTCAATGTTACCTGGTTTCTAACATGGTGAGTTCACATTTCAGCTGCTGTATCTCTTCTTGGGCTGAAAGAGCATCCTGAGAAACACTCAGGCTACTGAAGAAGCCTCCAGGGCAACGTGCTGTTGCCCCCTCCATCCCCAGATCCTTCCCTTTTGCCCACTGCCTCCACAAACCCCAACAAATTTATTTCCATGTGGACTGGTTAATCACTTATCCTCTCTCTGGGAAAGTCTCCTCCAACACCGGCAGTTTTCCCAAGGGTCTGCCTCGTGGATGGAAGGGCATGAAAAGCTGAAGGGTATTTCAAGCCGTGATATTCACCAGAAATACAACTCCTCCTTCCTCACCAAGGCAACCTGCTTTGTTTTCTTTCAAAGGCCCAACGTTTATAGGCTTCACTTTCAAGGCTTGCTTGCACTCCAAAAAGAGCTAAAAGCATGCAAAGTGACATCTCCTTTCCCTTCCAAAAATATTTCTGCCTCCACCAGGCAGAAAACTGCTCCTGGGAGCAGGCACAAAGTCCCAGACCTTCCCCGTCGAAAGCCAAGCCTCCCAGAATCACACCTTGATCCAAGGGGTTTTCCCCATTCACCAGTTAAGATTTTGCTCCAGCTGGGGCAGGGAAGGAAGAGTCCAGCAGATCTGGCCCAGCCTCCAAGATCCACATGGTGAGGAGAGCTTGGTCTGTGCAGAAGCAGCCCTGGTCACAGCAGCGTGGCTCTCCGATTCGGGTACAACATGACTTTCTACCCCAGCACGTACCAAAAGCTTCCACAAATGCAGCAGCAGCCTCAGGGAGAACAGGAACTTTTCCCTGGTTATGGAATGTGATGGAGAATAAATAACAGTGACATCTGAGATAACTCCCATGGGCTGGGGCCAGTGCATTCACCTCCTAAAGAAACCACAAGCCTGCTGGGGAGTGAGTACTCCCACCAGCAAGGCCCTGCAAAAACACATCTTGTACCAGCTACAGCTTCCACACGTCACCTTCCTCTGCCCGTACCCAGACACGACCGCTGGGCTCAGAGGTCAGGCTGTAAAACCTGATGATGAAGTAATTATCAGCACCATCCTATCACCCACGTGGCCCTTGTATCCCAGCCAGACGCAGCAGACTTATCATTGCAGCAGGTTTAACAACCTGGAAATGCTTAAAACTAAAAATAAACAAACCAAACCAAACACCACACACATTAAGAGGAGCTAAAGTTTCACACCCTATCACAGGTGACTACAGCTTCTGGGTCAGCTCTCAGGAGTGGTGCAGCCACAGGCTGCTGCAGCCAGGGCAGTGAGTAGAGCCAGGGAGACAAGCAGAGTGTTGAACATCACCAGGGGAGCAGAACGGGAGCTGCATTGGTCACCGTGCGCACGACACCCGCTGCAGGCTGCACGTCCAAGCCGTCCACGGGCACGCAACGCTCCAAGGCTGCAGGCTGAACTCGGGCTCTGGGCAGCACCTTTCACAAGCTGCAGCCCTGCCCAAAGAGGAGCTGTCGGGGACAGCAGCAGGCTGCAGGCAGTGGTACCCCCTCACAGAGTCACTCGGGCAGCTACCAGAGTCTCGAGCACGGTCCCAGAGGTGAAAGCAAAGTGACCTGAGTGCTGAGCACAGCCTGGGGACACCCCAGAGAGCTGGCAGAACAGCAGCCAAGGCACAGGGATGGGCAGCACGGAACCTCACAAGGTGAGGCTCAAACCCCCCAGCCTCCCCTCTCCCTCATTGCCATACTGGAGAACCCTGCTTTCGACCACCGAGGGGAAGCTGGCTAGCTGAGGGTAAACAGTTCTGCTCAGGCCCTCTGGGGAAAAGAGAGAAAAAACGTCTCTGACGTCACCGAAATGGAATGTGAGGGAACTAAGTGCACTTGGTAGGGGGAGAAAAAGGCCAGCCTCACACTGCAGTCTGTTTGTACACAGCCCTCGGCCACGGGAGACGGACGCAGCCCTCCACAAGGCATCCGGGGCTGGTGCTCTGAGGGTCTGAAGAGATATTTTGGTTCACAGGAAAGTTATGTTAATCAAATGAATCATTTGATAGGAATGTACAGTCATCCCAATGCAATGGAAAAGCGAGAGATTAAAGCGTTCAATCTACGCATCCAGCATAAAAGGTTAGAGGAGCTCTTCTTTAAAAAGCATTACTCATCCCTGCTTCGGCTGCGCACCACTGCAGAGGTGTGGGCAAGGGAGGATGAGCAGCACCAGTCACCGCTCCGCTGCGGCACAAAACCACCAGGTGAGAGCTGGAAAATGCAGAAGGCAAGGCTGAAACCGCCCCGAACGTGAAGCCTTGCTGCAGCAGAGCCACCTCCTAGCCACTGAATCTTGAAGTGGATGATATAAGAGGCAGGTCTCCAGCAATTTCTCTGGCTGCTCTGCGGGAAGACTGGAAGACAGGCAGCGAGCTCACCCTGACAGGAGGTACATGGGCTGGAATCGAGCCCAGGCCACACGCCCTCCTCAAACCCCTCCTCGACTGCGTTCGGCTCTGTTGAAAAGCAACGCAACGACGCGAGCAGATGGATAGATCCAAAGATACTCCGATTCATTACCGAATGCCAGCAGACATATTGCTGTCATTAGCCTCTAGCTCGGTTGCAAAATTAGTTTGAGAAGTCTTTGGTTATATAAAGCTCCGAGCCTTCCTCTCTGGCGTGAACTGAGAGTCTTCCCGATGGGCGACGGGTGTTTGCTAGTAAAACACTCACCCTTCCGCAGACGAAGATGATGCATCTAATCAAAACAAGATCCCTGCCCAACAGCCTGCGGGTGGTCTCGCCAAAGCTGGCGCCGCCAGCTAACGCCTGATGGCAGGGTATCTGCCAAGGGTATCTGCCGAGGGCCGGCCTCTCCGGCAGAAGAGGCCTCGGCTGCACCAGCCCGGCGAGCGGCGACCGGTGGTGCTGCGCTGGGAAGCGGGAAGGCCGGGCCCTCGCTTCCACGGAGCTTGAGGGGGCCACAACAGTGCTTCAGAGACTACACTCAGTGAGCAGAAACCTGTACACACTGCCCTTGCCTGGGGTACAGCCCTCCACTCTCGGGGTCGCACAGCCCACCTCACCCTAGCTCACCCCACCGACCGCCCGGCTGAGAGGGGTCATCACGTTACCCGGCACTTTTCAATACCTGCAGGTTACTGCTGAACGGCTCTATCTTTTATCTAAGCAAAACGGTACAGGACTGGGCTTGTTTTATGCAACAACGCCCTTGTAGCTTCTACTCCTGATAGCAAGTGAGCAGCTAGCTCCACACCCCCACTGGCTGATCCACTGCCTCGCCTCCCTCTGCCTTTCGTGGACCGACAGCCACAAAATGGAAAGGTGTTCTGCCTCAGCTCTGCCTCCCCTTCTGCGTTTCTTTACTAAGAAATACATGAGAGGATTCCCCCCCTCCACCCAAGGTTCTGATAAACTCAGTGTGGTTTAAGCTTTACTGGAAACCATGCTTCCTACCTTGCTGGCGTTTTCATACTACACTCACTCTCTCTGTCTCATTAAGTAATTTAGATACCAAGGTAGTAAGTTACAAGTGAAAGGAAGGTTCTTAATCAAGAGATCTAAACAGAACTGGTCCTTTAGCAGCTCGCAGCTCCTGATAACAACCTCATCTGCTGGTAACAGTTGTCTAACACACCACATTATCTCTACACCTTCGGCTGTCTGCAGGAGGCCAACCGACCGCCTTGTACTTTCCCCGCAGCAGCCGGGCAGTGCCCCTGCGGCTGGTTCCCCCTCGCACTGGAGAGGTGCTAACTCACTAAGCCACGGTAACTCAGCAGCCAGCTGTAAATAACCACGGTCCCCGGCCTAAAACCGACGNCAGCAGCCAGCTGTGAATAACCACGGTCCCTGGCCTAAAACCGACGGTGAAGACCCACGTGAAGCTCAGCGAGCCACAGTGGCAGAGGAACACAGCCATCCCAGCACGCCCTCAAACTTGTTGGTTTCTCTGCGAGGCTGCAGCTCTGGCTGCGCTTCACCCGGCGGTTCTCAGCACCAAACACATAAACAGTCCCTGGAGCACAGATGGGAGCTGATGCCCATCCCCTCCCAGGGGAGTTCCCGCAGCACTAGGCTACAGAATCATGTTCCCTCTTGCTTTCAGCCTTTGATGATACAAATCTTACGTTCCTTCCTACACAGAACCCCAGTTTCAACATGAGAAGCAGAGCATCCCCTCCCTTATTAGCCTGTAGCTCAGTGATTAGGGCACTCTCAGAAGCCATAGTCACGGTTGCCCCAAGGCTCAGGGAGACGGCTCATCTCTGGCATCTCAGTGCGTGCCATTTCCCATCTCCCTTTCACTCCCCTCTGGGGTGCCGGTGCTCACCCGCAACGAGTGACCTCATGAACCGGGCCACGCACAAGCTCCAAGGTGGAGGAGGCTCCAGAAGCACACTCCTCGGGCCTGCGTGCACATCTGCTCTTCACGAGAGCAGGGCGCTGAAGGAACGGGCCGAGCTGTTTCAGAGCAGAAGTCAGCCAGTTTTTCTCCACACAGCAAATGTAAGCAGAATGCTGTTGTATAACTTAAGGTGACTTGCAAAAGAAGGTAAGAAAAAAAGGTAGGAAGCCCTTAAAAGCAGATTTGAAATAAGCAAGAGGAAAACCAGGTACATGAAGTAGTACAGGCTTACGCATGAAGTTTTAAGACTGAAGCCAAGCTATCCGGAGCAAGATGAAATCATCTCCACCTGCCCAGCACCGCCACTCAAATGTCTCTCCAACGCAAGCACCTCGACACCAACCCGAGCTCTGTGTCCAACAAGCACGTGGCCGTTGCTCAAGTTTCTGCAGTCGAATGCCTACTTCCTCCCCACGTCCCGCAGCCTGGGCAGCTGGCAGAGCGTCAGCTTCTCTGCTATTTTTAAGGCAAGTGTCTAATCTTCAGTTTCAAGTAACTTCTGAAATACCGATTTTGCTCCCTCCAAATCTGGAAGTCAAAGAAATCCTTTCCTTTTTCCACCACCCCTGCTGTTAACAAAGCTCCTGTACTTAGGGATCCTTCTCAGCCGCTCTGCCACTGCCCCCAGCACCAAGAGCGCGGCAGAAGCTTTCAGCGGTTACCTCTTCAGCCCAAGCACAAGGAACCCAGAGGTGCTGCCTCCACTGCTTCAGCCCAGGCAGTAACCTGGGTTTTCAGAGCATCTCACCGATGCTCACCCAAAAACGAGGTAAGGACACAGCAGCTCTGCAAGCTGCAGGAGGCTGACAAAGTTTGGAACTACTCGGGTCTCCAGTCGCTTCGGAGAAAGCCGCTAGTCTGAGGTAACTGCGCAGCGTGCTGTCAGCACTCAAAGCTGCCACCCACCACGTGTCCCTGTGGCTACCACTTCAACCAAATCACCTGCCGAGCTGGCCACCAGATTTATTCACTCCATCAGGAGGGGGTATTTCTTCAGCACATTTCCTTCAGCACAGTTTAAAAGGGAGGAAATGAAGGTAACAGAATGGGTAAGCTGAGTACGACAGAAAGTTTGGGGATTTAGGAGCTTACTGAACAATACGTGCCCGACACCTGCCAAGTTTTTGCACCTATGGCTCCACTGCCCACGGAAAAGGGACTGTGTAAGAGCCCAGAGAAGCCTAACTGCAAGAAACCATTACCTACCCACAGAGAGAAACGGCCGAGGAACAGCAGCTCAGCAGCCCTCACATTCAGGGGGGATCAGAGGAAAACCAGCAGACGCACGGAGCACCTCTGGGCAGGGTCCCTCCCTCTGGGCAGGGTCCCTCCTGACAAGTCAAACTTACACTGAACTCAGCTCCCTCCAAGTACTACTTAGAAGCTACACGCCGAAAATGGTTTCCAGTTCCAACACACATTCTTGACACCAAAACTCTGCAAAACACAGCTCTCTTCGTCCAAGCCCTTTGAAACAGCAGCCAGTTTGACACCACCCAAGGAATGCTGACTCCCTCAAAGGAAGATGAAAATGAAGCGGCGCTGTAAGGACAGGTCAGCGCTAAGAGCGGAAACACCTAACTTTTGGAGGCTCCAAATTAATTTGGGTTTTAGCATTCTCACTCCCAAACATAGGGAAGGAAAGAAGGGTGATCAAAAAGGATTACCAGCATTTTCTGAACAAAGTGCATCCTCAAGTAGCAGTCATGCAACACCTCTGTGCAATGATGGGACCTCGCCAGGTGGCAGTTTGACAAGACACGGTCAAGCCAAGAGCACTGCAGCGCCCCGTGGGCACCCCAGACACCCCATGGACACCCCAGAGAACCAGTCCTTGACAACTGCTCCAACAGCAACAGCAGTGCACACTGCTGTGGCCAAGACCAGCCTGGAGCTGCTACCTCTGTAAAAAGGAGTTCCCTGGGACCTCAGCCACCGCCCCATCCTTCGGGCTGCCTACGGTGACAATTCACTGGAGAAAAGGGTTCCAGGGACATGGGCACAGAAGGGTGAGCTCTCCAAAACTACGGTAGTGGTGTCAGAGTATTTCCCTGACAACTTCTGATTAGACTTCTGACGTGCAATTTGCTTTTTATCACATGTGGATCTAGAGTGCATCACAGGTGCACAAGGCCCCTTGCTGAAAGACGGAATTCCAACCCTTCTATATTTCTAAGCACACCCATCACAGCTGCAGAGTGTGCACAAGAACTTCCAGGAGCCCTGGCTACAATTCTTACTGAAATGAAATCTCAGTGTCCTGTGGTCACACGCAGCCCCGGACAACCAGAGAGCTCGCCAGGCTGAGACGGAAGGGATTCGTGGGCAGCCTGACTCCAAAGCATCCCTCACGGAGCCAGGGAATCAAAGGCTGACTTGTGTCCACGCCAACAAACTAGTTCACTCTCACATTAGGCACCTTCTTCTAAGGTCCTAGTGAGAAGCTGGCAGCTAACTGCCTCCTAGGAAACAAGCTGCTGACGGCTGAAGTTATCTCGTTGGTCGTTCCTGCTCACGCTAACATCATGAGAGCCTACGACACACGGGGGACGATCCCACCAAACCCTCCACGCCACTCAGCACGTTGTAAGTGAAGAGGAAAGCAAAGTGGCCCTGGCACATGGACGGGGAGCCATCCACGCTCTTGGGAAGACAACAGGGTCCGCTTGCCACGGCCAGTTTTCTTTTCAGGACACCCACTGCAGCTGCCCGTGTCACCTGCACGGCTGGCACACACAGCCCCCCTCCCCCACTCCTGCCCACTCGCACCCCAGGGTGTGCCAAAGGGAAAGGCATGATGTCCAGAGCAGCAGGGAAACCGGTGCCAGCCTGGCAGGGCCCCAGAGCTACGGGGGAATCTCTCGGGAAAGGCAGAGAAAGGGCCAGAGAGTGGAGGGCAAGCGTGCCCAGAGAATTAAAATTCATTCCCCCAGTCTTCCCATGAAGAAGGACAGGGACTCTGCTCCAGGTATGACTGAAGTGCAGTCCAAGGGCCTCAGGTCACAGATGCAGCAGATGGAGTAACTCAAATTGTACTCGGAAAATGCAACAGAAATTCAGGCTGTACCATGGCCGGGTGCTGCAGCTTCACACAGTCCTTCAGCCAGTTGTTCTCTCCGGAGCAGACAGAGGTTGCCAACCAAGAACTGCACTGTGGGATTAGCCAATGTTTATGAAGTGCTTTAAAGATTAGAAGTGTCACCTATGTGCTAAATATTTCCCCAGTGCTATCAGCCCGAACAGCAGCCGCGTATCTTGTATCTGCTCCTGCTGATCTGGAGCTGGTTGCCGAAGGCGTCAGTCAACCTGCCTTCCAACCACTGCGCCTGGCATTAACTCCAGGGGCGTTCTCAGACACATCCCAGGAAAGGGCAGAATTAGGGAACTCTAACTTCCAAAAACTGCTTGCAGAGCGATGACAGCAGCATCACCTCAAGAGGCTGAGGGATTTATTTTTTACAACATTCCCATACGTGTGCATGGGACGGGAATAGCCTGGAAGAAAGTCCGAGCGTGCGAAGAGGGAAGAGGCCCTCAGCACCACTCGTGAGACAGAGCTGGCTCACCACGTATCAAAAGGTACTTTGTACACATCAGCTTGATAGGAGCCAAACGGACCCCGGAGTCCTTCATTCCCCATAAGCTATGTGCATACATTTGGCTCGCAGTCTGCCACCAGTGAGGAAAATTAACTCCATGGAAGGATTCCCTTAACAGGAGCTCCGTGACTGGAGAGGTCACACCACAGATTCAGAGAGGACCATCACCCGAACTGGATGCTGGAATTCTCTTCACAGCCTCTCTCCAGCCAGCCAGCCTGCAGACCCCCAGCAGCAGCAGCACCCACACGTCACCGTGCCAGCAGCGTGTGACCGGTGACACCACTGCAGCCCACTTGGCCTTGCGTTTTCAGAGCAGCTCCAGGCAGACCCAACAAGATGCTGCAGCCCCGTGCTGTGTCTGCAGAGGTGGACGTGCCGATAGCCAGAGATACAAGCGCGTGGTGCCGAAGGACAGAGGAGCTCGTGACCAAGGAGAACACCACCCAAAGCCAAAACAGTGTCACCACAATGCTTGGAGGCTCCTTGGGTGCACAAAAACAACAGCAGAACCCAAAGAACAGTGGTCAGCAGTCAGCTCCTTGCAGCCCAGGGGGAGGCGTGAGGGAAGAATCCCCTAAAAGATGACAGGCTAAGACCACATCAGGAGCAGACCACAGAGGAGATGATGGTGCTTGTCTCACACAGGTCTAAAAGTTTCCTGGGTGCTAACAGCTGCTGACAGACCGGAGGCCAGGCAGGCACCTGGCAGAGGTGGCCAGGCCAGGGACAACCTCGGCCGGCTGTACGGCACGCTTGTTTGCACAGGGGCTGGAAGGTGTGCAGGTCGGTGTGGCTGACAGCTGCCTCCGACTTGGTATCGGGTGACTCACCGAAGTCACACATCACAAACTGCTCTTACTCAAGCCATGAGTTAGTAGGAGGAGATTTTGAAAACTCTGACCTGAAGACATAGCTCAGTAGAAATATTTCTCCTGCCAACACAAGCCATGGTTGCAGAGCCGCCAGCACCCTTCCCCGTGCAAAGCCAACTGCAACCAACAGACCCGAGCAGATGACAGGGACTGCCCTTCAGGATCTCAAAACACATTCAACAGAAGCAATAAAGCTGAGCAAAACATAAAGCAACCCGAATCAGCATTTGATTTGAGAGGATATTGCTATTCTAACCCACGACTGGAGCATCCCAGGGACTGAATTTCCCCACTAACAGCTCCAGTGCAGAGCTGAGGTTTCCACCTGTGAGGAGGAGGTGGAACCAGGGGAGGCTCACCACAGAGCAGCCTTTGTCCTCAGACCCACCAAGGATAACCCATCTGCTCAGCCCAAATCCCTTCTCCCTCCAACCTGGCAGGATCTGAACTGGGAGGAGAGGAAGCAAGCTCTGTTTCAGGCAGCAAAAAAAGGTGGAGCTGACACACAGACCGGGTAAGGTTTTGACTTTGGAGACCTACAGGTAGTAAACAACAAGTGTTTGGCCACTCCCCTCCGAGACACAGCCTTGCTTCAGGAGAGCCAGCTCAGTGTCTCCACAGAGCTCCTCTTGTTGGGACAAGCACGTTTGGTCAGGTGACTATTTGGGTGATGACTCACTGGAACAAGCCAGGGCACCCTACCCCACAAAACCCCAAAGTGCTGACTTAGGGCCTGGGATGCAAATCCTCCGGGAAGTGGCATTTCCCCACCACTGAGGGCAGAGCCACCCAGCCCTGGTCACTGCTGCACACGACAGCAGGACAGGGCACAACCATCCAGCTGCTCCGGGCACGGCACGAGGCAGCACTCCTCCTGAAGCTGTCCATCAAGTATACACGTCTACGTTCAATAAGTGGGAGTGGAAATGATGTTTGGGGAAGGACTGGTACCGACAGTGAACCAGCTGGCTCGGCTCGAACGCTGGGACACTAGCAAGGCCAAAAGCAGTCTGGTGAAAGGCAGTGCTGTACAGAGAAAACCCCACTTCAGCTGCAGCTCTTGCCTTCAGGACAGATCCAAAGAGAAGGCAACAGGAACATGCAAGCTTTATAAAATATTCTTGCTCTCGAGCACTTCTAAAGTTGCCTTTTTTCCTTTTAACATTTGTGCTCTGCAAGCCAACAGCCCGGCCGCGCTCCCTCCCTGCCCTCGCAGGCGGTGGGTGCAGCCCTGCCTGCCTGGCACCTCGGCCCTGGCTCGGAGGCGAGCCCACAGCGGCCACGCGGGGGGCACTTCTCCAGCCACTGCCACTGCTGGCTCACCAAGCACGTGAGAGCCACAACCCGTGACGAGCCCGGCAGTAATTGCCGTATCAATTCCGCCGCTGCTCCGGCCAGAGCACCGCCTGCAACTGTAAACCAGAAACCTTTTACTGTCCTGCTCCGTTAGGGAGAAAATACCTGTGAGCAGCAGCAGCACTCGGAGCCCGCTGCCCTCTTTTCCACCGTGACCTGGGGGTGGCCGAGCCACACAGGGAGAAGTCGTGTTGAGAGATGCTGGGGGGGGCAGAAGCAGAGACAGCTCATTCCACATGTCGCTGATGGGGTCAGTGCTGCTCACGCCTTTTCTTGCTGACCTCCCTGCAGAGCTCAAGATGCTGGAAAGCCCAGGAGAAGCCAGATGGACAGACCAACAACCCGCCTTCAGATCTGGTGCTCCTGCAGCCTGGGGACTGTTTACAAACCGGAGAGCAAGAGCCTGAGAATTAAGCAACCAAACTGGGCACTGTGCTACAAAATAGCCTTACAACTGCTCTGCTGTTTACAAACAAATATCTGGTATTTACAAAATTCTCAAGGAAAGGGAAACATTCTGAAGGACTCTCTGCAGTTTATAAAACATTCCCACCCACTGCAGCCTTTATAAAGTAACTCAGATGCTTTGCAGAAGCAAGAGCAGCATCGGCAAATTGCTTCCAGCCCCCAAACGCTGGAGCTCCCGGTGCCCTCGGCAGCCCTGTGCCCGAGAGGCAGCTCTCCTGGCCCTGAACAGGGGGCTGCTGGGACAGACCAGCGTGGGGCCTCCAGAAGTCTCCTGTCTCACCCCACGCAGGCCTGACCCGCTTTTGCCTGGCCGTGCCGGGCACCGTTGCCATGGTGAAAGCTCTGACACGTTCAGTTTTCCCTCCGATTTCCTGCTGCGCTGCAAGCTACTGCTGCTCTGCACCTCGCTGCCAGGGAACCCGCTGCCACCCACACGGACCAAGAGGGGCTTTGGCCACGTGCTGTCCTCGCCTGGTCACTCTGTCAACAGTGTTTAAGGTAACTTTGGTCCCACTTGCATTAAGTCAAGCCTCTCGTGCCTCACCTCCAGCAAGATGCCTCAGGTACTCCACTCGTGTGCTCTCGGGACGTGCAAGATTTGATACAGAGATGGTTTTGCATTTTAAACCCATCAGCCTTTAAATCAAGCCCTATAAGAGTTCAAGATATTCTATCATCACCAAAAAATGTTGCCCTAGCAGAAAAAATATGCATGCCTGGCCTGATCTGGATGGCAACCACTGATAATCCCAGTCTCAGGACAAGCTGCCAGGCTGACTCTGAGCACTGAACCCCTCCTGTCACACGTGTGCTCACACCAGCTTCCACTCCCACACCAACAGGCACGACTCGAGAGCTCTGAGCGCAGCAGCAACGCAGGAGTTCTGTAAACCTTGATCAGCAACACAGAACAGGCGACTGCTCGCAGAGCAAGGCGAGCTGACACACACTTCCTCAAAGCAAATGGGAGTGCGAGCCCTGCCATTTCCCACAGCGTGTTTCAGAGAGGAGAATTAACAGCTGATCCTCCTGGAGACACTACAGCCCAGGCAGTAAACCCCCCAGGCTTCTCTGGTCTCTCACAGGAGTCACCCACTAACCTCATGTCCCAAGAAACAACAAACAGTATTTGCACAAGAAGGACAATTCATTTCCTTCTCTTCTCAAGCAGCTCTGAAATTCCCAAATGAAGCTGTCCCCAAGACGACACTCAGCAGGAACCTGATGCTGTTCCACAGGCCCTACCAGCACATCTTCAGAAACACTTCAGAGCTGCTGGTCTTGCTGTTGTCAGCTCGAGAGCAGAGCACACGAGAGCAGCCATTGCCACCAAAGAAACCAGAGAGGACTAAATAGGGTGNCTACCAAATGACTCAAACTGCAGAAGTGCCTCCCAAGGGGGAAAACACCCAGAGCTGGGCTTCACTTGTCTTCTTACTGGGCCGTGGAAGTCTCAGCCTGCTGCAGAAATACTAGCATTTTGTTCTGACTCAGCACAGGTTTCCCCGTGTGCCTCCGCTGCCGGGGGAACACACAGCCCTGCGTCCCTGCCGGGGCAGCAGGCACACAGCAACACCCCCCCTGCAGCCAGTGCAGGGGGAGCTACCACGACACCTTCTCCTCCACCAGCTCCACGCGTTGTTTCCAACACAGAATGGCACCAGCAGCAAGGAGGAGTCTTTAGGGGTTTTANCAGGCTTCCCAAGTCTCTGAGAATCAATCCAAGGAACAAGACAGACAATTGAACGACCCTCAGAGGCTGCCTCCCACCCTGTCAATAAAAGCCAGGTGGCACAATCTCAAATCCCACCCTGCAATCTCTGCAGCACATTTTCCTCTGAGCTCACCCAAAGGCACCAGCTCCATACCTGCGGCTCTCAGCAGTGAGGACAACAAGTACCAAACCAGGACCACGAGCACACCCAAGCAGCCACGGGGAAGTGGAGACTGAGGCCCACATTGTCTACCAAATGACTCAAACTGCAGAAGTGCCTCCCAAGGGGGAAAACACCCAGAGCTGGGCTTCACTTGTCTTCTTACTGGGCCGTGGAAGTCTCAGCCTGCTGCAGAAATACTAGCATTTTGTTCTGACTCAGCACAGGTTTCCCCGTGTGCCTCCGCTGCCGGGGGAACACACAGCCCTGCGTCCCTGCCGGGGCAGCAGGCACACAGCAACACCCCCCCTGCAGCCAGTGCAGGGGGAGCTACCACGACACCTTCTCCTCCACCAGCTCCACGCGTTGTTTCCAACACAGAATGGCACCAGCAGCAAGGAGGAGTCTTTAGGGGTTTTAATCTTACACTTCCCAAAGTGGCTCAGGTGAGAAACTACCCCTGCAGAAGGCACATATTAAAATCCTTGTACACAGAATGAATCAGGATGATTTTTATTGGTTTCTAATGAGATTGTGCTTGAAAACAAACAGTCCCTGTATAACCAACAACCCTCCTGCTGTGTCGAGCACTTGAGATGCAAGAACAGGGATGGGCTTTGTACAGCCAAGAGCGTATTCCTTCATGGCTACTGGGTAACGACTCTGTTTGATAATGGTGTGTTTATGCGTGCAAAAACACAGAGTACAAGCTATGCTATATAATAATTGCTCTTACTGGGGGGAGCAGGGAGAAGCCCTACAACCTCAAAGCCTGCTGAAGCCAGCTACAGCCATCACTAGCCCCAGGGATGCAGAAGAAAGCAGATGCAGCAGAAGCTTTCAGCAGAAGACCCCTGGTGTCACCCAGCCACCAGGTTCCATGAAAGGCTACTGTAAACAAGCGGCACCTTATCCTTCCTGTGCTCCTAGGCAGGGAGAGGCCAGAACAAGCCCCCCAGCAGCCCGCAGGACCTGCGGACACAGGCAGCAGTGGGGTCAGCGACAGTCAGGAGCAGCCCCGGCCCTGGGACGCCGCCGCGCTCGCTGCCAGGAGCCCCGTCCGTCACTGCCACTCCAGTCCAGCTGATAACCCTGACACAGCCACTTGCGAGATTACAGCCCCAGGATTTCCTACAAGCACAGCTCGAGAGGAGAGACTAAGTACCAAGACTAACACTTTTCATCTTCGTTTGCTGCCAGTGGTGCTGAGCTTAAACTAAACCGTGCAGCAAGGTGGTCACGCTGCCACGGTAACTGGCCGAAAGGCAAACGTTCCTCTACAACACTGATTATTCTGGGCCAAAGGTGAGCACAGACCACGCTAGGGACCAGTGCCTCTTGCTGCCACGGCACCGCACAAGCCCACGGGGCAGACGTGGCAGGAGGGAGGCAGCCGACAGCGCGGCCGGTAACGCAGCTCAGGTGCTGGGCTGGCAACTGCCCGCACTGTTTGACCTCCAGGCCACAGCAATCCTGGGCCCCAAGGCCGAGGGACACGCAAAAGCTTTCCTGAAGAGACGGACGAGAAGAGATGCCAGGTGAAAAGCAGCATTGCTAACAGCAAGCGTGGACCAACAGCTTTGTAAGATTTGAGAGGCACAGAGGATGAGTTTCTTCACCTTTGTTATAACACAGTGCACGTGCCAGAAGATCTCAGCCCACGTCCCCCAGGGCACGTGCTGCCCTGGCCAGGGTGACCTCTGCACCAGCACTGCTCCAGGCTCCGGGGAGCCTTCGGCAGCAGCACGATGCCCAACCAGACCACATCCTTCCGCCTCAGAGGGGAACTGCCTTCACCTTGGGATCACTGCTGCCACTCGACACGCGAGCTGATCGGCCTCCGCACACAATTACATACAGCTTGTCAACTCACTCCTGACATTAACAAGTCTGGGGTGTTGTGAAATGCTACAATTAGCACTTGGGGAAAGCCTCCGTCTACCCGCCTTTGTCCATCAGTAGAAACTTCAGGGCTCAAAAGACACCGTCCCCCGAGAGAAGGGCCAGGAACAGCCCAGAAGAGCCTGAATGCAGGCAAGGACACCAGAAAAGCTTCAGGCGAAGCGACAGCAGCTGCCCAAGCCTTAGAACCCAGCTGCGCCCGCAGTGCGATGGCCGCGGTTCTCTCGCAGCCCTGGCTGTGGCACCTCTCCACACGCTCCACGCGTGCCTGTGCATGGCATTGCAAACATGGCAAGGTGCTCTCCGGGAAGCCACGCAGCCAAAAGCCCAAGTTGGCAAGAGCAAGCTTGGAGAGATGTCCCTCAGTAAGGAAAAACCTTAAAGTGTGTCCTCCCTTCTGCGGCAGAAATCCACGCGCGCTTCCTCGGCCTTGAACACGCTCCTGAATGAGAGCGACTGTGAAGTGCTTCCAATAGGGCCAAGAGTATTTTAAAAGTTCCTGGGAGGAGACATGAGCCATCCATCTGTTTGCTGAAAGGCAGCAGATGTACGCAGCCTCCAAAGCCAGGCTTTAATTGAAATACTTTACTCCGTTGCCGCAGCCCCACATTCTCTTTTATTCCCAGTAGCACCAAGGCGTGCGTTCTCCTAATGGAGCTCTGACAGTCGTCCTGCGCCTGGCTCCCTGTCAAACCACTCTAGCCTCCAGCTCCAGGCCCGCCGTCGCACGCCGATACCCTACAGAGACTCCTTTTCTTCTAAAGGATCTTCAAAACTCGATAATTAATGTGCTATAACTGCATCAGATACTCTAAGAAGTGGAAGGCAGAGCTTCCGCTTGCCAAACCATACATGGAAGCAGCAAGCGTGGAGGAGATCCTGAACTACAATGAAAACTGTAAATGGGACTGTCAGTAACAGTCATCTCTGTTACCCAACACCAAAGCTTAGCCCAGTGATTTCATCCAGCTGCAAATCAAGACCGTAACTCAACAGATTCCTTCTGCGCACAGCCCCTGTCTGGGCAGCAGAGGCAGGATTCAGCTGCCATGCCTTGGGATGTTGGCCATCCCAGGCTCCCACTCCCGTCACTGGGGAGAAACGGGCAGCAAGGCTCAGCAGCTCACGTGACGTGTTCTAGGGTGGGCTGAAGCACCTTCCAGACCAGCCTCCCACCTCCTCCTCCCACCAGCCAAGCGCAGGCACCCACACCCAATGCCAAGCGACACCCATCCCACTTCAGCAGCACACAGTCCTGGATGCATAGCCATACCCCCACTTGCTTCTCCTGTGGTGCCCACCTGCCAGCTCCTTCACATGGATCCTGGGGAGCTCCAGCCCCCCAACTCCCATGGGGAGTTTTCCCAGGCAAGCACTCCCCTCCGACAGCCTTCACAGCTCTTCCCACACAACAGCCGCTCTGTGCCTCGTGGCATGAGCACCTTTCTGGGCTCTGGCTCGGGGGCACCAAACCAACGCATGGGTTTCTATCCTCAACTCCACTGCAGGCCTTTAACGTCGCCCAGGAAGAGCACCCGCACTCCTGCCAGGACAGCCGAGGTACGGCAGGAATCAAAGCTACCAGGGCCATGAAGTACAGGCCCGAGGCCCCTGCCACAGA
>VWZY01006269.1:285-17351 GCA_013399075.1 Chloroceryle aenea
TTTTTTGTAATTTATGTTTAGCCTACAATTTACAGTGGTCAGTGATCCCCCAGAAGATGAACTGGATCTTGAATGTGAGGATATCGGTTTTGCTTATGTCAGTTTGAGAGAGATATTCCAGAAGCAGAGAGACATCATTGAACAAGATATTGATGGTAAATTTTAGAGATTACTTTCTCGTAACCTTTTCTAACTTAAAAATTGTTTGTTGAATTTCTGCTTTTTTCTGCAAGGAATTGTTTGATATCAAAGAATTTCTTAATGATATTAATTATTGGCTTCTACATTTGTTTGCAAAAGTCTGCATAAACTGTGTACAATTGTTATTCCTTAAAATCTGTTTAAAAAAACAAAACAAAACCAAAACCAGACATTATTCCCAGTTCATAGTAATTAGCTTAAAAAACCTAATAACTTTCAGGACATGTCAAATTACTGTAAGTCTCGATTTTGTACAATACACTTAATTTTAGTAAGACTGCAAGTATATGTTCTGTTACTAAAATTTATGTAGTTCCATATTGCTAATGTCTACATCTTCTTTGAGGCTCTGTTATAGCCCTCAGAGTATCTCAAGCTTGTGTCCTTCATGTGAAACCTCTGTCTCAGACAAGACAAAACACTGGTGGCTTTGGTCAGGTATCAGTTTAGAGTAGGCATCCTACTGTAACTGAACTTTCACTGTGGCTCATTAAAGTAAGGTGAGGTGAGTAGAAGGTGTGGAATCTTCCATTTCCTGCATCCTACACCAACGTTTGCATCATGGTGATAAGAAGATTGAAGAAGGCTACTCAGTGGTTTCATAGACAGTGAAGGAAAATATTCTCCTTGCTTAGACTTTCCTGTTTCCCAAGGTAGGAGGGATATGGTTATCAATGGTGCACTTTTCTCCTTACCTGTCCTTCTCTATTCTCTTTCCCCATTGTGGTAAAGCACAGTGAAGAAGCTGAGAGTATATTTCCTGTAAAACAGTTACTCTCCTGTCGCAGTGAGCGAACCAGCTTGATTACCAGACACAGCGCACCCGTGTTCGCGAGGTACTCTGCAATACCAAGAATTCTAGTTAGCCTTAGTAGATTGCCAAGCTAATGTGACTTGGTTACTCGTACTGCTCTAATTGCCATACCTTGAGTGATGGAGCACTGAGCAGTGAGGGAAAGAAATAGGCTTTCTTATCCATTTCCATTATCATGCATGATTTGCATCCTCGCTGTAGCTAAAATACTCAAAGAACATATCAAAGTTCCAGGAGCACGATAAGGAAAATTCAAAGAATCAGATTTCCATACCCTGGAAAAATAATATAGAGATTTGATGCACTTCTTACTGTGGCTGAACTGCTTAATCTTTTCTCCAAGTAGTTGTATGAAAGCAAATCTCCTTCAAAAAGGTATTTCATAGTCTCTTACTGGAAAATTGTTTTTGTTCTGGATTTTATGGCCATAATTCCCATTGTCATAATCCCCATTTGATAAGATTGGTTAATGGTATAAATACAATTTTGTACTCTTGAAAGTCACCTTTCTCAAAACTCTTAAAACTCCTAATCATCATCTGAGGTAATTATTCTTACAGGAGGGACTACTTTTTGTTACTAGTTGTTCTGTGAAAGGTGAATGGTTACTGTGTAATGACAGCTTTTTTTAAAGTGTGAGGAGCATTTCTTCCCCTAATCATAACACATTTGAACAAATTTTTACTTCATGTACACTATACCTATGAAAGTGATAGACAGAAATATTTACATTCTTATTCCTGTCCACACTTTCCCCTTCCCTGCAGATGCTGTACATTTTAAGACTTTTTTTATTGCATCCATAACCATATTTTCTGAAAAATCATAACTTTCAGAAAAATGAAATTAATTTTACATTAATATATGTCAGATAATGGCAAAAGTAAAATATATCAGGATGATTTCTTGCACAAATTCGTAGTAAAAGGATCTGTTCTTAAGGTCTGGACACAGACTTCAGTTAATTGTAATGGCATAGTAAATAGAATTCTTACTGTACACACTCTGTAAGTGGGATATTGGTTTGAGGGAAAAAGAGTAAACCTAGACACAGAAATTTGTAAGAGCTACCACGTGAAGATCTAACCATTCATAAGTTAGATATCAGAAACTTCATTCTTTTTGAGGACTGCAAGCATCTATCTTTTTCATATCTTGTTCTTTTCACTGCTGATGGTGTGAATGTGGCCTATGTGAAATTTGGAGCTAAGAAGTGAATGACCGAGCAAGAGGCTGCATGCAAGAGAGTATACACGAGATGTAAAACAATGTTGCAGAGATAATATGACAGTATTAAAACAGAAAATAAAATTAATTATTTCTTCTGATATCATTAGTTAGTCATCCTACCATCCTTGTAAGTAAAAAGAATAATGTTCCCTTAAGTGTGCTCTTTGACAGTTCACTGAGTGATTTGTCCAAGGATATACCAAATGGTTTGGATCTCTAAGGAGAGAATCCAGACTGTCCTCCAATAGTTCTATCAACAAAGTAAATGATGGAAGGTTTACCCTGTGCTTTTCCTTCTCCAAATCTCTTCCAAGCTGTCCCAGCAGCTTTGAAGTTGTAGCATGCACTATCATTGTGTGTCCCAGAGTACTTATGCCAGTTTATACAGTAGGTACATAACATTGCCATTTGTCTGCTCTATCATTTGCTTTGAAAACATGTCCTGTCAAGATTATTTGATTTTCTTTAAATTTCATCTAAAGTCATCTTAGTCAGCCCCATTGCTTTTCATAAAGGACTGGGAAAGAGCCTCATTTTTGACTGTTAGCAGCATGTTTTTAATGACAGTAGCAGAGATTGTGGCCCTCTGGGCTTACTTAGATGTTGTAAAAGAGTGCAATTTTAAATAATGTTTGCTAATTTCTGTAAAATAGAAATTTTAAATACTACTTAAACTCACCTAGACATGGTATGAAGGTAGTTGAATAGTTGAGTGTAGGGGAAGTACCATCTTTGTTGACACTTCACTGTTTTATAATACACAGAAGCCTGTAGTTAATATAATTTTGAATTGCACCAACAGGAAAACAAAATAAATTAGTGTTTAAGACCTAGTAACTGTCCAGGCTTATTTGGACTGGGCATACACACAGTGTAGAAAATGCATTAATAAGTATATTTTTTTACTTAAAAGTACTTTTAAGTATACATGTATGCCTTTAATAGAGTTTGAAACTTCTATATTTATGTAGTGTGAAAAATTAATTTATCTAGGCAATTATCACATAGATAGTATTTCAAAGTTGATTTCAACACAAAGACTTTTATTGATGTACATTCTAGTTCTTAGAGTACTCAGTTTCCAGTAGGCTCAGTGCCTGCACTGGAAGCCTTATTTATTTATTTATTTGTTCTCTCAGGGGGTTTTGGTTTGGTTTTGTTATTTTATGCATATGCTACGTGCCTTTTAATATGTCCAAATGCTAAGGAAAATTTTGAGAACAAAAGCAAAACTTTAAATGAAATTGCTAATGCTGTTTTCTGGTGTTTCCTTTCTAGTTTTCAATTCACGGGATGATAGTGCAGTAATTGGAAAGCTCAAAGTAACAGTGGAAGCCCTCCATGCGCTGCGCTCGGTCTATGAGGAATGCAGAGATGACTCGGAGGCATGAAAGGGAAGTTTGCCTACAGAAGTTCCTTCTCCCAGTGTAAATATATGCTTGATAGTGCTTCAAAGATGAGATCTTTGTAATTCTTACAGTATATTTAATGTATAATTTATATGAAAAGGATGCTTGATTTGTAGTTGTAAAGTTTTGTATACTTTTTAGTCTGTTTGTTTTTCTATTTCCCCCCTAAGGCTAAGAATCTCTCCACAATGGACAACGTCATGTAAATAATTAATACCTACATGATTGAATGATGTGCTTTATTTGCATTTTCAAGATTTTTTTCCTGCATAAAACAGTAATAAAAATGCAAGTCTAATTTTTAATTTTTAATAAAAAAAACCGTAAGCCTTAGAAAACTGATTAAAAATACTTTTATGTTATCCCTAATCACCCCACTAAATGGAATGCCTGTGATTAGCCTCATTAAGAATTTTATACTGTGAAGATTTTATTAAAAGCAATATATGAAAATTACTTGGATTAATGTGTTAATCTGCCTCTTTAAAATGCTAATATCCATTTTATGCACATTAAATCTCAGTATGTGTTTTCTTTGATGCATGCAGTTCCTATCAATTAAATATAAAAAATGAGGCTAGTTGCAGGACTTATTAAATTACTGCAACCTTTTTTTAAATAACTTTTACCCTTCTACTAACATTATAATCAGCTGTTTATGATTATCATGATCTGAAGTAGGGGGAGGGCAGGCACAATCATTTTTATGTACAGTAAAAGATTTACTTTCCGCCAACATCTGTCAAAGCACAAAAAGAAGCCATACAGTATCAGATTTTGCTGCACCTAGTTTGAGCTGTAGGCACAGGCAACTGTGTTTTCATTTGGGTTTTGTCACTTCTGGAACTTACATCAAATATATACAATAAATTGTTCTATCTGAATAACTGGTGTGTAGCTTGGAAAGTTAATTTTCCAGCTTTCAACCAATTTCAGTGAAGGATTTAATTGATATTTTTAATGGAGCTGTGAATCAATGCTGCAAAAGGATTGTCTCTTGAGAATGAGGATCTAATACATTTCATTTTTTAATTTTCTTTTTTATTTGTCATTTTCTTCAAAGGATTTTTTAGGCTGTGGATTTCCACTGTTTGCAAACAGGCTATGTTTCTTCATAAGCATATGTAAAGTATTCGGGGAGATAAGTAATTTATTAAAATATACCTAATTTGCCGTGGTATATTAAATCTCTGCTTCAGTGATCACAGACCATTTCATTTAGAGAATTAGGCATTCCCTCTTTGTGTGATTAAAGCTCTGGAAAATGAGTTCTTTGCTCCTATTTGTGAACATTCAAAGCCTGCTAATGGCAAGAAGATGGAATAGATTATGAGACAATTCATTACAGTTCAACAGAAAAAAACCCACAGCTATAATGCAGAAATGCAAGTATGAATATCTGCATATAGTTTGAACCATCTGTGCTCTAATGGCTTCAATAATGGCTCTTCGTCTTCAGTAGGCTTTGAAATGACATCCATACAATATTAATTTGTTGATATACATTATGAGGCCAATGGAATGAATATATTCTGACCACAGGAATCTCTGAATTCCAGCGTGAACCAATGGTTGTCTCCATTTTAGGACCTACCATCTTCAGTAGTACTTCTCATCCAGACTTTGCCAATCCTCGCAGCATTTCATTCCTCTGGAACTTCTCGGAGACCACAGACAGCTGCATTTCTCAGCCCCTCCATTCTTCGGTTAACGGCCATATGTTTGTTGTCATTTGGGCTGGCGCTTAGTTCATCATTTTGGCCACTATTTCTAGCTTTCTTTGGCTCTCTGCATCTATATTGTCAATAAGACTGTTATTATACATTACAATAATTTGAAACAGCCAGATTGAACACTGAGATTAACCGAGTGGCTTTTCAGAAATTTAGTTGCGGTATTCTGTCAGGAGGTTCTTATTATTCTTCTAATACTCTGCAAACCAAACTAAATATCCTGCACATAAACAAAGAAGCAAATTGTATTGAGTTTTCGTGTGTGACTGTTTACTGACTTGCAGGAGAAGTATGTAACTGGTGCTTGTTTACTTCTGAAATAAACCATGTGGTAAAATTAGAAAAATCAGGGATGTTCATCTCACTTAAACGTTTACAGTAACACTCTTAGCACTTAATCTTCACCATCTGAAATTGAAAACTTCGAAACCAAGCGTTCATATATTCATTAAACACAGACCTCTTCGGTAAGTTGCTGCAGAATATTCCAGCTGACATTCGGTTACATTGTGTTAACTGTTCTCAGTGACTCCAACATTAACAGGCCTAATTTGCCTCAGGTTCCGAAGCGTGTTTCTTCCTAAGGCTCACTATTGCTCAGGTTTGGATTTAAAAAAAAATCATCTTTATATCTATTTGTGTTTATTACTAAGGTATAATATTCAGTGAGGATTTTTTCAACAGATGGATTGTATTATCTTATGCAACATAAACATAGGAACATACTAGAAAGTCTTGTTTCTCCATTAAGTAGTCTGCATTTCCAACATGCTTTGAAATCTTATGTCTGAATGCTGCACTGTGCAGGGAAAGAGGGAAGTGTCATCTAGTCCTATTTTGTCCAGATTTTAGCTACGAATAGCTTGAAGAAAACTTTGAAGTACTCTCTAGCCTAAAGCAAAAAGTATCCTTTTTTTGTGTGTGCAATAGGTCAGCACTACTCTTTTAGCAATTTGAAAAGGAGCCTTCTTAATTCTGGGTACTACCATACTTTAAAATGTTACTCAATTTCAATTAATTTTTGTGGCATGAATAGGTAATTACTGTTTTTATGGTGTAACTTGGATGCACCAGTGGTCCTGCATAAGATGAATTGTGTGGGATCAGCTGATGAGTTGTATTATTTTATAATTTTTCCCATTAATTGTTACAGCTTAGAGCTTTGCTGTGCTATCTTCTTATCTGATAGAGTAGCAGCTACTCTCCAGGTGCCCCAGGTATGTTTATCAAGAACGAAACTTAAGTTTATTGTAAAATAAAAATATTTTTCTTTTCTTTTTTTTTTTTTAAATGTTGCTTTTAACCTGGTATAACCTTAACCTAGGGATGGAAGTTATGGGAGCAATTGCATCATGAACCAAGGTAACACCTTTGTGAACTCAATCAGTTTTGCTGACCAGTAAGTCACAGCTTATCTCATTATATGCTTATAAGAGTAGATAAAATATTATAAAGCATTTGGAAACAATATTACTAATAACTTAAGTACTGATCTTTGATTGTAGAAGTTCTGTGAAGCAAGTTATAATTACTTTTGGTCATGTTTTAAGGTGTAGTTGGACATTAATGTAGCTCAAAGTCACCAAAGATATCAAAACTAAATATTAACTGTTAAGTCTCAGTTTCTTGGTTTCTATTAGAATATCAGAACTGAGAAATAAATTCAAATGCAGACTTGAAATTGTGCAACAAACATTATTGCATGCTTCAGAGCCAAAGAAATATTTTATGTTGTGGATAGATGGACAGGTCTTTTTGCAGCTGATGATAATGATTTATACTTTTTTTTTATATATGTCACAGAAGAATAAATACTTTTCTTCAGACTTTCTTAACATTACCTTTTATGATATAGCTCTTAGTACTTGGACTAGATTCCAATCCTGCAGCTAATACTGAATTGAATGCATTATTTTGCCTGTATGAAATTAATTGCAGAATATAAGTTGATACTTCTATATGCATGTGAATAAAAATTTACTCTTGGTGTAGTATGCTATAGGTAGACTACTCTGTGCTTTTTGTTAGTTCCTTTTTGGTATTGCTGACAAATATAAATACTCTTCTTCAAAAGTTACCTCATCCCATTTTAAAAGATAAACTTGGTTTTCATCAGAACAATTTCTCATTGGAAAAATTTGACCAATGTTTTGTTTCTTATTATAGTACAATCTTAGCACTAAGGATGTGACTTTCAAAGACTCATTTAACAAACACTTCAGCTTAACTCATAAGCACTGAACTCCTCCTAAACTGTGTATCTGTGGGCTTTAGAACCCACAGATTTTTATTTAAAATTTTTATTTAAAGATTTTTATTCAAAAGCTTTTCTTATTTCTGAGGTACTTGCTGAATTATACTTGAAGATCTCAACTTTTCATGGGATCAAGTTGTAACTCAGTCCAAGCCAAGTTTCACTTCAAACTTAAGTTGCTTGTAACCAATCAGTTAAGTGTTGAGGATGATTTGTCTAAGAAAGCAAGTGATGCTGAAAACAGAAATGCTTATAGGTTCTTCGTAGTTCTACCACTATACTAATTAGGATAGGATCATTCAGGTTAGAAGGGACCTTGGGTGATCTAGCCTAACCTACTGCAGGTTTAGCTATTATAAATTATATATATAATCTACATATTACATATAATATATACGCTGTATATATAAAATATATATGTGTATATATATATCATATATCAGCAACCACGTTGCTTAGGGCTGCATCCAGTCTGGGTTTGAAAACCAACCTCCAAAGATGGAGGCTGCATAACTTCTCTGAGCAGCCTCTTCCAATGCCTCATGGTGAAAAAAGGAGACACATAAGCCAAGCCTAGAAAACAGCTCTTACACATAATATACCATCTAATCACCTCATCTGTCTTTTATTTTTTAATTCTACGGGTGGCATAATCACGACCTTGTTTGTCACTTGCTTTTAGCCACATCACATTTTGCACAGCAATAGAAATAACTAGGCATTTTAGTGTTGACTTTCATGCCTGCTGCCTTGCAGTATGCCATCAAGTTTCCATCCAGTTTTGTGAAGCAATTAGCAAGAAATCACTGTGTTATTGTTAACTCTGGTTTGCTCAGATAATTTTTCTGTAGATTTCTTGTAACCAATTCACTGTGGCTTATTCCTGGGTTTGTTATATTGGGCTTAGATTATTTTAAGAGTGAGGAAAACAGATAAATCAAACAAGACCAGGCTCACAATGCAATTATACTCTTCATGACCTTCACTCATGAATTCTTAACACATTTTGGATTTACATAGAAACTGTGTTCCCTGAGCTGTGAGAAACAGGGATATAAACCTGGAACCTCCGTCCACACCCATTCTCTGTATCAAAATAACATCTTGCTTCAGTAGTCCAACATCAATAGCTGCAACAATGCAAGACAGGTCTTGCACTTGATCTAGCTGTGATTTGTTTAACATTTTTGTGGATTTGGAAAATAATTTATTTTGTATTTAGACAAACTGTCATTCTTGTTGAATGCAAAATTACTTCCTTATGTATTAAAGCTGCAAGAACTGAACTGTCCTTGAAAAACCATTGGAAAAATGTGGCCCTTTTCCTACCAAAAAAAAAATTTAAAAAACCAATAAATTCAAATTTATTTTCTTTGTGGCACTATCATGCAAACAGTGATTATTCTGATAACCTACAACTTTGACTTCAATAACAACAAAAAACTGAAAATGTTTTACCATGTATAGGGCAGTTTTCCCAGAGAAATGAAAGGGGGCAACACTGATCAGCATCTGACTCCAAACACACAGCACACGAATAGCAAATAAAACACAGCAAATGTAAGAAAAGAACATACTGAAAATGCTTCTATGTTTTGAAAATATTTTACCTCTGTAATAAGCAGTTATTGTAGTATACCAAACCCCAGACCCATTTGCAAACTTTCCAATAGGTTGGTAATGTCAACGGTATCATTTACATCTTAGAAGAAATACACAGCAATGGAACTATTTATAAAGCAGGATCAGTTGTGTGTCAGCATACAGTAAATAGACCCTGAGCAATAATATATGTGGGTTTTTTTGTAGCCTATCTTGTCAAACAAGTTAATGGAACTTATAATTTCTTTTAGAATGGAATTCACGGTTATCTACTCGAAGTCTTTAGTAACAGATACTTTGCAGAACTTTGTGAGAGTAATGAGGGATTATGTTTCCAGCCACAACATCAGACAAATAGGATAGGGGCCTGTACCACAGCCCCTCTACAGCTATTACTGCATCCTACAACAGCATACGTGTTGTGGAAAGCACTGATTACTGTGGCTTTGTAAAATCTCTTTGGTATCTCTTCCTTCTGAGTTGGCCCGTTTAGGGACAGCACAGAAGCGGACTGTTATGAAGTGTATGGACTGTTATGAGACTTGCTGTTTCTCCACTTTTATCATTCTTTGGAGGACAGTTTTCCTACAGCAGGTAAGTGGGAGGAAGACTTTTCTACTAAGGGTGAGTTATGTTTTTAAAGTCAACATATGAAAAGGCTTTGGAAAAAAATTGACAAGAACTCCTTAGATGCTGTAAATCAAAATACTCTTGGGGTTTGACTTGCACTTCAGTAAATGAAAAGTCTTCATCCCATCAGATCCATAACCTTAAATTTTGCACTTGGTTGATTGTACATTTTGATGAAATTTTGGCAAGTTGCATTGGTGACAGAAAATAGAATGCAGAATGATGTTGAGCAGAGAGAAAGGGCACAACTAAACTACCTAGTCCATTTGGCTGTCCTACTGGGATGACCCTCCTCTGCCTAAGGAACATCTCCTACCTAACTACTGTCCATTGGAAATGAAATCCTGAATAAAAGTCAGGAGGCAAATGAACTGGAAGTTGAGTTCAGGCATGCAACTCATGAAAGGCTACTTAGAGAAAATTATCAAGGGGAGAAAGAATGGAAATAAACTGTTTGGCTTCACCTGGAGTTAAGTCCTGTCAAAACACAGTAATAAGAACAGCATGATGCTTTGCAGCCATAGGTTTAAACAACAACAACAACAACAAAAAAAGAGCAAGAAAAAACCCTGCCCAGTAATTTCTGAAACGGCACAAATTATGGGATTTTGGGGTAATCTCAAGTAATCTCTTGTGGTAAAAATGTCTGCTCTGCTTTTTGTACTATGCTTTTTATGATTAATTTGGCTTGTAAAGTAGCACTGTTGATACCAGTTACACAAATGCTCTTCGAGTCTTAACATGAAAATAGAAGTTCATTTCAGGAACTGCTGGAGGCTGGATGTTTTTCACATCTTGTAATCCTTGTTTATGTTATGCTCTGTCTATTAAGTACAATACACTTTAAGTGTACTAACTGAAATGGGAGATTTGTATTTTAAGGTGGGGTTATGTTTGGAGAAATAATTGTTAGGTACATCACGGAGAAAAAAACCAAGCACATAGTGTATTTTCTTTGGATTTAGAGCCAGACAAGACATTCATAAGAGCTTATTCTGACCCGCTAACAAAGGCTTGTTGCACTTAGTTACCCACCAGAATTACTGCAGGATCTCAGGACACCTTATAAGAAAGGTCTGCAGTCAGTTTCTCACTTTGTTACAGCAGTTTGACATCCAGTATATTTTAATCTCTCATGTTTGAAGCTTAAATAGAAGATGTAGTTTTGTATGAGTTGGTTCCAAGTATTTGACATTCCTCATTTGAAATCATGCTTCAACACAAATTTGCTGAAAACTCATTGTAGTTCTAACCACTTCAATCTGTGAGCCCTATAGCAACACTAGCCCTAATTTGTGGGTTTATTACTGGTATTATTGTTCGACTTGGTTAGGCTTGCTGTGAAAATACTTTGTGCTACCCCACTTCTTTACTTTCACCATTCTGATAGTTTTTTAATTAAATATAAATTTTAAAGGGAAATCAGTTATGTGCATATGAAATTATATGAATTATATACTCTTTTAATTCAAAACCATGGTTCTATGATATTGTTAAGCACACTTGGAAAAAAATACTATTGTATTTCTGACTGGGTTTTTCCTTTGAGGTCAGGCCTGATTTTAGCATTTGATGTCAGGAGAAATTTGTGGCAAAACTTTTATTTTCCAAGTGATAAAAAATTTGACACACAGTATAGAACATCAGTTTCTTCTTAAATATGGATTTATTGTCAAAATTATCTAATTATGCATGTTAAGATAATTAATGTTTTGTTATTTAGTCCCTGCTCTGGTCTTTAGGGTCTTAAATTACTGCTTTTATACATTCCTTATGCAGGGAAGAATGATTTATCAAAATTTAAGTGTGGAAAAATAATATTTTTAGAATTGGGTTCTCACAAATTCTGTGACAGCAAACTGGAGGAATGTGATGGTCCTCTTTCACTTCTCAAGACCTTCGAGACTGTAGTTTGTTATTTTATCTTGCAGCATTTTTCTAGAATATAAACCAGATATTTCCTCAGCAGACTGCCTGGAGAACAAAATGTGAGTTTAAAAACAAAACCTCCTCTTTTACAAAATTGATATAGACCACAAAATAAACTTAGGTAAGTACTGAAAGTACCCACTTCAGGTCTTTATACTGTATATCAGAACGCATAAAGTACAACTTGTGGGTGAAAGTTGCCCCCTACTGCCTGATGTGACATTTGCATACAGAATAGGAATTCCCAAAGATTTGAGATTAGTCTACTCTTTCCTTAAAGAACATATTTCAATTCTAAATTTTAGAATTTCATATGGACATACGGTGCATACAAGATCAGATGTTACAGGAAAAAAATGAGCTCAATGTACACATCACTGAAAGCCAACAGGTAGCACTGAACAGATTGAATAGTAAAATTCAGGGATCTGTTCCATTTTATTTAGGCCTATACACGAGTGTGAAGCAGATCTGCCATTTAATTTTCATATGAGTCCTAGTACCTGTTGCTCCTGTCTGTACTACTGAATTTTTGTGAAGATCTCTTTCTCTTTTTGAGGATTCATTTGCACTGTTGGGGAGATAGCACCAAGGAGTGTCAGCATGGCAGCACCTCCTTGAACGTCGGTCTAAATGTTAAGCTTTGAGCACCTATGGGGCACAAAGGCCAAGTTAAAGGAACAGAGATGCATGGAGGTTTATTAAATACTTAGAAAGCCCTTGTGGCTCAGAAATTCCCTGAGCTGAAAATAGGTAGAGGGTAAGAGAATATTAGAAGGATGTGTTCTATGTTCTTTTCCTGTTGATATTATTTGGGTACTCTTAGACATTGCAGCAATCAGGATAATCAGCTATATGGACATTTCATCAGACTCCACTATATAAATTTTAAGTAATATATATTGGAATGTGATATTAACTCATATATATTATCCTCTTGGTTGTTAGGCTTTCTACTTTGTTGTTCAGAAGAGTGCTCAACAGTATACTGCATTCAGCCCAGTCCCGCTTGGGACAACAGCATAGCAGATGCTTTTAAACTGAAAAAAGAACAAAAAGCAATCAGGAACTGACATAACGAAAGCTGAAGCACAATACAGGTCATGTATTCTAATTGCTCACATTCTCTTTTTTCTTGAATTCGTTGCATGATAGAGGTCGTGAACTGTACACTGTTTTAAGTTTGGGGTCACAGTGGAACTTAACTATTCTGTAACCCAGTAATCAAATTATCACACTCTGTGGTTTGCTGACTTGCCACTATCTCTATTCTTCCAGCCACTATTATCATTAAAAGAATTTAGAGTTGAGTACGTAACGCTTTGAAGTCGTTAGTGGATGTGAAAATACATACTTGAACAAGCAACCACTGTGGTGCACAAGTTTGAACTTCCTCTCATCTGAACTGTGATGTGGTACCAAAATGCTCAGCTTAACAAGGTTTCACTGTAACCCAAACATACACAGTAAATGTATCTGCATTAAATTAAAACCAAAAAGAACATAACAGTCATATTTGTAAGCATTCACAAACAGGGTCAGACCAAGTTAACAGATTTGAATCTCTATTTCTGAAGGGATGTAGAATGATCAACTTAAAAGCAGGCATCTGGCAGTATTAGAGTTATATTTCTCAGAAAAAAGGAGAGGGGAGAAAAACCCCACAGAGCTTAAGTATTCCAATCCTAGAAACTTAAAGAAAGGTTGACCAGACGTTTAATGAGGAGCTATTTCCACAGTTCCAGGGTTTTGCTTTTTGACATTTACTATTGTAGTTTGGATTTTATCACCTGTATGAATGTTGAGTCACTCCTTAACTTCACTTTCATATTGTCATCTTTATATCAAAAGTTACTGAGTTCATTGCTCTTCTTGTGGCACAATCATCATCACCAGCATCTTACCTTGTCTGAATCTGTCGTGTTCCTACTGATCAAAGTGACCAGAAGTGAAGCCCTACCACTAGTTTTGAGTACAGTTGTATTTGAGATGATGCATTGTATTCATTTAAAAACTTGTACTAATATGCAGTATAAATAGTACAGATACAGACTTTTTTATTTTCCTCTGTTTTTTTACATATTCCTTAGCTGGTATAGCACAGAAACTGACTACATTCCTCTATTGATTGTGCCTTGAATCAGCATAAAATCAGCAACAGAGAGAAATATTACACTGGGCAATCTGAGGTATCCCAGAGCAAAGGCTGGTTTTTGTTTTGTTTTCAAATGTATACCAAGGCAAAAGTCCATCTGTCAAACTAATAGCATGGTCCTGTTTAAAGAAACAAATTCCTACTTGTGTCAATACATTTACTGTAGTTTCCTATTAAACCTCCTTGCAATTTATTACCTTCTTCACTAGATGTAACATATTTGACTGAAAAGTAGTTGCAATAATGTGAAGTTTTCTAGAAAGTCATGAATACCTTACGTGAGTGGAAATGTGTGCAGTTGCCTGTTGCTCCACAGCCATTAATCTGATGAATAAAGAGTTTGCACATGGGTTCACTCAGAGAGTTAACATCTGATTTTATGTAGAAATATTTGAAAGAAAAAGTACAGCATAGCCTGAAGCCTGTAGAAAGACACTTAGAGATTTATTTAATGCAGTTTCTTGCCTTGGTTCCTATTGTCTACTTAGAAAAGAATGTTGTTTTGAAATGTAAAATGAAATAAGGGGAAACAATTCAAGCAACATTTCTAGTGGACAAAAAAAAAAAAAAATCCTTTACCACAAACACATAGAAAACCTGTCGGTTTTCATTACTCATCTGTTGTTCTGCTATTTCATTACCTTCTACATTAAATCAGATGATTCCCTACCTCTACACTGGTGCTTTTGAGATAAAATAAAGGGGCAGGAACTACCTTCATTTATCAATGGGAAATAGCATCAGCATTTGTACTGGGATAGCATTGATGTCAATAATTCATTTTTAGAACAAAGAATGAAAAGAATTAGTAGTTATTGTTTCTCTCTGGGGAGATAAATGTTTGATACAAGAGCTACTACTCAGCTGAACATGTTAAGTTACAGGGCAATTCTGAATCTCAGCTCGATCTTAAGACATATTCTAGTTTCCTGGTGAATTCGGGAAATCCTCAAACGTGAGTTGTGTCCCTGTTTGCTGCTTCTGCTATTTTGAATGTATTGACTCCAGGAGGTTGTTAGTTAGAGTTGGAGGGACTGTGAAATAGGTAGGAGATCTGTATTAATTAGCTGAATTTGTTGAATGACTCATTATTAGACAGATTGTGAGCACTCAGCCTCTGACAGTTATGTCCAGTGCACTGGATGAGAATGGTTGGAATAATACCTTATTAGAATTTCCATTTCTTCTTCCTATAATGGTTTTCAATTATATTTAAGAGACTTCGATCTTGAAGTTAACTCTCATGCAATCAGAAATTGCATTCTTTGACAAAGAATGTATCATGGTTTGTTCATATTATGTACTTGTCTTTAAAAGGAAGACTAGGTGCACCACTTGAAAATACCTTTGTCTTCTTCTGATTGCTATTTTAGATGCTCTTTGCCTCAAGTTTGGGGTTTGGTTTGTTTTGGGGTTTTGGTTTTGTTTGTTTGTGGGTTTTGTGGGTTTGTTTGGTTTTTAGTTAATTTTAGAGTCTTTTCTGATCTGAGTTGGTAAATTGTCTTAAACAGGCTCATGACCAGTGATAGGACAAGGGGGAATGGGTGTAAATTGGAGCACAGAAGGTTCAAGTTGAATGTTCGGAAAAATTTTTTTACTGTAAGGGTGACAGAGCCCTGGAACCGGCTGCCCAGGGGGGTCGTGGAGTCTCCTTCACTGGAGACATTCAAAACCCGCCTGGACATGTTCCTATGTGACGTACTCTAGGTGGCCCTGCTCTAGCAGGGGGGTTGGACTAGATGATCTTTCGAGGTCCCTTCCAACCCCTAGGATTCTGTGATTCTGTGATTCTGTGATTTTGATAGGAAACTGCATTAAATCATCTGTTCTGTGTCCAAT
Organism: Chloroceryle aenea; assembly: GCA_013399075.1. Lineage (NCBI taxonomy): Eukaryota > Metazoa > Chordata > Aves > Coraciiformes > Cerylidae > Chloroceryle > Chloroceryle aenea. The sequence goes on from VWZY01006269.1 coordinate 16,082, forward strand.
GTCTTCGGTCTAAAATCTGTTGCTTGCTTATTTCTGAGCAAATTGAATTCCTTTATACAATGGTGCATACAAAGTTCTAGGTTGGTGGTTGTTGTTGTTGGTTTTCAGAATTAAATCTGCTGACTTCTACAGGTTTTGTAATTAGGAGTAGCTGTGAACTATGCTCAAATGACAGTTGAGTGTCCTCACATTATATAATGTTCCTGTTCTGATCTGTGCTCCACTGCATCTGTGGGGTTGCCCATAGAGACCAGCTGGCCCATGTGCTTGCAAGATAAGCCAGGACTGTTTAGATAGTTTATGGCCAAATACAGAGAGTGAAAGGCAAGAATATGAAAGCTTATCGCTTTACTTTTAGCTGCCCCTGTAGATAGCAAACACTGACTCTGCACAAAAGCCTCTGGCCCTTCAGACATCACTTGGAAGATTTGGCTCTGACTTGCCTTGTTAGAAGTTTCCATAGGAAGGCTTCATTTTTTTGCTAAGTCTTCATGTATTGGAACAAAACTTGTCAGAGCAGGCTTTGCCTTCATTTAGCTTGATTATTAACTTTAGAAGATTATAAAAAGATACAGATACAGGCTGTGCAAAAAAAAAAGGGGGTGTGTGGTTTGTTGGCCTGATGAGGGGTGACAATAAGAGTGAAAAGTTGAACAAGAGTGGAAAGTAAAATAATGCTGTGAAATGAAATGTTGGTGGGGGAAAGGCTTTTAACTCTGAGCTGCAGTCTCGTGTCATAGTGCAGCCTTTCATCAGGTGCTGTGTCCAGAAGCGAGTTATTCCAAATGGGTCATCACTGAGTTGAGATGAAATTACTCATGTTATATTTCTTGATATCAGAGAGATATAGCAATAGTTACATATACTTTGGGTGTGGGGTTTAGAATGAGATATTGACACTTACCAGTTGCTTGTGAAAACTGTCCTCCCTTGATAAGAAAATATGCTGTCATGTCCTGTTGTTCTATTATGAAATTGAATGTACTTAAACTTGGCTTTCCAGAAGTAGTCAAATGCTCTTGAATGGGCAAACCCCCTGTATTTATAGAGTACTTTGAGAAAATCCTTTAACGTTTTTGTGCATATTGTCCAGAACAATGGAGGCATATATGCCCTGGAGTTAATACACGGATGTGTGTGGCAGATGCAAGGCCTGCATATGGACGTTCAAATCCACATCAAGGCTTGTATCAGCTCAGCGTGATACAGCAATTGAGAATGGCTGTTCACAGAGCTCTGGTCAGCATTAGCCAAAAAGAAAAAAAAAAAA
>VWZY01006269.1:17364-41451 GCA_013399075.1 Chloroceryle aenea
AAAAAAGCCAAGCAGGGTTTGCATTCCACAGTGGTGGTGTAAGAGCCTCTGTAAACCTTCCTTCATGTGGGTGCGTATCATTCTTCAGGCACATCCTTGGTTTAGACTAACTGTGACTCACATGGATAATGTGTTAATCTGACATCTAATCTTGCTAAAAAATGGATTAACTACAATGTACACATGACAGAATATATCTAGCAAGTGGTATGATTTTGCTTTTCCAATACTCTGTTCCAGTCATCTCTTTCTCCTTTTGTTCAAGGGCACCATCTGCTCATCAAAAATGGGTTACACTCACTTCTACTTCTTGAAGAAAGATGGCTCCTTTTTGCCATTTAACCTCAGAAAACGTTTTTGAGTTTTTTCTCCCTGATAATTCTTCTTGACATTTTCATATCATCAAAGTTAACTATCTTGCCCATAAAGCTATTGAGGACACCAAAACATCTGCAGACCATGCCCTGCAGTTAAATAGGTTCCAAATCAGGATTAGTGGGCACTATTTTGATTTCTTGGTTTGTTTTTTTTTTTTTCACCAAGGAAAAAAAATGCCCCTGTCCTTAAAGAGAGGATGGATTTCTGATTAATTGGAATGATACCTTCTAATTATCAGCTTTATCTATAATAATATTTGAAAATAAATAAACCTTACTTTCAGAAGACACTTACTTCTGCAATATGTTGTTCGTAATAGATCCTGAAATAACTTGACAAGAGTCCCACAAAATGCATTGTAAAATAGGAATGGAGTATAGGTCATTCCTCCTGCTGTGGTGATACTAAATGAGCCTCGTTGGCCTAACTGAAATTCACAAAAAAAAAAGTAGTTGAAAACAATACTGAGGTATTGACCTTTTATTCTTGGAAGCAGCAGTATGGATAACTGCAAATTGTCACACAAAAGAAAAAGTGGAATTGAAAACATTTAACTGACAAAGACATCTTTGTGACTAACATTCAAAGCTGTCATCTTCCAGACTTCTCAAGTTCTTAAACAGATAAATTTTAAAACTCAAAACCTATTATACAAAACATTGGAGCTAGATATTACAAAATTTTTATTTGATTTTATTGCAGTTTTCAGTTGGGGCAGTTTCTGAAGTGAAAACGAATCCCAATTAAAATTTTCCATTATCTTTTCCCAGTAAACGCTGGAGTGTATTTGTCTGGATTTGGACTATCAGAGGCTTTCTTGCACAAGCCTGCACACATGCATGTGTTTGGAAGTTTGCTTATGTACTCCCTGCCAAGAAGAGTTTTGCTTCTTCAATAGTGATCAGATATTAGTCTGACTGTGTGTGGAAATGTGCACTAAATCAGTGATGAATTTTTCCATATGTCTTGCATAAAATGCAAAAATGGGTATCTAATGTAAGCCAGAACACCAGAAAACAAATTCTACTGTCATATATTAAAAAAGGCCTTAGCAGAGTTATGAAATAAATAGCCTAACATGTTGATCTTAATAAAATTAATTGCTATTAACAATTTTAGTTAAAGGATTCAGTCTGTGGGTCAACAGGTACCCAAAGATGCTGCACTTTCCTTACTTCTCACACGTGGTCTACATCATGAATTAGAAGCTCAAGTGTTTTCAAACACTAGAGCTGTAATGGGAGTTCTCTGAACTATGTTGTGCTATGCACAGTTTAAATATATTGATTCTGTCACCCTAGGAAAGAACTGACCTATTTTTTTCACTTTCTCCCTGCTCATTTCTTTATTTATCTAAATAGATCTTTTGTTTTTATAGAGTGTCTACATCTATTAGACAGTATTGTGTAAGTGATCACAAATTAAAATGATAAATAGTTGACATGGGAATTCATAGGGCATCTTTTGGAGAGGTTAGTTTTTCAAAGCAACTGAATTTTATTTTAATTAGGCAAAATCTCCAAAAATTGTATTTAAACAGAATATCTATGATATTTCACATAATATAACTTGGAGCACATTTCAGCATCTGGGTAGACTAAATTTAATGTCATCCATCTCTGTGGACTGCTTTTCCTTGAGTTAAAAAAAAAATCTGTAAAAATTGCCAGGTATCTCTGCCTTATGCCTGAATAAAGAAATTAAAGTAGCTGAAGAGGCTTATTATCAATCATTTAGGGAAATGTTCTGAGTGATGAGAAGGTAGCTGTTAGCTTATTGGCTTAAAAAAATTAAGCTCCCTTATAGACAATTTTGTATCTTGTAAATTACTACAAAATAATTGATTCCAAAATTAGATACGTTAACAAAACCAAGCTTGTAAATCAGTATAGGATATTCTTAACCTTACATTTATAGTCCAAGCCCAACTGAAAGAAACAATTTATAATAAAGAGAATATATCATCTGTCTCTCTAAGAATCCATTACCATGTAATAAACCTAGATATTCCCAAGCGAGTTCATTATTAACATAACATGTTAATTGAAACAACAAATAATTTCCATCTGAAAATCATCTTCCTGGCAATAACTGATATTAAATATAAATTTACATGAATTGCATAGGGTGTGTAATTGACCCAACTCAACAGTAGTTTGAATTCTGGTCTATATTCACCTTCTGTGTCACTATTCAATGTAAATGTATTGAACCTGGAAGTACTGGTTAGATCAAAATGAGATACTTGTCCTGGCTTGAAGTAATGCAACATGAACTGTTAATTGTACAACTTTACTGCATAATCAGAAATTAATTTTCATTAACAGGTACTTAAAAAATAGTGGTTTTTTGACAATTAGTGCATGTAAAACTGTGAGTTTCACAGATGTTTACCAGAAGTTAACCTTGGTCTCAAACTCATGTACTGGTTCATTTCAGATAATTAAGGGATATAAAGTATTTGCCATCGTTGGTTTTTATATCACCTGTGGCTCGTATGTATTTGAGTGTTGTTCAAGAAGCTACGTGATATGAATCCCAAAAACAATAGATGGGCTTGTAATTACCTTAAACTGTTGATTTCGAGAGGGAGTGAAGTGACCCAGTCCCATTCCACAGTGCATTGGATGGTCCCTATTTCTACTTTCCACCTGTAAGTTGTTCTGTTCCTTCCCATTTATCTCTCTGGCTTTCTTGAGAGTCACCATGGGGCACATGAACTTCTTGGTGTGCAGGTTTTAGAACTAGACAGATTTGCCAGCCATGGTACAAAATTAAAGGTTTGGTTAACTTTATAAAATCATCATCACACTAACTAATAGTAGTTGTGGTGTTCTAAGTATTTCTGGTTGTTCCAGCTCTCCATGTTCAGACCCTTATTCAAATAGTAATCCAATGCCAATAGTCCCTGCATATATATTTTGACTTCCAGAACATCAGTGATACCAGTTGTTTCTTGGAGTTTGAAAGGGATGAAATACCTTTAGAATTATGAAAGAATGTACTGGTTTTGCTGTTTCTGTTTATTTGATTTGTGGAGGTTTGTGTTTGTTTTGCTGCAAGGAATCAAGAAATACTTAGTTTTCTGAACAAGTCAGTTATAGGAAGGAAAGGATTAATTATACTCATGAACCACAGTGGTAACTGTAGATATATTTTACTCCTATAAATAGCTTCTCTTTTATCTAACATCTTTCACTCAGATGGTGCTAAGATCCCTCCTTCCTTACTAAGAGTCCTACAATCCATATTTCAGCAGTATGTTTTATATGTAATACAATAAAATCCACAAATGTGCTGTTGCCTTGCCTTTTAGTACAGTAGCATGAAATTTTGAAAGGAATAATGGGTGTAGGGGATGAATAAGAATAGTCAGGTTTGGATCTCATTTTCTAAATGAATTCAGCTGGACTGACAGCCCTAGAGGTGCCCTTTAGCAGAGAAATTGTTAGAGAAAGTTAGATTAGGTGATAATTGCAGGGCAGAATAAAAGTCGAACAACTGTTTTTCTTCTTTCTGGATTTTTGAGGAGAGCTGGATTGTTTCAGCATATTGCAAAACCAGGAAAGCAGTGGGCTTCTCACATTGTTTGTCCAGAAAATTAAAACCTCAATAATGTAAAAATGCTGCAAAGCCTCTAAAAATATTCTATGACATTCCAAACTTGCGTTGCCAAGAGGGTATTTACTTGTGTTAGGGCTCCATCTACAGTCATGAGGAGGAATATTTTACCATCGATGGCAGCTCGCTCTGCTTCTGGGGCTTCACCGATTCACCTTGTTGAACAAAATTAATTCTCTCCTTTTATTTGGGTCAGCATACTTCACACTAATTTGCAGCCACAGTTCAAGTAACTGATAGCTAGTTATTCCCAGTAAAGCAGCAAATAGTGTTAGATTGACTATTGTAGCCTGGTATTCTGGTAGCTTGGCTTAAATGTCAAGTAGTTTCACTATCAAAGGGCTAGTAGGCATAGAGCATCTTATCATAGAATCTCGCATGTTTATCAAAATCCATTTTTAAAATTGTTAGGATTTTTGCCCCCTTGCTATTTCAGTTTGAGAGGCTCTTCAAGAACATTGTTCCGCAGATGATAAGCACTATTAATGAGCTTCTTGTATCCTCTTGATTTTAAGCCACTAGTGACTGTGAGTTAAAATAGATGGGATGTAATTCGCAGCCTCGATTGGAGATAACATTTAGAAACAGTTATAGTCCTTAATGTACCTAAATAACTGGAATGTGCTCTTTTATTTGGTACACAACAAACTGGAATCTGACCTAGGTCTTCCATTTCTTTGAACAGTCAACCAGAAGAGAAGACAACCACTTGGGAGGAAAATGGAAGCTGAGCAATATGTAAGTGCAAGTATGTTTATTTCTCCCCTACTGTCTGTATGCTTATCTATTGAATAATTAATCTTCTATCATTAAAAAAAAGTAAACAAGAAATACTCAAATCTTGTTCTTCACTTATAAAGCAAATAGAAGTAGGTATTGAATTAGAGGAAAGAAGTAAACAGTTAAAGGAGGGCTAACTGTGAGACAACCCAAAGCCTTTACATAGTTTACTGAAAGTCTTGCACTTAAGCAAATAGACACATGAAGTTGATGGAACAAAGCTTAGAAGTATAAAGATCAGTCTCACGGGTTTTGTAAATAAATAGTTAAGCTGTACCAGTAACAGCTGAGATACCAGCTGCATATTAGTAGCTAAAAAACACATGGAGTAGTGGGCATTTGCTTGAGCCTGATGAAGCACATGAAAAAGTTACAGGAATCTAAAAAGAGTAAAGAATGGCACAACTGTTGGTGGAACATTGGACTTCAAAAAAGGGAGACTGAGTAATTGAAGTAATGGATAAACAAATATTGGGGGGGGAGGGTAATAGTTATTAACTTTAATACAGAGCACACCAAAAAATCCAACTGGATTTTTTTCTCAATTTTTTTCTCAATTTTCTTCTAAAAGAGCTCACACAAAGTGAGTGCTTTCTCTGCATCCATTTGCAGCGGTCCTTCTCCATGCAGTTACAAAACGTCTTAGCTATAGATGTCTACTGAGGGTAAATTTCAGTTGCTCCCTTGCTGAAGCAGCCCGGAGGTATGCTACCTTCCTCTCTGCTCGAAGAGAATGCACACGTGATTACTGCGGAGCAGATGGTGGTACCCTCTGATACCCTCTGTATGTCAAAACTGTCATTTGCTAATGTTTTGTGGATCTGAAACTGGAATGGGTGTGGGACTATTTCATTCTTCTGACAAACATTCAGGAAATAAAGGAAAATAAAATGAATTTCAAAAGCAACTCTAGCCTATGTTGCTATAGTAAAATATTGCAGAGTTGGGTGTGGGCACAAAAAATATCTCTGTAGACTAGCTTCACTGCAGTGCTTACCACTTACATGAGGAACAGCAAAACTATTAAAGAAACTAGCCAGATGAATAAATGGTTCTCCAAATCAACAAGTCTGGGTCCCTGCAAACTTGAAAATATGGGAGGAACAGTTGTTAGTGCACTTATCTCACCATTTTTCAGTAGGGGGAAGGGAAATTACAATTCTTAGAGGCATCAGAAGTTCTCACAGTAAACAAAAAGCTTGTGGTACTATATATTTGGCCAAATATAGGAAGTTCAGCAAAATAATTTTGAAGGTTTTGGTTTTTTTTTTAATCATGAGTAGCTAATACCCTTAACACTGGCAGGTTTCTGCTGCTCTTCTAGAGTGGATTGTAAAAAAGATAGTAGCAAATAGAAGGAAATGTAGAGGGCAAGACAGACCCTGCTTACAGGTGTCTGGGGTCATTTAAAGTGATGGCTTTTTGTCTTGTGTTGTAAGTCTCACCATGTTTTACAGGCTTACAGAACACAGTGGCGTTCTTTTTTTTCAGCCTACCTAAATTGTCTTCTGATGCATGCAAAATTTTGATGAGCATGGACCAGTGCATTTATAAACAGAGTAACCTTACAATATGAATTTAAAATTCGATCCAAAGAAACATGAATAGCTTTTAAAACAAGTAAATTATTCTGAGTACAAAATCGGCGAGGAGAAATTCTCATAGTGAAAAGAAAGCTGAGGCTGCCCAAAACTTGCCAACTCTTTGGATGCTTGCATATGTTCAGAGTTTTTAGGCCTCCTATTACAAAAAGTTCATTTGTAGTTTGGCCAGAACAGCAAAACCACTACATAAGTTCAGTAAAGAAAGGAAACCATTTTAGTGATCAGCAGTGTGTGATTTAGCATTGAGAGTTAGAGAGGCTCTTGTGATTGCTCCTGGTTTAGTTTCCCTGGATTTCAAACCCCCTTTCATATTGTGCACAGCTGCTAACACTTACAGTTTGGGGATGGTGTTGACACAGGAACACCAAGGGTTTGAGATACTGCTAGCTTATTACCAGGGTGGGAGGTCAGGTGGAGGTCAGGTGGGGGTAGGAGTTTTCCGAAGATAAATTGTTGCAAAAGGAACTCATGACTATGGTTAAAGACTATTTTCTTAGCTGGTAATTTATGCTCAGGATGGACGATGCGTCTCATTCAATGATTCTCTAGATTCAGGTATTCCAAAGGGAAGCTGCCAGGCAGTTTCAGATCTACTGCCCTGTGCCGCAGACTGGAACTCAATGGTGTTGATGCTACTGTTGCATTCGTATGGCATTTTCATTGCCAGCTGCAGATATTTCCATAAACACGTATGACTGGGGAGGAGGAAGCCTTTTCTTTTCTAAACCCCTGAGTTCTGAAACTGAAAGTAGAGTCTTGAAATTTGTGCTATATATAAACAAGCAGCTGATAAACTCCTTACTTGAGAAAGTATCTTTTTGAGCCATCACAATAAAGTCTTATTGTTCACTATATGAAATACAAAATATTCTCCTACAGATGAAAAACAGTTGATGATGGCAAGGCTGGGGCATTGGTGTGCAGAGATAAATGTGGCTGGTATGTCAGATCACGGGACATAGGAATAGAATCTGGCCTCTCTAGGTGTTGGCTCATTTTAATGACACTGATTGGGCCTCTCCAGTGATAGGTACTTGTAACATCAGACTATACTTAATTTTTTGAGAAAGAGGAGGTAACATCATGATTTTTAAACTGCTGGACTGCAGGAACCTTGGTATTCTGCATGTTACACTTGCACCTGAGTGAGTTTCTCACAGCTGAGCTACTATGGACATTGTCACAAAAAGACCTGTAAGAAACCAAGGAGAAGCTGGTTGCACTTGGGTAAGGTTAAAGACTTCTTATATTTTAATAAGTTTGTCATTCTCTCTAGACTGTAGAGAATGGTCAGTTTTTTGCAAAGTGACTCAGATCAGGAATTTAACCAAACGTTGATAGACCACCTTTTTGGTGGGAACAGTTCTTGCCAGAGAGAAGAGAGCTTAGACCAGTAGGGTAAGTATAACCTGGGTAAATACTCTCAAGAGATTTCATACAGTGTTTAGTAGTAAACTGAAAAAAAATACTGTTCTCATGGATGAAGTTCCTAAAAAGGAAAAAAAAAAATGTGGATGATGTAGAAAACCTGTAGATAAAAATTATGTTTACAATTTGTGTATGTTCTGCAAAAATTAAAATGTTCTAGCAGGTAAGGACACTATATATATATATATATAAGGAGCTATACTTTGTATAATGTCTCCCAGCATAATTTTACAATCCTAGGAGGAAGAAAAGCAGGACTTCCAATAAAATACTGAAACATATATAAGAAGTAATGAATGGGATACATTGAGTCCCAAGACTTTGTTCAGTTGTTCATAAGGAATAGATGATGTGATAACAAGGATTTCAGTAAAATTGCCTCAATATAATGATTGTATGATGTGCTGACTAACAAAGACTTTGAAGCAAGATGCAAAGAAACAATTTCCATCTGTTCAGAAATGTTCTTTATAAACACACAGGATTAAAGGAAAAAATCCACCTGATTTCAGCATCTGTTTCTTTTCAGATGGAAACAAATGAAGTTTAGTAATTTTTTGGCTGTTGAAGTGGTTTTGGTGAGGTTTTTTTTTACATGTTTGTTTTTCTCAAAACTCAGGTAAAAAAAAACAGGTTAACTGTATGTCCAATAATAACAACTTGCTGTTGTGTCCACAGAGAAAGAATTTGGATTCCTATCCAAACCATATGTTTTTCTGTGAAAGTCAGAAGAGGTGAAAAAAAAGCCTCAGAACTTTGAAGCCAAAGAAATTTTGTACGAGATGAACGTGTCAGTGTGCTTCAGCTGGCAAACAGTGAGTGAGTCGCCCCCAACCCCCAGGCTGTTCTTGCACTGTGTGACAGTCACTGCACAGAGCTGCAGTTTCACCTGATCACTATGATACAGGTGAGACCTTCACAATTCCTTTCTCTTCCAGTTTTATTCATGTGAAAATTCTACATACCCTAAATGCTTGTTAACATTCTGCTTGTGGTAACTCTGATTTCAATGCTAAATTATGCTACCAAATTAGTTGATTTTAATGCCCACTGAAAATTGAGAGGTTCGAGTTGAAAAAGTAGGAAAAATTCTGTTCTTTGAGTTACCTTGCTGGTCTTAATCACCATCAAAATTCACCACAATTCGAATCAATCTACCTTGTCACCATCAGAGTGCAAAGCATCCATCTGAAGAGAATGCTTAAGGCCTTGACCTGTAAGGCATTTGACTGGACTTTCCTCTCTGCAAAGCAACCAGTGAACAGCTGCTGTACAAATGGATTCACAGAAGTCTCATGAGCAAGGTCAGTCCTCAACTTTGGCTCTTCTTTCATCTGCTCTCGTAACCCTTTGCCTTAAAGTGCTAACATGTCAAGCTCAAAGTTGTTTGCAGCTTTCTAGATGTTGACGTGCTAAATTCTATTTTCCCTTACTGGCTTTTGTCCCCTGCAAGGGAATAAAGTGCTGATAGAGATGGGAGAACATATATAGCTTTAAAACAGTACGGCCGTGAGGGGAGAGTGTTATGATGTGCAGACTTCACTCGGAGTTAAAGCAGTTGTGTATTGGGGCTTGGTATTTTTACTTAGAATTTATATCGATGCCGTAGCGGAAGCATAACTTTCACCTGCATATCTGCTTAGTGCTCTTTTCCAGTCAAATGTATATCAGACAGAAGTTTAATTTTATTTATCTTTTCTGGTTAAATATATATACAGAAAATAAAGGAGACAAAACACAGGTTTATTATGACTGAAACTATAAGACATCTGCATGTAAAATGTGAACACTTTCAACCTTGTTTATGAGCAAACAGAAGAAAGTTCTGCTTTTAATAATACATATTTATCTCTTGTGGTTCATTTTTGGTGGGCTCAAAGGTATTAGCCAGCATAACTTACCTAAATGAAAGCTTCATGTATTAGAGTAGAAAGGAGCTAATATTTGAATTGTGTAAACATCAAAGATAATATTTATTTAAATTGCAATGAACTTTTGAGACTGGCAGAATGTAGATCATGCTTACGAAAGACAAGAAACTTTGTAATGGTGAGATGTGGCAAGTTGTAGATTAATTTCACAAATGGGGTTAGGGAATCCCCACTGCTTAAGAGTGTTTAAAGCCATTCTAAACATGATGCATGGTCTCAAGCATTATCTGGGACAGACAAAAAAAGAGTGAATTATGAATGACACAGGCTCCTACCCCATCTCGGTACTTACCATTTGACAGTTTGACCTGTAATAAGGTGGGTTATTGACAACTTTGAGCAATTATACTAGTGACAGTTATTTCTTCAAAACCTCTGTTGCGATTCCAGTGATACTGCTTTGTTGTTTGGTACTCCGGGAGGATCAATGTGAATTGTTGTGATATTGCCTTAACGTTCTAAAGGCTCATTTGTGATCTCCAAAGAAATGTTGGTGTTGAGCATATGACCATGTGAATAGATGCCGCTCTACGATAGGATGTGTGCATATGGTCACCTATAGATCTGTCAGTCAGCTTCCTTTGCAGCAGATGTTATCACTTCTCAGCAGTGCCATCTTTCTGCTTTAAAATCCCTGTGTGAGGCACAAGAGGTCATTTGCCCTCCACTGATATGGGAGCTGTCTAGCCGGGGCCGTGGACTACGAGAGGTTGTGTGCCTGGGCGTGCAGCTGAGGAGGGCATCCTTTAGCAAGGCACCCACTCAGAGGAGTCCTTTAGAGACCCATGCATCACAGCTGCTGATTAATGCCACTCAGGGTATTCTGTTCGGCACATACTACAAATACTTGCATAGGGAGCCAGGTCCAGACCTAGATCATGTGAGATCCAGAGGATCCACTCTCTCCATTGGTATTCTAGGTTAGGGAGGCTACGGTGCCCCAGTGGGGTTTAACTGAGATGTGGTAGTTGCTCTTCTGTAGGTTCATACCCAAGTTTACTGACTAGTGATTTTCCAGTGCAACACATCTCCTTTTCCTTGGTGTAGTCTACCTAAGTAGATGATTAGTTGGGTTAAATAGTTATTTTGGTCAATTGTTACTTCGTAACTTGCATTTTAGAAGTACAAATACTTTTCCTTAGTGGTAAAATGCTACAATTGTACAATTAATAAGGTCCCATGATAAACTCAGTGAAGTAGTACTGAAGCTCTCCTAGGTTGTAACTGCAATTTTACTTGAGAAAGCTTAGCTAGAAAATACCATGTGACTTGTCCGAAGTCAACCAGCAACCTTAAGAAAAACAGATTTGGATTTATTCTATCTGTTGTTTTAAATATAAAAGATAGTTCTTCTTCCAAATAAGACACGTGGGGAGAAATTACCATGGTTGTATATCCCAGAAAAGAAATAGATTATGCAGTAGTGTACATCAGCATGTATGTTTGCACTTGCAAGTTAAGATCACTCATCAGAAATGTCATTGTATGAGGTTTAATAAGACCAAATGCAGGGTCCTTCACTTAGGTCGCAACAACCCCAGGCAACGCTACAGGCTTGGGGATGAGTGGCTGGGAAGCTGCTTGGCAGAATAGGACCTGGGGGTGCTGGTTGACAGCCAGCTGGACATGAGCAGCAGTGTGCCCAGGTGGCCTAGAAGGCAAACGGCATCCTGGCCTGGATCAGAAATGGTGTGGCCAGCAGGATGAAGGAGGTGATCGTGCCCCTGTACTTGGCACTGGTGAGACTGCACCTTGAGTACTGTGTCCAGGTTTGGGCACCACAGTAGAAGAAAGACACTGAGGTGCTGGAGTGGGTACAGAGGAGGGCAAGNTGCTCTCTACAGCTACCTGAAAGGAGGTTCTAGTGTGGCTGGTTGTTGTCCTTCCTGGTAACTCACAACAGGACAAGAAGAAATGGCCACAGGCTGCACCAGGGGAAGGTCAGACCAGATATTAGGAAGAATTTCTTTATTGGAAGAGTAGTTAAACATTGGAACAGGCTGCCCAGGGAAGTGATGGAGTCACCATCCCTGGATGTGTTCAAAAAACATGTAGATGAGGTACTTTGGGACATGGTCTATTGGTCATAGAGGTGTCGGGTAGAAGGTTGGACTCGATGATCTTGGAGGTCTTTTCCAACCTTTGCAATTTTATGATTTGTCTCAAATGAAAATTTTAATAAGAATGTGCATTTGAACAACTATACAGCTTTATTATCTGAACTGTGGCTCTCTCTTAAAATGCATCAATATGCATCTACTTGAAAGATTTCTAATATTGCTATATTAAAATTCTTATTATCAATAAAAAAAAAAATCTGTGGAATAACAAATGATTTTTCCATATGCAAAAATCTTTAGAACTGTGTGGTCTAAAAATGAGACATTTCCAAATAAAATTGAGCTATGCAAGAGAAATTGAGGGAAAAGTCCTTAAGGTGACTTTTCAATGAAAATGAAATGTCTTTTAGTAAGTTTCAGAGGTACAATATTACAGACTAGTAGAATTGTATCTCATTAATTTCAAACATAGAGTTTATGTGAGGCTATTTGATTATAATTTGATTATCTGACCCTGTAATTAAAGTTTATTGCCAATTTCGAAGCTTATGTGTAAAATGAACTGGTTTTCTTCAAAGCAATATACAATCCATTGGACTCATTGACTTCTAGTTTTGCATTTAAATCGAAAAGTCTGTTATAACATGACAAACAGGTTCAGTTTTTGATCATTAATCCTGCTAAGCAATATTCATAAATTCAATTTTGAATCAGTTGGAATACTTTTCTTTTATTAGTTTCTGTGTTATTAAATGAGATTGTTTCTGACTAATATATTTCTGGACTCAAACTGTAGCTCCAAGCTGTTATTCAAATCAAATAACATGCCCCTTACTTGTGCCTAGCACTAATAAATGCCAACTTGTGATACATTTGCTGGAGACTGTCACGAATATTAAAGGAGGCAATAATGCCACTAATGTCTCATAAGTAAGCTTATTTTTCTAAAGGGCTGAAATCAGTCATCCTACCGAGGGGGGCAAAGGGGGAAGAACCTTTAAGACTTAAAGCCTAAAGCATTATTTTACTCAGCTAAACATTATTATTGAGGAGGTAAATGACCAAGAAATTACCACTGGAGAGAATGAAAAATATAACATGTAACTTCTGGTGCCACCCTGAGCAACAGAAATGCATCCACTGGCTAAGCATATGCTGGGTTTAGTAGAATTGCATGTTCATTGGTTTGGAGGCATGTTTTTCTCCCTACGAGTGTTCAAATTAAAGGAAGGAAAATAAAAAACAACACCCTTTTATTGTCAGCCACCTACTTCAGTTCTTTTGAGATATTACTGGTAATAGTTAGGGATTTGGGGATAGAACACAAGCAAGGTTAACGTGTTTACATAGAATTATCTCAATAGGATTAGCGTGTCTAAATTGTCATTCCGCAATCTGGACAATTTGGGAAGGACTGTATTGGGTGGGGAGGGGGTATGACTGCAACAGAGGGATGTAGCACGAACCCCACCTGTGTCCCAGGTAGATATAAGGGCAAGGCTGAGATCATCAATCATTTCACCTATTTCACTTTCTCCCATCTCGGAATATTCCCCCTTTTTTTTGTTGGAGGTAGAAGACTGATAATGAATGTCTGTTCTATGACTCCATGCCTTTGGGGTTTTTTATGCCACTTTTAGCCACATATTCACCCTTTATTTTTCCCTAGCTTTTTCTCAACTGTTTAAAACTTAAGAAAGAGATAGTTGTGGTTTATATTTTGTGCAGTACGAATTCTTCTCTTTCCTACTTTCTCAAAAGTTTTGTGTGATCATTTTTTTTTCTTTCCTAAAATACAATAAGAAAAATCTCACATCTTTATTAAAGTTTATTAGTGTCAGTATCCCATGGTATGGCTCACTTTTTTTTTTTTAAATACAGTAATGGTGCTTTTAATTGGAAAGGATGAAAGGGTTGAGACTAAATCTGTTTTTCTATTTTATGACTGCCTTTAGTTTAGTTCTGTGTTGTGCAGAATCATTCCAATATGATTAAGAGTACAAAATGTCTGTGACCTCTGCATTATTGTTCCAGAAAGGTGCTCCTTCTTACGGACATCCCTGGGAAATTCGTAGCCTGGCTGAATGCCTGTTGTGCTCAGGCATTCCGTTATGGCCTCCAGCCATACCGCCTTACCTCGGGCACTGTTCTTGTCAGAGTTCAGAAGCTAGCAGGTCACATGAGATGAGGTATGAACAGGATACCTGCAAGGAGGCATCAGTTTACCCCCTGAGCTAGAAGGGAACCCCATACCTAGCACTTCACCTGTGGATTTTCAGTTTTTCATGTAAAACAGAAACTAATCATGGCTTCTTGGCATTAGGGCTATTACTGGACTATGTAGAGCTGTGGTGGTGTGAGTTCAGAGAAGAGATGATAGGGATTTGCCTAAAGTATTTATATTTTTAATGGTATATCTATAGTATCTCATTTTTCTGAAGTGCAATTTGAAGCCTTCTATGTTATTTTTAAAATGGCAATTTTTTATTTGACACTTGTTATTATAGACCTAATACTGAGTTCTTACAATGCATAGAGTAAGGCGACAGGCTGTCATATATAATGCAGATTATGACTGATAGCATGTGATCCTAAGCTTGCATAGTATGATGCAAAAATCATAGGAAATGTTTTTATATTTCCTTCTTCTTATGACCAACATTTGGTCCTCAAAATTCTGAGTTGGAACAGCCTCAGCCTGCGTGATATGAAAGAATAACTTAACAACTGTTATGTAGGTAAGATAGATGCAAAGGTCATTTCTGTAAGGGATTCCATCTACTGTTAAAACCACGTAATATACTGCACTGTTTTGATATTACCAGTATCTAGGTAAATCTGGGACAGGATTTAGTGGCCAGGTCCTTTTCAACATGTACTTTTCTCCATAGTAGCTTCGTGTGTGTGCATTAGTTAAATTGTAGATGTGCACACCTACTATTTCACTGACATTGTTAAAGGAGCCTAGAAGTTAAGGAGTTACTCTAAAAGAATTGAAAAACCTGCAACTGTAGGAAATTCTATTCTGATTTTTACATAAACCACAAATTACTAATCAATTTCCAACAACTGGCCTAGGTTGGTACAACAACTCACTGAATCCTCTTGTTCTTTTTGTGGAATTAATGTCATCTCATGGTTTTAAATGATAAATTGTAGTATTTGTCTAAATTAAATTTTTACTATAACATGGATTGTGCAACAGATTATAACAACTGTAATAACAAATGGATTTTGTACTAAATATTTAATTCTCTTCAATTTTTTTTTTTTTAACTAGATCATACCCCTTGGACTACTCATCAGAGTTTGTAGGGCTTGCATCATAGAAACCGTGTCTGTGATACCTTTCATGTAAGTACATTCTAGAGGGATGGAGTATTTTTTTATCAAGCCTCAGTTATTCTGAGCATGTCAGCTCTTGAATGCCTCTGCTGAAGTTTACTTGCATAAAGTTGAGCATAACATTTGTAGGAATCTGCTCAGAGTATGCAGAACTTTGCAAAGCTGATCTCTTTGAAATATGTCCAAATAGATATTCAAATCACTATTACAACATAAATCAGAAACGCTTTCCACATTTTACAGTTTACTTCATATGACAAGAACATTTCCTCTCGGATATAATTCTTTTTCAAATCTTCAACTTGATGGTACTTGATGGCAAAATAATGTAAACTGAAGTGTGGCATAATGCTATTGCTTGTTCACATTCAAATTGTAAGTACTAAAATAACCCCACAAAACTGAGTGGTGGAAAGAGAACTGCTTATGTGGTTTAGCCACTAAAACAAGTTCAACTTGTAAGCCCAGATTTATTCATGATGTTAGTGCCATTACAGCCCTGCTGATTTTATCCCTGATGCTTTTCTTCTATGGTTTTTGCTGTCAAAGCTTCCCGGTCACCTTGGCTAATTCATTCCATGCGCCAAAAGTAGTTATCCTAAGTTCCATACTGATGGCAACATTGTGAGAGTTTGGAATCTGAGCAGTTATGGTGTCATAAGGGAGTCATTAATGTACGAGTGGCTTCTATGGAGGCCTGAAGGCCCATACCAATTAATCACATTCCCTAATGAAAGGTATTGATTTAATCCTTCTGATGGCAGGCCTGTCAGAAATGGAACTGTCCACTGAAAGTACAAATGTGTAACTGGACATCCCAGCTAAAGGCAGCAATCTTTCCAAGTAACATTTTACATTATTCAGATCATTCTGCTTGTTTTCCTCCTCCTTGTGCCCCCAGCCTGCGTCTGTTATTGATATAAAGGTTGAAGCTCAGGCAGCTTAACTGTTATGTGGAATGACCTTTACTTTTAATATTAATATATTATTGTAAAGTCTACGAGACTCATAAATGCAATTTTAGAACTCATATGAAATGCCATGTGCTGAACCTATTGCAACTTTTCCTCTAGTCCTGTGGCAGGTTGCAAACTATGTGAATTAATATGCATCATATTCTTTCCCCTTTATTTACTTAGAGAGGTTTGCAGAGCAACTTTATCAAGAGTAACATTATCAAGAGCTTTCCTGCAAGCTTCTTTATCATATTCACATCCGTGTCTGCTCGACACTTGTCACTGTCAATCAAATCGCAATAATACGCAGATGATTTGCTCATTTGGTTTAATAAAATCTCTCTGCTTATTTGCACTGCAGTCATTATGCCACATAATTGCTCTGCCGCTGAGGTGAAAGGCAGCCAGTTGCCTGGGGGATAAGAAGAGACTATTGCTATATGAAGGATTTGTTTCTTTGCCTCTGTCTCTCCCTAGTCACTCATATCCCTAAAATTAATATTGTATTTGAATCCAGTCCTGCTATTCTTATGCAGGCTAACATTGTTATTACTTATTATTTGGATGTGAAGTCATTTATTTTTAGTTTTGATGTCCAACCTGTCAAGCTAAATTTCATTGTGTGCTGCCACATACAATTTTTAACTGCCATTTAAACTCGATTCAAAATCCAAATTATGAAGAGAACATGTTCAAAGGAATGGGCTGACAGGAAGTATAGCTACAATTTTTATTTCCCAGGAAATCAAAGTATAGATCTTGTTATTGTTCTGTGGTGGAGATATGTGCAGTTTTCATACTTCATAATCTTTTTTGTATTGGCTGGACACTGTGATTCAGAAACAGAAAAAAAGGGGCTCTTTATGCATATGAGCAGCCCTTAGGGTGCAAAACAAAGGCATTCACTTGCAGAAATGATACAGCACAGAACTAGCTCAACTTACTGTTGTAAATTTATGAATGATTTGTACTCCATTTTCCCGTAGATTCTGCTATGATGGATAGTGGAAGTAAAAATGAGGAATCTATCCATGTAGCACAAAGCTTGCCTCCTTCAGCGCACAGTTAACATAGCAGCCACTGCCATGTGATAATAATCATGATCCTGTATTTTGGGGGTGATTTCATCTCAGTGGCATACTCATTAGGAGCCTAAAATACTTGTATTTTTAAATGTACTGCAAACAGCAAGCACTTACTGGTTTATTCTAAAGAAAATGAAAACCCAAACCTGTTAAAAGCAGAGGGCTTGGACCAGACAGTCTTCCAGAAGACCCTTCCCACCTCATCCTTTCTCTAATTCAAGGATGCAGAAGTGCCATATGACTTGTAAAAGTGCTTCATATAAAAGATATAAAGATATAATATTATTTATTATCATAATTTGGTAAGGAATACTTTTATAGTGACACCAAAATATTGACCTGCATTACAAGTTGTAAAGAGCTTTATTTTGTCTGATTGCTTGGGGCTTTGTGAGGGTTTTTGTTGTGTTGTTTCTGGGTTTGGGGTTTTTGTTTTGGGTTTTTGTGGGGTTTTTGTTTGTTTTGTTTGGGTTGTTTTTATAAAAGTACAAATCTACTTAGCTAATTTTAGGCCTGACCAATTCCATGCTCCAGTCAATAGGAGCAGATTCAGAATATTTTCTGATAACGAAATGGTAGGTAGGTTTTAAACCAGATTTCTAAAGAGGCCAGCCATAGAAAACTTGAACACCAAGCCCTAATAATTGTTTTGAAACAAAATCCGTACTTCAGACTAATCACAAAAACACTTGGAGAGGAAGGAAGGAGAGTTTAGTTTTCCTGTTCTTGTGGTGGTGGCTGATCCTTTCCAATCTCTTAATATTAAAAAGATCTTAATTCTAAACACACTTATTTTGCTGTGGTGGCTGATTTGGCATTATGAAATATAAGGAGTGTTTGGAAGAAATGTTAACTATTCTACACCCGATGGCTTCCTCACACAGAGGTACATCTGCTGTGTCACTATTGTTGGCTCACTTTCTCCTTTTTCTGTACAATCCATTGCATGTTTCTTTCAGAGAGGATGCTTACGCAATTTGCAACGGAAAGTAGCAACAGTCTTAAAAAGAAATTGTTGCCTGTATTTTCTGCAGAGATTTCTCAGGTCCGGGGAAATTATTTTAGAAGTTGATAGGATGTTGAAGTGTGTATTACAGAAAATGAAAATAGTAAGAGGTTTTCTAAAAATGCGGTGCTTAGCTTCTGTGTGACTGCAGTAACTACTTAAATAAGGTATTGCTGTGTTTGGATTAGGGCTCTGTTTGTATACACAGACTTGTGCAAACACATAGCCTGCGGCTGTCATACCTTAAAGAAGGGGATTTTCCCTCCAGCCCAAATACCCAGAGCACCTGCCCGTGGTCAAAACTTTGGTAGGCACAGTCTGTGCTGAAGTAATGAAGCATAATTCAGTTGTGACACTAGCTCTTTGCTTGGCTATTGAATACGTTACTCTGCTAGAAATCAGAACCAATATATAAAATAGCACAGAAAATACTGCATCAGGGAATATTCTATCCAGGATTTTCATAAGAGAGAGAAATTTAATATTGTACCCTGCTATTAATTAACATTAGATTTACCATCTGAACGAAGGCGTTTAAAGTGCTGTAAAATGAGACATGATTATCTTTGTATAGTCTCTTTCTCATAATCTTCATTTTCCAAAGGCATTAGGGGACCTTATATTTGCAAAGTGGAAATTATTAAGGGTAATTAAGATGAAAGTTCTGTTTGATAGAGGAATTCTCATGATGTTTGGAAATACTCGGTTTAAATCTAATCTCAGTTCACTCTCCTGCTTTTTAGAATGAAATGCTGTGCGATAAAGGGAAGCCACAAACAGCCAGACCATGTTTCCAAACCACAGAGAAAAAGAAGAAAAATTAAACTTCCCAACATCTTGTAGTTTTGGTAATTGTCAAATGGATAGAAGATAGGACTGAATGAAATGAGAATCGCAGAACCTCAAGGAAACAGAAAGAACTGAAAGGAAGGTACAGACTCACACGAACCTAGAAGTCAAAGGTTGCAGGTGTCACAGAAAAGCTACAAAAATTCAGCTAAAAAAATAAAATAGTTGAAACAGACAAGGACGGAGATGTATTTAAGTTTGGTTGGTTAGTTGGTTGTTGGGGTTTTTTTTACAACATTTATTCATAGATGAAGTATTTAAACTAAAATCTTGTGGAAGTTAACAGGAATTTTGGCAATACTTTAAACTAGTCTTTAATGTTCCTGGAACATTAACTTGTCACTAGTCAGATTGCTTGTGAATAGTCAGAATCGGGAGGCAGACTGAAGTTGCATTAGATGCAGTAGAAGCTAACTGTTCCTTATCTGACTTGAAATCTCTTCCTAGTGAGTAGATATTTGATCTTCCATCTACCAGTGTTCATTTTTCCGAGACTCTTCAGCTGTAACTGAAGACAGCCAGATGCTGAATCCATCTGCATCTCCAAGAGTCAGTCATCTGAGTCAGCGTTCTCCTTGTTTCTCTCTTGCTCATTGCAAGGGACCCATCTGCAGTGAAACCAAAGTGTTACTCTACCCACACCACCCATCAGCTCAGCTTGTGTTGGCTAAAAATTTGAGAACAAGTCTGAAACATAACCAGCTCCTACATGCCTGTTTCCAGTGGAAGGATGACTGTACCCCATCTGCCCCAACTGTCAGGGTGCACAGGCTGTGGGAAGATGCTAGGCTGTTAGTCTTTTATTTCTCTGTGTTCAGTGTAGCTTTAGAAAGAGCTGCATGTAGTAATTGGGTTTTTTTGTTTGGTTGGTTGGTTTTGGTGGTGGTTTTTGTGTATACTGTCTATAGTATTTCTGTTTAGTTTAAGCCAGAGATATATATACCGAAAATAGAACAACCAAAAAACTGGGGGGGCAAAATGAGTGGTTCTGAGTTTGTGTTAAGAGTCTTCTATGTTTGCAAATGTAGCTTCTCTATCTCAAGGTATAATCTCTGAGTAGATAACATTGCCTATAGTTTCTATTTGGAGGGATGGAGAGAAGAGGAAAAAAAATCTTCCTTGCAAACTTTTCTGTTACTGGAATACCAAGGTCACCAACCTCATGTGTTGCGTGACAGAGCAGCTACTAATGGAGATTGGCTCACTGAGCCCTGAGGCAGACAAGACATGATGGCATGGGTTGGAAGCAAGGAATATCAGGTGCTGCTCAGGGGTGTTCTGTTTATTTAAGCACGTTTCTTTCTGTGTGGAGTGTTGCTAGATGCCATGTTCACATCCTGGTTTTACTTCCTGGCAGTGAAGCAAGGAGCCCAGTGCTCTTCCATATGGCTGAGATGTGCTTGGATTTTTTTAGCTGAAGAGGCATAGATGGTGCAAACTTGTAAAGTCTCATATTTGAGCTGTGATCCCCCCTTGGATAGAAAGGACAGTCTGCTTTATTTCTTGAAGTATCAGATCTTGCTAGTCCTTACTGATACATTCTGGACTAAGGATCCCTAAATCATCTCTCTTTGGAACTGTATGAGGTGAGCTAGGCAGACACAATCTTTGGTAGCTTTTCATAGCTGTTTCCTGTTGAATGTGATAGCTTCCTTTGCATATTCACCCTCTCTCTCCAGTCTTTACTCTTTATATTCAGTTCTTTGATCAGTCATACACCAAGTTTCTTAATATGCAGCTTTTTTAAATTACCAACCACTTACATACCTGCTTAATATGTCACTTTACCAGGAAAGTAATAAGATGATGAAAGGAGGAAAGTGACTTTTGTGTAGAAATCTGGCTCAAGGTGTGAGTGGAGAAAAAAACAGCCCTGCTTTATTATGTCTTATCTTCTCTGAAATTATGTAGGTATTTTTCAGTCAACAAATTAATTTTCAGATAGAAAATCACAGTTATGAATTGGTTTTGGTCTGCCTTTCACTCATCATACTCTACCATTACAGCAAAAACTAGAGTTCCTAATGATATTGTGGAAACTGCTGATCAAAGGTTGTTTACATGGCCTGTGTTCACTGATTTGCCAAAGTTGTCTCATACAGATGCACTTTAATGACTGTTCTCTGCAAAACTGATTTTTCAAAAAGATTCTTTAATCTGATTACTCTGTAATCTTATTTATCCTTGAGTGGGTGAGATTACATACATATTTATTTGAAAGTATGTTTTATATTATTAGGGTTCCAAATGTTCCATGGAAGGAAGAGCAAAAAATAAAAAAGGAAAAGGGAGAAAAAATAAATTTAAATCTTAGTCATTACAGCTGTGTCTAATTAACACCTTATGAAAAATAATCAAAGAATGGCTGTAAAAAATCTAAAATGAGGAATTTTAGTTCATCAGTTGACATGCACAGGTAAGAATTAAATACAGAGTCTTATCCTGAAAATGCCTATATATAAATAATTTGTATGGATTTGTAGTTATTAAGGTCATTTTTACAAGTTAGCATTTACAAGGCAGAGAATCCAATGATTTTTGGTACCCACAGAACATATTCAAAAGGTGTGACAAACAAATGGGGTGCCTCCCAACCACTTAGCTTTTCTGGGATATTTCCCCCTACAAGCAAGTATCCATGGGGTTTAATCTGACATAATCCTCTAGTCAAATTTTTCAATCAATATTTGAATTACATCAGTAGCAATAGTTATTAAGTAAGGTAATGTTTTATGTAGTTATATAGGTTATTCTCAAAATTCTTTTATTAGTCTCCTTGAAGAATGGCTGGGGACTTGAGTGGGAGCTAAGCACACGTATTTGTTTGCAGCTGGGAGCACTAGGCCTGCCCAGTTCTTTCTGTCACGCAGCACGTGCATGCTCCAGTCGGAGAGGGATTCTGTCGTTCGCCGCCTGTGGATCACCGTGCGTGGCTGGCACAGCTGCCGATCACCATCTAGCGGGGCCTTCCCGACGGCCAGTCAAACATCCTCTGAGCTCCTCAGTTCAGGGCGCTTCCCAAAATTGTCCACACCACAAGGTGAAATTCCAGCGACATTGACTCAGGCAGAGCTATCCAGCATCTCTGCAAGGGATAAAATGAAACATAGTATTGAATATACCGCAAATGATACGGCCATCGCACCCTTCCTTCTTCCACAGAGACACAAGTAGGTGCTTGGCATTTATAGCCTTGGGGTTATGAGTCTGCACGGTCTTGGGCATGAACATACATATTGTGAAAAAGCCTGGCCAACACTTTTTTCCTGTGCTATCTTAAAAAATTGTTTTCAGTTAAATTCCTTACCGTACTTATACTACTTCTGCGTGGCACAAAGTATCTAAAGGGGGTGTGTGTGTGAAATCTTGTGTTAATCTCATAATATTTTCTACAGGTACCAAGCCATGTGGAAAGAACCTTTTCATAAGGTAAACAATATAGAAAAAAACATTCTAGGCCAGATTATTCTCTTAGATTGGTCAAAATACAAAGATTTTATTAAGTAAAATTCATTCAGCTCTGGTATTGACTAAGAAGGGGATCTGTCCTGCCATAAGAAGGGGATCTGTACTACCATGTGATTCTTTGAGGCTCCTGTATTTTAGTTCACCTTGCAGGTCAACTCTCTCCATTCCTCTTCCAAGTCTTAGTATTTAAGTTTAGCTACTCCAGTGTTACTCAGAGACCTAAACCAGAGTGCTTTGATATTTTAGGAAAACATTAAGCTTAACTTGAGCATGAAGACACTATTTTAAGTGACGACCTCACATCCAGACAGCAGATACAGTTTCTGGAGTCGCACAAATGATGGTGGTGTACATTGGTACATTAATTACAGGTGGTTCTAGAAAAAAAACATGGAAGAAGTGTTATCCTTACCAGTGGTTCAGAAAAAAAAGCATTTAAGAAAGTGTATTAGATAAAAATCAGTTTCTTTTTTTGTCAAAGTATTATCACTGTAATTGGCAAAATGGGAAGCTTTGGACAAGAGCGGGGTTTGCAGCACTAACAGTGTCGTGTTCAGTGGCTTCATGAAGTATCGTCTCAACCCTCGGTATTCAAGTTATTCACATCATGACTGTGATACAGGTTTGCAACATCCTGAACATGTACACTCAGTTAACCAGAAAGCATTAAAAAGAAATGAAAGGAGCTAACAGGTAGCACANCAGTGTCGTGTTCAGTGGCTTCATGAAGTATCGTCTCAACCCTCGGTATTCAAGTTATTCACATCATGACTGTGATACAGGTTTGCAACATCCTGAACATGTACACTCAGTTAACCAGAAAGCATTAAAAAGAAATGAAAGGAGCTAACAGGTAGCACAGGTAGCACTGGAGGGCAGGTTATTTAGGGTGTGAAGGTAAGTGGCAGTTTACAGCACTGCAGAGGTGTTGGGAAAGAGCTTGCCTTTGAAACATGGAGAATAGGAAATTGCAAAAGGGTTTTAGAAACTGAGACAGTGGTTTGACCAGAGTAATAACATTATTAACTGGTTGAAGACTTTAAAGTGGCATTTTGAGGACAGAAAGATCGGAGAAGGTTACAGTAATGGAGACGAAGTGATGATCTTAGCACAGTATGTTTGCTCATAGATTAGGAACAGAGAAATTCACTCTGTATTCACTGATTTTTTTTCTGTAATATTATCTGTAATTTTTATACTCGAGATAGCATAGATTTTTATGTCATCTTCCAAACCTTGACAAATTGCTTCAGTTGTGGTATAGCATTTTTGTAATTGTTCTATCGGACTCAGCAGAACTCTAATTATAAATAAAAATTAACTTCTGACTTTTGTTATTTTGCTCCTTCGAGCTAAATTTTGTATGTATATGGATAGTTAACTGTCAGTTAACACTCTGGATGTACGTATATGGCTGTAGGTGTACTTTCTTACCAACAGCATCAGAACCTGCTATCTATAACTAACTATGTCTGTATAACTAACTTAAAGAAGGAAAACATCCAGCTGCAGTCTGTCCGTGTGCCGAAGCCTGGTCAAAACAAGCGGTAGAAGTCCGCGACTGATGACGTAAGAG
>VWZY01006269.1:43281-82532 GCA_013399075.1 Chloroceryle aenea
GGGACCGGGCGTGCCCCTCTGCAGTGTGAGGCACAGCCGTAGCCTTGATGTGAAATACCGAGGGGACTGACAGCGGAGGTTTCTCCCCGCTCAGATCTCGCGACTTAGAAGAACTATTTTTTTCTTCTTGTGACCCACGAACCCTCCAGCTAAGAGTCCCCTCTGGAAACCCAGTTGTCCTGCGACACTTGCCCAGTCTTCCCCTTGCATCTCTTCAACTGTTAGGTGTTGTATCTAGGCTGGTTTCGTTGGCATAGGTAATGATTTCCTTGAGAAGTGTGCTACAGGATTGATGTCATAGCAGCAGGTGTTGGTATGAAAGGTGTAATCCACTTTGTGGAGGAAGAGTGAGCAAACAGGCTTGACTGGCCAGTTCCTGTTCAGTGCCGGCATTCCTTCAGCAACTCCCTTGTCCAGGTTAAGGTGTGGGCTGGTGCAGTCCTTGAGTCCTAAGAGGAGAAAAGTTCTGGTGTACACTGATGGTTACATAGCTGGAAAAACATGTAATAGTGTTGTGATTGACGTGAATTGTGCACTAGTGCTCTGCCTGATAAGTCCTGTTCATTCTCATGAGTAGGAGTTACTCTCTTTTAGGTAGGGAATAAAATACATAAAACCATATAAAACTTATAAATTTTACAATTTTTTTTATTATTTCTTTTCTTCCTTGAAAAATTATGTCCAGAAAATACTTAGGCAAGTGTTCTGTCTCAGGCAGATGAAGTTTTTGTTGAATTGTGTTAGGAATATAACGAGTGCTGATAACAGGGGAAAGATGTAACATATGGTATGGCAGTAGGTATAAATAATAAAAGAAATCTTTAGTGAGAGTACCAAGCGTAGAGAAAGAAAAGGTGCAAAAGCAAAGCATTTACAATTTTGGGATTTATAAGTGATAATTTTGTTCTTGGAAGTATTTTACAGTGGTGATAAAGTCCCATGAGTTTCCACTTGCTGCGCCTGCTCTCATATGTGGTTACGCTTGGCAACAGGTGCCTTTCTTGGTCCGGGTGCAGTAGGACCTTAGCAGTGCAGTGCTCTATGGAATTCAGAAGCCTTTTGAAGAGGAAGGATTTGAAATAATGTTTCTTTTTAAGGTTGTAATGTGCTTTTTTAAAATTGCTGTTGCACTAGAAGAAAAACAGCAGAGAAAATGGTACCTATAAAAGCTGGTGGGAGGAGGACCGCTTAGGAGGGATGCTGTTACCTTCTGTTCTTGAAGGAGTTGAAGTTAGTAGAAGGCATTACTTTCATATTAAAGGAGGGAGTGAGGTGTTTGCCTGACAGAGCCCAAGGGTTTCTCTGAGCAGTTGTGCAAAGTCTGAGGTATGTCTGAGAGTCCTGTCTCAGAGCCAAGGGGCTTGCAATCAACACGCTTGTCTCTGTCTCAGAGCCCAGCTATGGGGCTGCTGCTGAAACAGTTGTTACCTGTTTCAGAGGCCAGCTAAAGACTTAGGCTGAGACAGTTGAAAAGTTCAACAGAGAGGTTTGGAATTTATGAAAGCGACAGAGAGGTTTGGAAGTGTTATTGAGATAGGCCCGGACTGCAAAAGGATAACTGAGCTTGAGTAAAGAATTCCTGGGTAACATCCGATGCAGTCAGAGGCACAGGACTGAGTTACAGTGCCTGAGTGCTCATAGCTGATAGGAATAAAAGGTATGCTGTTTATTGAAGGCACGGTCCTTCCAATGAAGGTGTCCCTGTCTCTTGTGGAGGAAGAGGAGTACAGCCCATTGCCTGTCACTGCTAGACTTTCAGTCTTCTCTCCCCGCTGTCCCCACACCATGCCAAGAGGTGTATTAGTCCCTTTGTGATTTTTGTATCCTATATCTGTGCTGTTATTTGATTATTTCCTTAATTATTATTGTGATTAATGTGGGGTAGTAAATTGCAAGGTGGAGGCACTAGAGAGCATAAGCAGTTGTAGGTTAAGTTTCTTGTACTGATACCATTCTTCACTTCCACGTAGTTAGAGTCCGTGTGGTTAAACAAACTCTGAAACACCTTGAAAGACTTTTAAATTGATCCTCCTCTGTGGAACTGATATCTGAGGTTATTAGTTCTCTGTCACAAATAGTATTTTAACAGGTGAATGAGACTGGAGACAGTTTAGCAGGAAGTTTAAGACATCTCTATATAAGACTTATTGCTGGCATGCAACTGGATAAAAGATCTGCGTAGGAGCATCTCTGGAAATTATTCTGTAGTTTAACTAGAGCTAAAATAGTGTTTTATTTGGAGATACAAACTATTCTTAAAAGCTTATAAATATAATTAAAAGCTTTTTAGCAAAGCTGGAGGTGTACTGAGATGCACAGTTGCTTTCTGAAAGTTGGAGTTAGTGACTGAACTCCAGTATCAGTGATCAAGATTGTCTGGTAATGGATTAGGCTGGTTTTTAGGTATATACATCATTCTTGGTCTGCTTAACTCTAGTATCTCATATCTGGTTCTGGAGTAATTCCATTTATTTTGCCTGGTTTAAAACAAAAACAAAACCCCACTATTACAAAACAAATTAAAAAATACCACCCAAATCCCATACTCACTCTAGATTCCAGATGCTTGTCTTCCAGCCTGTACCTCAGCTTCCAGCACTTCTGTCTCTTGTCAAAGCCACAGCGCTCAGGTGCTCTCTGTGCGTCAGCTCCTCTGCACTTTGGTTACACTGAAGTTACACAGGGAAATGTCTTGTACCTTCCTAGCCTAGTGTTTTACTTAGTCTGGCTGGGCTTCATGGAACAGACGAGGCCCCTGGCATAGCCCTCTGGCATGGCTCTGCTTTCCAGACGGGAGATGGGGAAAAGTGAAAACATCTTTTCCCTGCAATCACAGGGCATGCACCAGTGCAGTAGCTGTGCTTTAACTTTCTGTTTCTGGTGACTCAGAGTGATGTGAGACTCTGTGGCTGCTGAAGATTGTCTGGAGGAATCATTTGTACTGGAATGTTTTAGATTGTTCTGGGGTGGGGAAATGACTTTTATTTTCATCACTTCTCTGGATGGTGCTTGCATTTTTTGAATGCTTGGCTGCTCTAATGTCTAGGAGGTTACCTATGATTTGATAGCAATGTTTCTTTTAAAAATTTACTGTTGCTAGAATTTCACTGGAAAAACTGTCTCTCTTTTGTTGTTGTTGTTTTAACACGATTGGCACTTTTTTTTAAGGAACATTTTTGATTATAACATTACCATATTCTCCCCAAACTAACGAAAACAATGAGTGACCAGGGGGTGCCTTGCGTCTTGTAGAAAATCGTAGTGTTGACCACAACAGAAGCCTGTGATGTTCTCTGTTTCTCTCGAATCCTGTGTATTGCCTTGGCCAATGTTGTACAAATTCCTAATAAAGAAACTGAACTGCCTCAAAACTTTAGTTAATGTAGCCAGAAATAGGGGGAATGGGAACAGAAGCTAGGAGAACTGGAGGGGAAAAAAGTGGTGGAAGAAATAGGCTATACCAGACAAGAGGTGCTGTAGATGAGAGCTCTTACACAAACGATAGCAAGACTTGTTAGAAAAAAAAA
This sequence comes from Chloroceryle aenea, assembly GCA_013399075.1. Lineage (NCBI taxonomy): Eukaryota > Metazoa > Chordata > Aves > Coraciiformes > Cerylidae > Chloroceryle > Chloroceryle aenea. Next base: position 46,809 of record VWZY01006269.1, read on the forward strand.
AAATCACAAAAATGAGGACATCAACAGTGGATGAGAGAGTGAAACTGCAAATACTGCTGGAGCCCTTGTTATCCAACTGCTGTTCTAAAGAACACTAAGCCTTAGCGCTCATAATGAAACCATTAAATAAGCTACAGAAAAACTTCTGTGTTCTGTGGCTTTGTCTGTTCCTGGTGGTGGTCCAATGCAGATGAAAACTAAATGACGCATGCATGATGCAGACTCAATGAGAGGGTCATCTCTTTCACCAGGAATGGCAGAGGTTTTTCCAAACTGGAGTGCTTCAGAAACGTGCAAAGTCAGCAGTGTATGTGAGGGAAAACAGCTTAACCACAACAGCAAGCTGGTGTAGTACTGTCCAGTACTGGGCTGAAATGGCGAAGTGGTAACGTTTTAATGTTTGCACGTGTGGAGGATCTTTCTTGATTGTGCTGAGCCAATAGATGGTATTTTTTTTTTCCAGTTAGCAAAGTTAAATTCTGCAGTGCAGAATCTAGAGAGTCTCTCTAGAAGAAGGAAGACAGGAATTCACATACAAAAAATATTTTCTAGAGAAAGATATTGGTGCTCTGAAGTCTAATGTGTGAGAGCTTTGGCATTTTTAATTGTTGTCAGTCTTAACTGCAAAAAGTTTTCTTAAGTTACAGAAATCTAAAGCTGGCTGCAGAATTAGATCTGAATCCTGTTTATATATTGATTCCTCTTTATCTGTTGGAATGCATATTTATTCTGTGTATTTTTAGGGTATAAAGCAGAGAGGCCTGAAGACACTGAGAAGCTGCAGTCCTTTGTTTGGAATACACGTTATGAACCCTTTCTGGAGCATGTCTACAAGTTCTGTGCGCAAGGTATTTAATGAAGGGGTGCTGTAAGGTGTTACCGTGCATCGAGGGGTGGCGGCAGTCCTGGAAAAGGCCATCGGGCCATCTACAAATAGAGCTGGACTGGGTGTTTTATCCCAAGGATCATGGACAACTGCAATAAAAGCATAAGCTAGCTTTGAGCTGCATTAGCTGGGATGTGACTGCAGAGGGAGTTGGCTCCAGAATTTGTTGACTTGTCTTATCAAAAGCATCTTTTAAGTAGGAAAGATAAAACAAACTTGTTCAAATGGTCAAAACACTTGTGTCTTAGGACATTTGTTTACTGTCTTATATAAAGCTTATCTGTGTGTAGTGAGTGTTAACAAAACTCTGCCTACATAATGCTGTGGCTACTTTAGATTGTAGCAATGGTAAAAGTATGCTAGTTCTAGGGTTAATTACTCCTCAAGTGTTCAGTGGTTGTAGCACTGTTGCTGAGGCTTGTGACACATAGGTGTTGTTACTCGTCCAAACTATAGCTTAGATGATGCCTTTAGTCACCACAACTAGCCAGACCACAAGGTCTATATGTAGTACAATGTTCTCTAGCATCATAGCAGTGACAATTAAGTAGAATTTTTTTGTTGTTTGGTGATTGTTGGTGGGTTTTCTTTGTTTATTTGTTGGTTTTGGTTTGTTTTTTTTCAATAAGTGTGTGGGAATAAAAAGATTGCTATAGCAAAACTTTTTAAACTTGATATTGCTGTCAAATGGTGATTCTTTTACAGGGGGAATGGGCTGTATGATCAGCTCAAAGTGTGATGCTGGTGTCTTCAGCATAGGCAGGAAGTGAAATGTGTGGAATTTTCTGTAGAAAGTTCTTATTTCATCTCACCTTTACTGCCTTACATTTAAAGACTCTTTGAAGTTTAGAATGAGAGGATGCTCGCCTGTAGAAATAGTTTATCTTGATGCACTGTGTGCTAGAAATAGACTGACTTATAAGCTGATGTTACCTGCAGTCTGGTTCCAGTTTCTAAATAAACGTAAAGCCTTCTTAAGCATTTGTCCTAATCTGCAGATTTCCTATCTAGCATTGATTACTTCTGTACTTGTGGGGTAGTTTTGATTGAATAAAAGTGTAGTTAAAAACAAACCAGCGAGACACCACTCCTGCCTCCCCACCTCCAAGCAATAGAACACTGAAACCCAAGATAAGTTTCACCGGCCAAACTTGTAATTAGCAAGGTTGGGTTTAAACCTGTAATGAAATATATTCATATGTTAAATGCTTATGACATACAGCCTTGAATCTCATGGTTCTCTCTTAATCTAATAGAGACCTGATGCTGAAGAGAAGACGTTGAGTGGAGAGCTGCGAACTAGTCCTCTACGGTCATCTACGAAGAAACAGTTGCCTTCTATTCCAAAGAATGCTGTGCCAATAACCAAGCCTGCTTCACCTGCCGCGTCATCCCAGTCGACGAACGGAACACATGCTTCTTATGGGCCTTTTTATTTGGAGTATTCCCTCCTTGCGGAATTGTAGGTTTTCTTTTTTTTTCCCCTCCCTTTTTTTTCCCCTCTGTTTTAGGTCACTGGGCTCATGCTTCAGTAGGGGGAAAAAACCCATGCAGGGATCTAGTTCTTGCATGGTGTCTCTGCCATGGTCCTTGAAAAGAAAGTAAAACTTAAATTCTATAGAATGCTTTTTCTGAAGCAACAGTCTCAATCTCTTGAGGTAGAAAGGGAGAGGAAAAGGAGATAAGAATTTTTTTTAAGGTGTGTGTTTAGATGTGCTTCTTTGAACTATGATACTTCTCAGACTTGAAGTAAACATGTTTAGGGTTTAGGCATCCTGACCAGTATCCTAATGGCTTTTTGGTCTGAAATATCGAATTCTTCACACAAGTACTAAAATAGAATCAAGCAGATGTCAAGTGGGTAGATGGTTATGAATGTATGGTACTGTCTAATGGAGTTAGCATGTGGGAACTTCCTTCAGTTGTTACATGGAACTCTTGAACCCCACCTGCTACTGTTTATTAAATGGCTATTAGGAAGACTATTCCTTTCTGTTGTTCAGTAGTATTTAACATGAAACTTAGGAGAGAAGAGTTAGTGCAATTTAAATAGCTTGCTTGGGATCAGTTGTGTTTGATCCAGTCTAGTATTTGTATACTACTTGTCTGCAAAAATTTCTACTTATATAAAGTTACACGAACTGGTTTGTGCTACAAACTTGAAGGGACTTCCTCTGTATTAGACATACTGGCTTCTCAAGTATGTAGTGACTTTTGGAATGAAATCCCTGGAGTCCTGTTGCAACAGTAAGTCTCAGTTCTTGCATTTAACCGTTAAACTGAAAGTGAGAACACTGAAAATATTTTTTTTTTTCCCAGGAATTGAGCCTAACTTCTTAATTCAAGAAAGATGTTTTTCTTCTGTAGCATGCAAAAATGTATTGATGTGACAGTGTAAAATCATCTAGTTTAACAAATTAATTGTTAGGGAAATTTTACGAAAATTGTAAGCAGAGAACTGTCTTCTTGTTTTGCTTTAAATGTATTGTTTATTTGTGCAAGCATGCAGAGTTCAGTTTAATGGATCTATGTGCCAAGTAACTGGAAAACCTATGAAGTGAATAATTTGATTTATCATTTCTAGTGTTTAGTAGAAACTGCACATAGCACACACCTACAGCTGGTTGTTTAACCAGCTGCATAACCAGTTGTTTACAGGGAACTTCTTGTGCTCATTGATTTGAAAAACAGCAAAACCAGCCCCTTTTGCCCTGGTAGTGGACTCTTAAAAGGCAAATAGAGGGGTAGAAAATCTTTTCATAATGCAGTGGTCATTGATGGCTGAAAACTGTGACCACGATATTGTCACAAGAAGTGAAATGGCAAGTGCAAGTTTGGGAGGATGACTTAGTCCATCCTGTTTATGAGATGCTTGGAATCACTCAATCCAGGTCTCTAATGCACTCTGCTTCCTTACTGTCCTTTTTATTCTCTCTTCCCTTGTTTTGTTGGTTGCCAGTGTAATTTCTGTTTGACTTGCAGCATAATCTTAGCTAAAACTGAAAAACTACTTGTTTAAAATTGATGTTTGATCGTGTTTCAGCATTAACTACAAATGTCTGCAAATCTGCATTCAGAATTACTTAATGGCATTTTTTTTCTTCACTTTGAAACTGGAGGTTCAGTAGGAAAGTAATAATTTCAGTGCTGAAATGCATTAAATGCATCTATTGGGGGAAGAAGTGATTCTATTTCTGTACTTAAGAGTTTTACCGGGAGAAATAATGTTTCCTGTTAGTAAGTCTTTAAGTGGAGGGGTAGGAAAAGTGAGAGCAGAAGAACATGGTTTCACTAGTTTTCTGCCACCTCCTATTGTGAGCAGTCTTCCCTTGGGAATTGAGTGTAATTTTATGGAAGAAGTCCCCTGTTAAGCTGTTGCTGTGTGTTCTGGGTTTAATGTTGTGAGCTTGCTGTAGATTTAGTGTAGTTGTGGAGCTATTCTAAACACTTCGTTCTACTTGCAGTACCTTGGTTGTAAAGCAGAAACTGCCGGGTGTCTACGTGCAGCCATCTTACCGATCAGCATTAAGTAAGTTTGAGCTTAACTTCAGAACTTTTTTTTATATGTATACATATTTTGAAAACTTCCACTCAAGCGAACTTTTTTACTTGCAGTGTGGTTTGGTGTAATATTCATAAGACATGGGCTCTACCAGGATGGTGTGTTTAAATTTACTGTCTATATTCCTGATAATTACCCAGATGGAGACTGCCCGGTAAGTGGTTGGTTGTGTCTTGGGCTTCTGTTGTTCTCTGGTGTTTTAAGTATGCCTTTTTGCTGAAGCTAACATACCAATTAGCTTCCCATCTCCTTGAACGAGACTGTTCAGTTATCTGGGCTCATTTGTGGTGTCTTGTACATATTTCCTAATATCTGTGGAGGAATCATGTTACTCGGATTACTGAGGCTGGTGTAGAGTGAACTTCCTGAGGTTAGATACTTTAGAGAATTAAGCAATCTCCACCTTTTTTTTTACCTCAACTATTCATCTGCTACTTCCTGGGCAAGAAAGTTAATGCTGAAACATTTGAAGTAGTATCCAAATTCTGAGAAGCAGTATAAGGGAATATGAAAGCCAGGCACCTGTATTGTGCTTGTACTGCAGGATTTCTTGCCCATCTCTCTTAAATTGCAACGAAAAAAACTTGCTTGAGGAGAACATTGGTGAAGCAAAGGGAGGAGATACATGTATGGTGCTACAATCCAGCTCTGCTTTCTCTTTCTCTCTTTAGGGAAAAGTATTCAAGTTATTACATGAATTTGAAAATTAAATTCCTGTGGCAATCTGACTCTCCAGAACAGAGCACCCACCCCTCTTGACCAGATTTCTTCAACAGCTTGGTTGGGGGACAGGCTTATGTAACTGCTGCAGCTGAGACCCAAGTTGCAGTGTCAGGACTGCAACCAGTTGCTGCTTGGTGTCAAGTTTTGCATAAAGCTATCACCTTTAACAGAACTAGGAGGAAAGACTTTCCTTCAAAGATTAGATTTCAGTATTTCTCTTACAGCCAGCATTTTTTGCTAGCATAGGGATTTGAAACCCTCCTGTTGAAACTTAGTTTTCTTTTGGAAGAATGCATGAACACCAGAGGAAGTTAGCTGTATAGAACTAGAGACACCACTGCACAGTTTACCTAAAAACATGTAGGATAAAAAAGGTATTGATCATAGCTCAGGTATCTAAACAGCTTTCGCTCACAAATAGCTAAACCAGAAAAACTCCTCTAATCTGATCTTATCTGCTGTTATTACCTGTGCTGGAACGACTGCCTGTGCAGTTAGCTGGATTAGCTTCCTGATTTGGTGATAAGCATGTGAGAGGGCGAGACCCTGCTTGTAACAGAGGTGTGTGGGTTACAGTTTCACGGCTGGTGTAAATCGCTTCAGGTTGCCTTCTTCAAAAGCAGTAACAAATAACTAGTATTCAGAAGCAGCATCTGACTGACCTTCACCCAGTGGTTTTAGCATTAGGATTGAAGTTGTCATAATAAATGTCTTCTTTCTAATGCAGCGCTTGGTTTTTGACCTGCCTGTCTTCCATCCACTAGTCGATCCTTTATCTGGTGAACTGGATGTGAAAAGAGCCTTTGCAAAATGGAGGTAAGTGGTAACCTATTGATGTGCCCTTTGACAGAAGCTCGTGCCTTTCTTCACTGTGTTTTTGTTCTTTTAGGCGAAATCATAATCACATATGGCAAGTGTTAATGTACGCTCGCAGAGTCTTCTACAAGATTGATACAACTAGTCCTCTGAACCCTGAGGCTGCAGTGCTGTAAGTGTCTTTCCTGCCTATAGATGTGGTCTGTGAAGAGATTTTGACATAGACTGGCAGAAACAGGAGGTGTCTAAAATGTTTTGTCAGTTCATGGTCTCTACCTCCAGAGTTGGTTGCGCTAGGAAATAAACTTGAGGCTTTGCCAAATGTGTCTGTGCTTCTGGAGCAAACCTGGGCCTCCTTGCAATTACTTAACATTACTTACTTCTCCCGGCAGGTACGAAAAAGATATTCAACTGTTCAAAAGTAAAGTGGTGGACAGTGTCAAACTATGCAGCAGTCATTTATTTGATCAGCCCAAAATAGAGGATCCCTATGCAATTGTGTAAGTACCGTGAGCAAATTCACCGTGTCCTAATGTCTCGAGAGCAAGTTTGGTAGAGTTGCTGGTTTGGAGCCTTTCCCTGCCAAGATGGCTGACCTATTTTTTCTTATATTTATAGCAATACTTTGAATATTCCTACCCTCATTTCCATCAGCTTAGTATTGATGCTTGTGTTTACTTTTTTTTTCCCCTAAGCAACCAAAATCTCAACAAAACCCCAAACAAACAAATGCCCCCAAACACCCCAGCTCCCTCAAACAGAGACAGCCATGGAGTAAATACTGCTTTTGGGCTTTCCTGAACACAATTTGCCTGACTGTACCTTTGGTTGTCATGTAAAAATTCTTTTTATCCTGACTGCATGGGAGACAGAGCAGTGAGCTCCATGGTGAACATGAGAAATGTTTCATGTAGCAGCTGCTGAATTGCCAGTTCTCACTGCAAACAAAAATGAAAACCTAAATATTTATCATAGAAAAGATCCACAACAATGTGAATTTAGCTCTTAACTGTGTGTTTTAACACTGAAAACGTAGGCCTCTAGTTTACTTGAAATTCAACTAAACCAAGGAAAATGGCTGCTTTCTGCTCTGTCTGTGCTGTGGTTTGCAAAAACGCAACGGAAGAGGTAACTTTCCTTTCTCCATAGTTTTTCTCCATGGAATCCAGCTATACATGATGAAGCTAGAGAGAAGATGTTGACTCAGAAGGTATGTGCAAAGTCCAGATTCTCACTGTAGAGAGGGTTTGTTGCTTGATAAGGGAAGAAAGATTCTCTGTCTGCTTGTGATGAGCATGTACTAGCCAGACCTCATTCCACCCCTCTTGGATCAGCAGGCATGCTGAAACTCATTGGGTCTCCTAACTAAGCAGTTGTGTCACTGTTCTAACTTCACTGTGTTAAGCAATTAATCATTTAGCCAGCTAGAAGGCTTAGTAGAATTGCTGGCACACTTGGCAGTTTTTTTTTGTTTGGTTGGTTGGTTGTTTTTTGTTTGGTTGTTTGTTCAGGGAGGGAAAGAGGGGAAATAAGAAATTTTCTGACTGCCCATTAGCTTGTCCTGAACTCCTCATAGCCATTGCCACTTCTGCATAACCTGACAACTCTCTTATCTTCTCTTGAGAGAATTCTCGTTACTGAATCAAAGCTTCAGGGCTTTCTTCTCATTGTGAAACTTTTGAAGCAGCACAAGCAGAGTACCTTGCTCACATCTCTAAGGCTACTGATTGCTAATAAGAAACACGAGCTGATCGAAGGGTGCTTGGAGTTGCTTGTCACAAGGCACTCTAACAGATACAGTGAGATTGTGTTGCTTCATATGGCTTTCAGCTGAGCAGCCTTTGGTTTAAGGGGAGAGGAGTGGGTTGTTTAGGCTTTTTTATTTCTATTTTTTTCTTAGCATTTGACAAGAGCTGGCACACAGCAATTCTGAGTCTGCACTGAGTGGCTTGACAGGTCAATCCACTTGCAATGCCTAAGGATTCTGAAGTGGTAGCTGGTATCTTAGCTGGACTGGCAAGAAACTGTGCTCTGAAATTTTTTTTACTAACTTGGGCTCTTTGCACTAGAGCTGTGCTGTAGTTTTTGGAATTTAAAAAAAAACAAAAATGAAACATTTCATTCTTCCTTGCTGCAAGCTTTAACTCCTGTTCCTGCGTGTCTCCTGGCACAAATGAGATGTTCCCACTGCTCTCAGTACAGTACGCTGCCGGTAAGCCCAGCGTGACAGTGTTCCCAGCTGCCATTCACAGCAGGACTTAAGGCAAGGGGCCTTTCTCCAGTCCTAGAACACATAGGAAAATATTTTGATTAGATTCTGACTTCTTGATGTTCTTTTAAAGATTTAAGAAACATTTTTGACTTTCTTTTTGGGTTTCCTTTTCTCCTTCATACTCTTAACTCCTTCTTGCTTATCTTTAAATCAAATATGTAAAGAAAAAAACCAGGTTGAGGTGCTTGAAGTGGAAGGGATATGATTTGCAGAGACTGATAGCAAACGATAGCTCTTCTTTCATCCTTTTTCTTTAGAGATGCGTGTTAATTTCTTTTAAAGTGTAAGCTAACATCTTCAGTAGCTATTGTGTGATACTTGACTCACTCGAGTAGTTTGTTAATAGCAGGAAGGGCCCAAGCTTCTTTGACTTAGGAGATTTGTTCCATGTCAGTGTAGCTGAGAATGTTCTCCTCCTTCCCTGTAAAATGAGGTTCCCTGATCCTGTGTCCAGTTTTTCCCTTCTGGAGCCCTGGATCCCTGTTTATTACCTGTGTAATTCCTATGCCTTGGGAAACAACCCGGCCATTCTGGAACTGCAGCCTGGGAAGGGCCGTGATGTCCCAGTTCCCTGCTGAGCGCACGGCTTTTGCTAGCTGATGTCCCGTGTGCAGCATGTGATAGGCAGCTGCAGGCTGAACTGATCCCTCGTGGCTGATGTTGTCTGATGCAGTATGGCAGTTCTGTCACGCAGTGTCACCTCTCACACAAAGTATGGGGAGGGACAGCCAAAGTGCAGGTTCGGTCTTCTTGCTGACTTAATTTAGTCGAGAAAAAGGCTTCCCAGGGTATGACAGCGTCTACCCCTGTAATGATTGCTCTCTAGAACTTGCTGCATCATTCCGAGTTTGCTGTAGTTGGCACACAGGTGGTGAAGCTGTAGCAGTGCAGGCGCAGGGCTAGTTCCTGGTATGCAGAAACCCCACACAGCTTTCTGTTTCTTGGACCTGCTGGAGTAGGTATCCAACTTACTAAACTGTTTCTTAAACTCCTTTCAGTCTACAGATAGTTGACATTGCATCTTTCCTCCTCAAAGCTTTTGTTTGTTTATTTGTTTGTCTTCTAAATTGCAGTAGTCAGTGTCACATGTTCGTTGTACTGTGTTGGGTAGAAATAGCTACTGTTCAAGCATTTCACTGGGATAACTGCTCAGGGAAGAACCATCCCTGGAAAGCATTAAGAAACTCTGTGATACAGCAAAGGTATCAGTTGCTACTTTGCCGTATTAATTTTCTTTCGGAAGCCTTTGGCAGGTGGAGTACTCCTCCAGGGTAGGCCCAGCACCACAGGGAGGTACGCTTCGGTTAGAACGTCTGTTAACGACAGAAATGTTCTGATTTGGATTGACATGGCTGTAGAACCAAGAAATTTGGCTAGTAGCAGGGCAGTGGTTCTGGACTACGGCCTTCAAGCAAAAGGCTCTGTTCAAAGAGTTATCTTTTCACATCGTGTTATGGTGAGGTAGTGGTACATGAACCAAGCTGTTAAACCTCTGCTGTCATGTCAGGGTAGTTCTACAGATGCCAGACACAGTGCCAGAAATGAAACCAGCAGCCATTTTGCTGCTAGAGACACTAGCCTCTTTTATGCTTGTCTTTGCCAAAAGTAAACTAGATGTGGAGGGACTGAAGCGGGTTTGGGTTATTTAGTAATTCTGACTTGAACTGTCTTCTGCCTAGAAGAAGCCAGAAGATCAGCACTGCAAAAGCATGCACGTCTCTGGCCTGTCGTGGGTAAAGCCCGGCTCCGTTCAGCCGTTCAGCAAAGAAGAGAAGACGATGCCTACTTAGCTCTTCTGGACCGTGGTGCACAAAACACTTTCTGTGGGTGGAGGGAATGTAACGGAGGGAGAAACAGCAAAGCAGCAGTTTCCTTCTTGACTACAGATTAGTAAAATCTGAATGGTAGCAGTGACTCCAGTAAACCTGTTCAAGGATTGCTGACTCTTAATGTTTTACATATGCATTAGGTTTTAAAGGCTTGCCTGGAGCTTGGAAGTCTCTCTTGAACACTGCAGTACTTCTACCTGAAGACTGTGAGGGTGGGTAATTCCTCAGGGCTCTGAAATGCCTGGAGACTTTGGGTTGGTTTTTAAGCTTTTATTTTTTTCCCTCCAGGAATAGCAGTTTTTTTAAAAAAAAAAAATCTTAAATTACTGGCAGAAATATTAGCATTGGAAATATGAAGCCAGAGGTAAGCTGTGTTCATGTAAACTAATATAGCAGAGTTAAACACTATATTTAATGGTTTTAAATACTTTTGGTTTCTATTGTAAATATATTAGGATTTGAAATTGTAAATAAACGGTTCATCGACTCCATTTAGCACTTTGCAGAGATAAAGCTGGGGATGATGTACGATGCATTATTGATTTGTAAATGGATATTGTCACTACAGCGCACATTAGTCTGACAGGGTGAAAGCAGAATGGGAGGCTTGTTAGACTTTTATTACGTAAACACTAAAATTAAAGCTTTTTAATGGTGGTCTTTTAAGCTAATAAAACATTAGAGGATTTTGGATCCCCTAGGTGGTTACTAGGGATAGCTTGACTAATGTGTGTTAATAGTGACATCTTAAAATAAAAAGAAACCATGGTCGAGCTGTTGTCCCTCTGTCTGTCTATATTGTAGACGTTTAGTGAAGACTGGAACCAGGATGGAAGCATCTGGCTACGTGTGTGCTCGCCTGCATCTGAGTGCGGGGTGTTAACAGGATAACAGGAGGTTAGGGACTGAAGAGACTGGTTAAATAGTTTCGTGCAGGAAAACCTCTAAGTTTGTGTGAGCGCAGGCCAGAATCTTATCACAAGAGTCTTCTTAATGCCATAGCGTAGCTCTGTGCCTTATTCGTGCCTAACAGGTGAGATTTTCCTATCTCAACCTATCAACCCTTTATAGCTGGGCTCCTCCTGCCTGTACTGAGGGCACTAATGCAAACCCTACTGCCCAAGAAGACGTAGCAGTCACTTCATGTACACAGGAGATGATGGCTGGGGAAGGTGTGGGGTTTTATGTCTTTTTATCTGACAAGCTAAATCCACTTGTCCCTATTCTCTTTGAGAACAAGTTTATAGTTACTAAGGAAATAGACAAAGACTTCTCAAGTCTACCATAAACCTAACTGATGAATTTAATGTACAGTTAAGGATGACTTGAGTGGTTTCTCTGCAGAACTTAACATTGTATAAATTAAGTACTTGTGCTCTTTTAGTTAGTGTTGAAATCTTACTGCATGATGTTGCTTTAAACCCTTTGTAGCTTCTGCCTTTGAGATGCAGCGGTTTCCTGGGGCTACCTGGAATGTCTTTAGTACTGCTGGAGTTCCTCTTTAGACAGAAGAATGCATCGGGTGTGCAGAGAGCAAGGATCCTCATTAAGGCAGAGAAGGAAGTGGATTCAAAGGTGCAGTTCCTGGGCTACTTTTTCCTCTAATCCCCTCTATCTTATAAAGTGTCTGTTACAGGACCTCAGTTCTTGACTAAGCGCTAAGATGTCCTTTCTATACCTTAGTACACCCAGTTACATTCGGTGTAACGAGAGAAATATATAGTTTTCCTTCCTGAAAACATTCAAGGTTAAAGTAAGAGGAATTCTAAGCATAAGTTACCAAACAGGTACCTCTGAACAATATATTTCCAACTGAGCTATTGCCTTCTGCTCTCAGAAAGCTCTTGCTAACTGGGTGTACGTGAGGTATGGGCCTGTGTAAACTGAAGGCTCTGTCAGGCTCTTGGAGTCTTGGAGCAGTGGACGCTGTTAGGAGAGGCCCCTCTCTCTGTTCCTACAGCAGTGCTGTAGAGCAGTCACTGAAGAAATGACTGCCAATACTTTGATAAGGGTCATTTTTTTAATATCAGCTTTGCAATTCTGAACGCTGTCAAGGCTATTTGAGAATGAGAAATTATGCCAGAAACAGTGACATCTGCAGCTGGACTCAGTAAGTGAGCCTTCTAGGTCCCATCCAGCCCAACCCTTGGAGTCTAAGTCTTAAAAGATATTCTGAAGCCACTTCAGATTTCTTTTTGTAACCATGTTTACACACTAGATTTTATTCCCTGCCACCNCTTTCAGAGCATAAACTACAAGGTGTACTTTTGTTACTATTTACTCCTGAGGTTTACTAAACAATTTAATTTCAGAAAGGGATAGAAACAACAGAAGCAGGTGGAGCTGAGCGCCAGGGCCACAAGGTAACAACACAGGGGAACAACAGCAGGGACATCACTGTAGAAATACAGTGCCTGCTGCCAGAGGCCAGAAGAGTTCCTAAGGACTTTTAGGAATTGTTAGAAATGTCCCCACTACCCAATGTGACTGGGAGCTGCAGTTATTTATTAACTGATTGTTAAACCAGCGGTTGCAGTGTTTGAGGGAAGTTCTTGCAGTCTCGGGTCTATATCATGTGCCTTATCCCTGCTATATGAACATTTTGATACTGTCTTTTTTGCACTGGCTGCTCAAACCCCCTGTTTGTGAGCTACAGCCTAGTTTTACCTTTGCATATATGATCCTTTTTTCCACACAAGACCATAAAGTTCTGAGTTTATAAATTCTGAATTGAAAAATACACTTGGAATATTTTCATACAAAGTAAAGGATACAGGATAACAACAATTGTCTGACAATTTCATAAATATTTTTACAGAAACATCTGCACAATTTCTAGATTTCAGCCTTTCTGTTATGCAGGTAAGAAAGAAAGATGCTTTTATTTTAACTGTAATTGAATTTACAGTGGAATTAGATCCTAATTTTTCCCATTAGACAAGAGCAGAAATGACTGTAAATTCAGAGCTTTTAACTTTTGCTTCCTTATAAAAACTTGCAGAATCTGAGTGTGCTACATTTTACATTAACACCGCTGCTGTCCCCAGTTAGGCCACTGAACAGGAGTAAACTGGTGTCCTGGACTGGTTGTTAGCGTGTTTAATGCTTTCCTAATAAATCCATTATTTGGGCACTATTTTACAACAGCTGCACAGTCTCATATATGCACCACTTCCTTGTCCTGGTAACAGGGGGGAGATTGCTCCCAGGCAGCCTGATTTAGTCCATTTAAAAACCCCTAAATCCCCCCCGCCCCCCAAGAAGAAACAAACAACGCTGTTCATTAAAAATGAAAAGAAAGCTAGGTATATGTTTGAGAGCTGGACACCACTGTCCTTCTGCGGAGTACGTGAGGTGCCCACTTCCTGACTCTCAAGAAAAGCTATCTGAATAAACATCACAAGCATATAAAATTTCTTGAAAAATGGCAACCATCGTGCGCTCCTTGCGCCCCTCGCTGCGTGTACAGCGAGGTGAAATGAGCTCTTGGTGCCCTTTGCTGCAGAGGGGAGCTAGGGGGCGTCAATTGGAAAATAAATACAAAAGTTAAATTGCTTCAATACTGAAAGACATCGGAGTCAGCCTTTGCAAAAAATATTCACATTTAGAAAGTGCCATTGCAAATATACAGCAAAACTAATCTGCCTTAAAAATGACGCTTCACAGCCCTATCAAAAGTGCCACCTTTGGAACGCGAGTTCACTTGAAAACATTGCACAGCTAAAACCAATGCAGAAATAAAACTATCTACCTTTATACAGCAAGGTGCCCGAACATTAAAGCAAACCATTGGGATGGTTTTAGGGGCACGAGAGAAACAATCCGTTCAGACAGCTTCCTGTCTTCAGGGCTTAAAAAGATTACTTCCATCTTCCCTTTCCAACCAGAACCAGACCTTTCTAGAATATTATGTGAGTCCTTGTCTTGTGGAGGTCCTTGGCTCTGGTGACCCTGGTGCAGTGCTCCCCTGTCTGACACACAGGTAACTTTGTTGGACAAAGATGGCGGTGGTAAAGCAGTGATAAAAACAGGGTGAGTGAACTGGTTAGAGCAGAGGAATGTATTTCAGTACCTGTTGCAAGGTAGAAAGCTGCGTTCTCCAGGCTCGGGGAAGCTCTTCGGCCGCTTTCTGAAGCCAAAGTCTGGAGGTGAGCCTCTTGCCTTACGATGAGCTTAACTTCAGGGGAAGGGTGGGTCATAGGGTCTGAAGTGCACCTGCATTGTGCCAGGTACTGGGGGGAAGGCTCCTCCTGCCCCTTTCCAACAGGTAGAGGGGGTTTGGTGCAGTCCGGCAGGAGGCGGGTCGCGCCCAGGGCAGTGAGGTGGGAGGAGGACAGCCTAGCTGAAGACACGTGCAGAGACGGCGTGACTCTGGGTGACTCCGTGGGATGGGCGAAGCGGCATGGCCCCATGGAGCAGCAGCAAGGGAATACCTGTGCTGAGCCACTGGACTCAGTGAGAGCCTCTGTCATTGGCTACATCCTGCAGTCGTCTTAACAGGGCAGTGTGATTCTCCTGACAGATTCGTTTAGCTGGTGCTTCAGTACCATCTTCTAAGAGAATGCCTCTCTTCTTGGTTGGAGTTTCTCCAGTTCTAACCATGCTGTTAATTTCCTTTAGCCTCTGGAGAGAGGAGGGGGGAAAAAAGAGTTCTCATTAGTGTGACTACCACAATATCAATTGAACTTTTGTTAGGTGCATTACAGTGGGATTAGTTGCGCTTTCTATCTGGAGGTCTCTACTGTACAAAGTGCTTCCTGTGACGGACTAAGCCTTTTAATCACCATACTCGTCTTTCCAGTACCCGAGTGTGCTAGAGCCTTACTCAGACTTGAGCAGGCTTGTCATGTCAATGCAGGTAGAGCAGAAAGGCCTTCTATCCAGTGTTATAACTCTTGTCTCACAGCACAGATGCAACAATTCCTGTCTAGAATGAAGATGCTTCTCGGGGAAGATTTCTGCTTCACTCGTGGTGACCAGAGAAGACCTGATTCAGTCTACTACAGTCAGCAGGTAAGTCCTTCCGTGTTAAGCTCCATTTGGGGGATTTTTCCCACTAGGTAGGAAAGAGCGTGTGGTTGCACTTGTGATGTCCTCTACACAGTCTCCATACCAAGCAATTCGTTCCCTGAAACCAAAGGGTACTGTGGTCTCTTAGGTACCTGGACTGACAGGTGGAAGAGAGTTGGGTGAGAAGGTACATGTCAGACTGTGTGAACAGGAAGGTCACTACACCCACCATTTTCTCCGTTTTCACTAGCAAAAAGAGAAGGTATAATGAAGGATTGGTAAATGCAATTGAAAACCCTTTAGTCTCACCTTAGATGGGCTGCTACTGAAATAATAGAATATTTTCTCTCGAGGAGAGAGAGCAGACTCGTTTCTGTGCGGCGAGATGTACACGGGGTGGTTCTGGAACAGCTGTACTCTGCGCGGGGAGCCGATCCGCACAAACGGGTAGGGCGAGAGCGGAGGAGAATCAGCCTGCTCAAGGGAAAGTGGGAATCACCCAACAGTCGGGCTCTGAACTCGGGGGTTATCACAGTAAGGCTGCCAGGAGTTAACCAAGGATTATTTTCTTTCCACTACTGCCATACCATACATATTTGGAACAGATGCATGATTTGTCATATCATTAGGCCGGATTCATATTTTTTAAATGTCCTTTTCCAGCCCTGTCTGAGACACTGCTCAGTGCTGTGTATTCCATACAGGAGGAAACAGCAGACAGGCATCACAAGCATTTCGTATTTTTAGTAGCAGGTTATGTCCTCAAGGTGAAATGATTGTTATAAAAATATAATCCCCCGACTTTGCTTACAGCGAGGTTGGCTATGAGTACGTACTGCATGAACAGTAAAGCAGTAGTTGCTGATGAAGAGTACAGGCAGTAACTTACCGCATTTGACGTATACTTCAGAGCAAACTCTTTCATCTGCTCGATATAGATGGTGTTATAGAACTGTATAAGGTCCCCTCGCTCCTCCTCCTCTGTGTCGCTGTTGGCGCCTGTCAGTCGGGTCGGCGTGGGGGGCGCACTGTTGGGGTGCGGCACAGGCAGGGTGCTGCTGGACCGCATCACGGGGCTGGAGTCTCGGCTGGCTGCGGGACGGGAGCAGGCTCAGCGTTACACACTCCCGTCACCTGACCCCCAAACACCCAGCTGCGCACAAGAACCGTGTCCCGGACCTTTACATGGCAGTGTGGGCACCGTAAGTCTGGTGGCACTATCAGCCATGCCAGTTTTGTCCCCTTAGCATCCTCCTTCAGAAAAAAAAGCATCATGTTGTTAGGGAGCAGCAAACTGCTGAGGACGTGCACAGAAACGCATGTGGGTTCTACCTTCCTACAGGATAAACGGCAAGTGGTTTTTCAGTATAAAGCTGAGCTTCATCCCAGTATCAGCAGAGCTAAAACTGCATTTTTCAGGCAACCGTGCTATGCTTCTAACAGTAGCTCTTCCTTGCTGCCAGCTGGCATGATTTCAAAGAAGGAACTGTAGTCTTTTTCAGCTAGAAGTAGAAATATTTGGCTTGGTAACACTTCTTGATGGTTTCATGTGGGGAATTGCAAAACATATGATTTTTTCCTCACCTCTGTGACAGAATGCGTTGACACTGACAGTTTATACCGGCATCTATTAAATGGCTTGAAAACTGGTGGTGTGAATGAATAGACAGCATCACCTACTTATAATACCCTTAATAGAAGTTAATTCCAGGACAACGTGTCAGTTCAAATATCAAGGAAAGACTCTTCAGAGATGTCAGGTCTGCTGAAATAGCTGCTGTGGGTGGCTGGAGCATTCCTGTCTCTGAAGACAGCCAGCTGCTGCAGTGGGATCTACTGCTGCTCCATGACTGGGGTAAGTAAAGGAGTAAGGGCGAACAGGGGCTAGCTCTGATTTCCATTCCTTCCACCAGGACGTGTTCGTGGAGGTACGAACTGAATTCTAAAAGCTCAGGCCAGCTGTTGTGGTCAGCTCTTACCGTAAGTGCCTGTGCTGACAGATTCAGAACTATCAGTGGATGTAATACTAAGCTGGAGTCACAGCAACTTTTGAATGTTACCAATATATTCCTAATTATGTCCAACTTTTCCAAATCAGAAAGTCCATGGGGTATGGTGATGCAAATATCCAACTCTTTGAGCACACTGTTTTGAGATGGAATTAAAGCCAAACATCTGGAATTTGGAAACACTTACTCTTTTCTTTGTTCCTCTCTTTACATCTGTCCGTTGGCGAGCTCTGCTGGCTACTGCTATCACTGCTGCCAGAGCGGCAGCGGAGTCTCCGGCCTTTTATCAGGACGCTCCGATACACCTTCAGGGAGAGGAGCATGACAGGGGAAGGGTGATGAGGTGTGCAGTGACACAGGAAACAGTCCACATTACGTTATCTGCTTTTAGAAACCTCACTGGGGCAGCCCATTTCTTCTTACATGGGAAAATACATCCTCCTAAGAGGAGTATTATCCAACCAGTGCTCCTTCCATAGGTTTTAAGTGAAGCTATTTTCTCTTTTGGGTACAGTTTAACATAAAAAGCTTTCAGGAGTGCAGGATTTGGCTCTGACCTCTGTCTTTTGAGGAGAATGGCTCAGACTGCAGTCACTGAATACTAAATGTTACTTCAAAAATCAGTGTACTCCTACAGTAGAGCTAAGGCGTTTAATAAATGGGGTATAGCACTCTGCAATACTGACTGCACTTACATGACTCTTGGCTTGTGGTTGTGTCCGATAGCAGCGCATAATGTTCTGAAATGATCGATCTTCCTTAGTAACCTAAGAGGAGATGGACAGAAAAGGTTAACAGTTTTTCTGTGGGATGTTTTGCTTGTTTGGGGAGGTTGTGTGTGATCTTTGGTTGGGTTTAGGTTTTTTTTCAGTTGTAATCATTGGACTATGAAGTCTGAGAGATGTAGATTGGGTTTTTTCTTGATTCACGCCTTACCTTAGCCATTACGTAGATGGCACACATCAGCAGCTGGTCCAGATGTCTGTCCATCATGATTTCAGGGAAGCGCACCAAGGAGTACTCAAAACACGTCCAGATCTTCTTCCGCAGCTCATCGGCTATGTCGAGTTTGACACAGAGATCTCGGAGACGAACACTGGCTAGATGATAGACCTGTTGCAACGGAGACTGTGCTTAGGGCCTCAGGAGTAGTGTTTTCCTTACCTTACTAAGGAGTAGTCCAGGCTTGCACACTCGGTAGGGCTTGAGCAAATGATAAGCCAAAAAGAACAAAATTTATTGCCTTAATAATAATAGAATAATTAATAATTTGCTTGGAAGACACGGATGTTCTCAGTACTGGTCCTGATGCTAAGAAAGCACTCGCTAGAAGTTCTGCATTGTCCTGAGCCCAGGGAGGGTACTACACAGCCTACAGCAACCCCTGTATTGAATAAACACAGTTTCTTTTTAAGAGCCTTAAAGAAACTGGACACCTTTAAGTACCTGCTGGCCAAGCGCATAATTACTTCAGAACTCATGATGTGATTGATAATTCTGGTGACCGTCTACTCCTTTGCTAGTGAGAAGTTGTCTGCTCTTCAAGTATGTGTGTAAATAGGCATTGGCTTGGCAAGTACTCGAGTATTTGCTGATTATTACTGCCGCTGTATACACGTCTAATGTACCACTATCTATGTATAGAATATGCTTATATTGTTGCTACCACTAAGAACATGTTTTAAAAATCACTGAAGACTTACCAGATACAAACTAAGCAAAGCACAAATGAGACTGACAAGTACCTTTCTAAAGAAGAGTGAGAGTGAGCCCATCTTGCGAGGCCTGAGGGACGTGGCAGTGGTCAGTTGCTGGGTTGGTCTTTGCTCTCCGGGAGCTATCTGCTGAACAGTTAACTGCCCTGGTAGCTGCAGCGTTGCCCCGGTCATCTGAGTGTTCAGAGTTCCAGCAAGAGTCTGGGCACTGAGAGGCTGAATGGGACCAGAGACAGCCGGAGGCTGGGTACCTACATTTACTTGGACTGGGAAGAAAGTTATTCCTCCATTTTCATTGGCAATGCCTGTAATTTAAGAAAAAGAGTCTGAAAACAGAGCAGGGTGGTGGGGAGAATGGCATTTGTGGTTGGTTTGGCTTAAAGAACTCACTAATTCTTCTCTTCGTTGCTTCTAACTCCATATTTAGTATACTAGATATAAAATTGTTTCATCAAAATAGTTATCACGAAGAGACGAGAAGATACTGAAAATGAACCAAGTTTTTCATACCAATGCAGCCGTCATCCCGTGCCAGTTCAGGAAAGCTGCTTTACTGAAATAACCAACTCTTCTAAAATAGCTGTTGGCAGTCAGAACATCCTTGTCCTGTACATGTTCTGGATCTAAATTCTGCTCATCGATTCAAACAACTTTTCCCAATTACAAATCTTTAAACCTACTTTTCTCTCCGCTGGCATTCTGTCACCCCCCTCTCCCCTGTGCTGGCTACTAATACACTGATGGGAACAAGCCTGAGTAAGTACCTTTCCTCCAGCAGCTTTTCTCTCACCTTGTACTGGTATTGTCACAGTTTGCCCATTATTGGCTGTTACAGTGGCAGTTGCCACTGTAACCAGCGTCTGGCCAGGCACGGGAGTCACTGACATGGCTTCAGGATTCATGTTCTGCATGGGCACCGTATTTACCACCGGCTGCTGGGAAACTCTCACTGGAGTTCCAGTGTCAGAGGTGTTATCATTATCAGCAAACAGTCTTCTCCTGGTTGGATTGGCTGTAGGAGAATTGTATCTGTCATACAGGGTCGGGGGAGAGGATGAAAGGCCTGTGGATAAAACAAACAAACCCAAAAACCACCACACATGAATATGTGTACTGAAGGCTTGTCGTATTATCCCCGATGGCGCAAATACGCGACAGAAGTCTGATGAGAACCAAAATACATCAGTGCTTCAGGAAACATTTCTTAATATTCCTTCTGTCTATGTTTGTGGCTTGCAGATGGATTGCCTTCAGGGGTGACAATCTGAAGTCGTGCTGTGTTGAGTATTCTTCTAAGCTACTGTATGATTGTTTATTTTTCCAGAGAAACAGGTTGTGACTTCCCATAACTAATATAGAGTGGAGCATCTATTCCAGTGTAACAATGAAGTAAACCGATTTGAACACAAGTGCTGCCTGTAAGTATAGATATGATTTAACATATAGATGTGTACGTACGAATACTCTATACGTAACCTCCAGACAACACGCTGGCAACAGTATTCTGCGCACGCTGAAATAATGAATGCGTCGGTCTTGGACGGCTGCCCTAACTGTGTGAGTTGCAGTAGAAATTACTGTATACAAATGTATATTTGGCTGTATGTTGACACTAAAGGAGCATGCTTAATTTAAAAATTAAAGGCACGGTTTAGGAAGTGTAAACTCACCTTTTCCTAGTCCTCCTGTTTCGGCACGAACCTCATTTATTCGTCTCGGTGTCAGCGGCGAACCTACAACACTGCTCCCAGCAGATCTCTCAAAATACTGAGGTGGCATTACCTAAAACATTCATACCTTTATTAGTGTCTGTAGCACAGATTGACTACATTAAAAACAAAACAAAAAAAATAAAAGCTTCTGCACTACAAATTTTGAACAGCAAAACTGTATGGAAAAGAATTAAAACAAGGATGCTGAAAAATTTACTATAAACCGAACTAAAACTCCATAGTGATCGTACTGCTGTAAAAGATACAGTTCTGTAACAACCTTCCTGTGGCTGCAGTCACGAGCCTGGACTTTTTACCATGTTTCTTCTAGTCTAGTAATCTTTTCACGTGAAGTGACTGGTCCAAACCTTCCCTGCCTGTGTTTTACTCGCTGTTCTGCTGCACTGAGCAGCTTGTAGGGTGCAACTCTCTCCTGCAGGGTCTAACAGCTGCTCTTTACCATCCCGCCTCACTAGAACAACTCTAAAACATGTAGAGAAATGCTCACCTCTTCACAGCTAGGAACTTTGTTTTCATTATCTCTGATTCTGTCCCACAGTATGGATTCCTGCTTCCACGCCATACTTTCCAAGATCTGCTCTTCAATATGATTAAGGTGTTTCACTACTTCCCGACAAAGGCCATCCTCTACTCTGATGAAAACCTCAATCACCTGTAAGGCAGATAATAATGATCCACATAATGTACTTGTTTCATATACCTCTTCTTACGGAAAGCCCTAATTCCTAATTTTCAAGGACGAAGAGAAAGCTTAAGGCCGCGTTACTATGACTCAACGAGAGGTTGTCTTGCTGTTCTACTAGAAGAGAGCTATTTGTATCTTTCTAAAGAAGCGTGTCAAGCACTGTTGCAGACGAGCTGCAGCACTAGCTCACCATAAAATGATGATCTGTTGGTTACTACACAGATGCTGGGATACTGCTCCTGACTTAAACTGCTGCCTGTGCTTTGATTTTTAGATGTCCAAGACACCCCAGAATGACAGACAGTTGGGTAATACTTTTTCAGTGTAAAAAGGGGGACAAAGCTGAGAATCAAGGGTTAATATAAAGAGATTACTTAACAGAAGGCAGTAGAGCACTCATGACTTGATAAGCATTTCCAGTTGTCAAACACTTTACCTTATAGAAGTGATAAACAGGAATGTCAAATATTTCTGTGATGAATGGGAAGTTTCCTGGTGGTTTATATGTGAAGGTGATTATCTCAAGGCAACATGCCAGCAGCGATCTATGAAACACATCCTGCTCCAGTATTGCCTGCAAGAGAGTGGCAAATGTTAATGCTTGATTTACAGTATAGCTACAGAGCAATAAAATGCTTCCCATTCTGCCTCAATCTGCCAGGAAAATTATCAAGCTTATAAAAAGAGATGCTGTTTTGTAAGGGACAGAACAGAATCCAAAACTAGCCATTCTTACACAGTTAAAATCCCATATATCTTTGTGTTTGCAAACACAAATGTGGACACTTTTTTTCTTCCATTCAGGTGTACGTACAGATTACTTCTCACCCTTGTTTTAAATAGCACCCTATTCTGCTCTACAGCTTTTTATTAGGTCCAGCTTCAAAAGCAAGGCACAATTTGATTAGCTTTCCTTACAGATAAGTCGGTATCTCCCAGTCTCCTCTTCTCTTGCTCAATGACTGACTCCAAGACCTTGTAGTATAGCACCTCAGCACGACGAAAATGCTT
The DNA here is from genome assembly GCA_013399075.1 of Chloroceryle aenea. Classification (NCBI taxonomy): domain Eukaryota; kingdom Metazoa; phylum Chordata; class Aves; order Coraciiformes; family Cerylidae; genus Chloroceryle; species Chloroceryle aenea. The sequence goes on from VWZY01006269.1 coordinate 69,060, forward strand.
ACTAGCAACATCTGCGGGAAGTGTAAGCAGATAGAATGTTGGTATATGTGATAAAGGAAATGCATTCTTTATCCTCAGCTACAGAGATACAATTTAGTAGCGCTAGTGTGGATTTCTGTGCTGCTGTGGCTACAGTACCTGCAGGACTACACCAGTCAAAAGTTAACTTAGTGCAGCACAGGTAAGGGGCACCTGACGTGTGAATGCGGAGCAAAATAACTTATCAGTGAACCCAGTTGTAATGAAAACACCACCTAGAACAACAGTCCTTACTATTGCTAAGTACAAGATACAGTTCAGAAAGTACATGGAAGAGACTACCTCTGTGAATCCACCATGCACGGTACAGCAGGAAACCCTGAAGCCACTGTGCTGACAAGAACAAAGGGAGGCCCTATTAAGAAAGGTCAAGAGCATCTTCCTTATCTGTAATCCATCTTCACGTGCTTCCCAAGCCATGACATCTTGGCACTCAGTGTTTATTCTGGCAGGATTTTAGTATCTGTATTAATCTGTTCTTGGATGTAAGCCAAAATTGCTGCAGGGTTTTTGAAGACTCCAGTGTTCATGACGAACACAGAAAGCCATGCCATTGCTACATTGTTCTTACACTGGACAGAAAAAGGGGTACCCTTAACAGTGCTTGGCATTTCACTTCTGTACAACTGGAAGTGTCATCACATTGCAGTGATTTACACCAGGGCCAATTCCAAGAGTGTATGCAGGTTGAAATGTGCCATGTATTAAGAATACAGGAGAAGACAAAAGTAATAGAAAATAGACCTGTGCTAAAGCATAACCTGTACATAGAACTGTGATTACAAGAGATCAAGGCGTTTACAGGCATTTTAATTCTTATCTGTGTAAAGAAAATGCTTCCCACCTTTGGAAGAATTGCCCAGTTCTCCTTCAGCTTGCGTGCTCTGGCAGTACACGTCGTGCATCTCTCTTACTCTGCTTGCAATAGAGTGAGAAGGATCTCTGGCACATGACCTGAAAATGAAAACTAAACGTTTTCACCACACTATTTCTGCCAAGACAAAACAACTTCAAAAAAAATAATTCAACACCTGTTTCTAGAACCTGAGGAAAGCATGAGACTGTAAATATACTGGAGAGCACCCGCAAACACCCGCACGTGTGCCTAACTGTAGCTGTACTGTACATGGGCTGTAGTGTAGTGGTGGTGGTGGTGTGTGTAGTGCAGTAATTACACTTATGAGTGGGGATAAGTATTTAAACATGTAATGTACCCGGAGAACACATTTTATTTTGCACCTGCTGCAGCAGGGAGTGATTTGCTAGGTGGTGAGATTTGTTAAGTAGGAAGAAGAAAAGGCTGGAAAATTTTGTATTCACAGTTTGTGGTAGACAAGTGCAGAACTGTTGGGGTTTAGCTAGATGTTCTCACAGCCATCTCGCTCTTAAGGACCAATGTGTCTAAGCAAGAAAAACCAAGAGTTTTTGTAATTTAAATGTCTCTCTGTATCTATGCTGCTTCAAGACTGACTCGTATTCTAAATTACACTGCTTAGAATTAACACTTGTTATTAAAACTATTAAAGAAATAGAAGTATGTGGTTAAGTAAACATCAGACTTACCTGAGTATTTGCTCCAGATTTTCACTGGGGGCATTCTTCAGTCCTGCCAGCATCGTATGAAGGCGGCTCAAGCTGTAGGTTGCTATGGAAACAGGTGTCACATATGGGTTGCTATCTTTAATATACTTGCGGCCAGTAAGTGGGGTTGTAATCCGCAGTGATTTGGACTGAAAAGACAAAAAAAAGCAAAAGCATAGAACTGTACACTATTATAAAAGTCAGATCCAGATCTGAACCTAGAAGTATCAGTCTGTACAATTCTTACCCCATGTCACGATACGTGCCTGGAAAAAATGGCTGGGAATCACCCAGCCCCAACTAGTGCATGTCTCAGATAGGAGCCGGCAATAAAAGATTTATCTGTGTCCTGGGGGTGTTTGTATCAAAGAGTACTGTATAGGAGGGTGTGATCTCAGCTGAACTGCAGAAACTGACAGAGAGGTGTGGAACAACTCCCAGTCTAAAAAAAACCCAGAAAAGCTCCAGCAGTCTCCTCCTCTTTATCCTCTGAGTACCAAAGGGAGCTGTAGCTGACAGGAAAAAGTGTACTGAGACAGGGTTTCCTTTCACAGGTTTAACTCTTAATGTGAAGAGTCCTCCTCAATCTAAAATTAGCATTTTAAATCATTTGAACAGATCAAGCCCTCACATCAAAATAATTTAACATCAAGCATGTTCCTTCAATTAACGTACAGCAAAGCCAGTGCATCTTCTAACCACTATCTTAACCACACAACTACTTAACCAAGACGTGTTTTCTGTATTTTAATGGATACATTACATGTTGCAGTCTGGCTCCCAATACTCCTCCGATGTTCCCCACGCACTCCAAAGTTTGTTCTGTTTCTGTCTCCATACCCGACCAGGAAGATCTTTCCCCAAGCCCTGCCTTGGATTCCCCAGAACATGCAGCACCAGCAGCCCTGCAGCCACAAGATGCTGTCGCACAGGCCACGCTAGCTCCGCACTACAGAAACCCACTGGAGTTGGGCACCCGGAACTGTGGCAGCAGAACGCAGTGGCTGATTCTTTCTTTAAATAGATCAGAAGCAAAGAATGTGTTTGTACTGATTTTGCAGATAAAGTTATTTCCATCTTTTCTTTCCAGAATGTTTAAAGCCATTAACCATTTGGGAAAAGATCACATAACTGTTTTACCCTTTTGCTCTCTGTCATCCAATTGTGCTAATCCAGTTTATAACCTTCTTTATTTGCCTGTCTTGTACCTGACCTCCTTTCAGAAACCTCTTCCATCTTCAGGAGCATACTGATAGGCTGTAACCACAGGTACACGTCTGCATTCAAAGCGAGTGCCTGTTCTCTGAAAGCTACTCTAGTCCCACAGAGGCCTTGATGATTCTGTAGTTCTTTATTGTTCTGAAACATGCAGTGTTTCTGTATCCTCTCAAAGACCAGATGCTGCGCTATTTTATTAGTCACATATAAAGACAGATCTATGTATCTTGCTTTTAGGCAAGCAAGGTGGAAAAGATTCCCTAGTGATTTAACTAAAGCTGTAAACAGAATTAGGCCCAGAGGGCCTCAACAATTGCAGGACAACTCAGCACCTGCCAAACAACTGAAGAAAAGTGCCCATTGGTTTGTGCTTGAAAATCTTCACCTGAAATTTACCTAAATAGACCTCTTCAGGTAATTACTGTAATATTCTCTGTACTGGATTTAATCACAGAAAACCCAAATACATGGAGAAATTCTGTCCAAACAATCCCAAACTAAACAATGTATCGCACTAAGCCGCTAATCAACCACACAATCTAACTCAGCCATGCTGTGCACACTCCCGAATCACCTTGAACAATAAAAGATGGTAATTGTCAGTAGCTGCTTCTCTTCTTTAGCTATAGACTGACTGGATTTGTTCACCGTACAAAAAGACCAACACTGACCATGTCAAACTCACCCTGTCGAAGTGCTGCTGCAGATTATGCTTCACTTGTACTCTTTCAGCTGTTTCCACTCCTGAAGCTGTATTTAAGCACCTGGTGAGAGTTCCAATTTCTTCATCTGCATCCTCCCCAAGAAATATTCGCTCGTCGAGATTTCCGACTGACAAGACGTACTCCTCGTAGGCCTTGTTGATGGCTTTGCTACAGCAGAAAGGAAAAGATAGATATAAAACCCCTTTTTCTTTAGACAGTGCTTTGTTGACATGTTTGCTGAATGAATGCAGTTCTGGTCTCTTGGAAGTCTCTTTCAGAACTTCTTTTAACCCTGACTTTAAGCATTGGAGGTCCTTTAAAAGCTACAGTATCTTAGTCATGACAGGGGCAAGGACATTGCTTTCCCCATGTATCTGACGGCTGCAGGAAGAACATCATAACATACTGAGAACTCTTACTTGGCTGGAAACTCCTCAAAATTTACACAGCATCACATCATCATAAACTACACTTGTCATTTTTATACTGCTTAAAAGAAACCAAGTCTTGCTTATAAGCATCTCTAGGTTTACAAAGAAAAATATTCCAGCAAACCCTACAGCAATTCCTACTGCTTCCACTCATTCAATATGCTCCTGCATCTTTTCATACTAACACTTTGAGTCACATACAAAAAGTCAAGGAAAGAGAGAAACATAATAAAAGCAGATGTCACGTAACAGCATCGCGAAGAACCAGTCCTCAGACTGAGCCACCTCAGCGAACAGGAACTGAAACGCAATAAACACCAATAAACATGCACGTCAAGGAATCCAGTGTCACTGTGAACAGCTAGCGGCACAAGTGCGATTGTATCAGGGTGACACTAATGCAAACCAAACCACGAACACAGTCACTCACAAGCTATCTCCGAAGTTCCCGGGATCTAGAAATCCAGTCAGAGTCTCATCTTTTCCTTTTAAAAGCTGTAAGACAGTGAAGAACACAGAGGGGACATTTTAGATCTTAGAAAGGTTTTAAAGACTATGAGCAATTTTTCTGTTACAAATTTATTGACCAACCTTTTTGTCAAAAAGTTTCCGAATATATGGCTTCCAAAAATGTTCCTTTATTCCTTTTGCTTCTAAAACCAATCCATAATGTAACGAACACAGTTTTTCAATGATGCAGGGAGGATCAGGTGATACTTTATAATCCTTACTATGAAAGTCTTCAGGTAGACCTACAATTAAGAATACTCTGTTACTTAATTTTGCAAATCCACGTTCTGCTTTCTTACTAAACTTAAATTCTATACTGTGTAGTCTAGGCAGTGAGAAATTAAAATGGTAACTAATCAGTTCCCTTGAAAGAATTACATAATGCCCACAATTTGAGAATGTTATCAAAAGTAAATTGTGAGTCAGAGATTTAAACAGATTAGATGCTGTGTATAAAAACACCCGTTCTGAATGAAAATCAAACACTTCTGAACTAGAATATTTATTGAAATAAATATTATAAATAATTAATGCAATGTCATGCGTGGAAATTTTTTGCTTTGGAACTTCCTTCAGTGTTATTTCCATAGTCAAGTTAATACTTGACTTATGGGGGTGCTGACAAAATCCATAGCCTGTTATTGCATACTGTGGCAACAGAAATCTCTGTAGCCAGACACAGAAAAATACTCGTTTCCATGTATTTCAAAGCAGTATTATTCAACTTCTCTGCCACATAGATCCATGCTAATTTCCGTAATCTTAGAAGTTCCTGCAGGCTTTGACTAAAGACTGTTTTTTTAACCTACCTTTAAAATTAGGATTGAGAAGTTCTTTCCGGTTCGGACACTGCAGAGCATTTCCATACACTAGATCCAAAGCGCACAGCAAGAGGTGGTAGGAATTGACTAAGTCATCACTGATCATAGGAAAATTACCTTCAATATTAGAAAGACATAAGATATTAATTAATACTGGCAGAGATTTAAAATTCTTTTAACCAATAAACTGCTGCTATTTTTATGACAATCACTAACGGATTCTTGGAAACACAGAGGTGGGTGACTATAAGTACCCAGAAACCCAGGTAGTAAAACAGACACAGGTTTAACAGAATACAGAAGCATAACAGCAGAAGATGGTTTGGGGAACAGCAGCAATTGTGTAGGAACTCAAATACATTGTGCTGTTTGGAAAAGAAACCTTGCCAAAATGTTGATAAACACGACCCTGCAGGCTCCCTCATTCACAGTAATCTGGATAATCAGTCCATAAATAACTTGCAGCAGCATGAACTGCATAATGCAAACCGCCTCAAGGCAGACAACTTTGTGAACCATAACCCTAGCAACACAATCCCCGCTGTCTGGCAGTGTTACATCCTTCAGCAGGTCCGGACTCCCTCTGCCTGAAGGAGAATCTATCTCTAAAGGTGTGTAAGGGGGAGGAATGGCTTCCAACTGGGACTTCCCTTTTCCGTTCACGAGATCGTCTCTAAAGGGTTGCAAAGAGCTCTAACTTCTGCTAGGCCCGAGCATTCAGATATCCCAGACCAAGCGCCGCCCTTCAGCTCTTCCCCAGAACCGATCTGTATTCAACTCCAGTTCACGAGATATTTTTCTTTACCAATTTGTATTCTTTACAAAAATTTTCTGGGACATGCTCATTATAGATGGTAATAAATTGAACTTTATTTCTCTTTGTGCTTTACGGAAGAGTTAAAACGTGTCTCTCTGATCTGGTTTACAATATTGCTTTATTTCATCTACCTCTAAAGTACTTTTAATTTACCATCTTCCTGTAGAAAAGAATCCTTGTAAGCTTTCCAGTTTTTTATCACCTTTCAAAAAGATTTATTACTCTTTACTCAACTCATTTAGTTTTATGACATTCTTTTAGAGCTTTAGCTTAAAAGCAGACTTGTAAAACAAACAATACCATTAATTAATGCCATAAATCGCAATTCCATGAATGTATTTACACTGGATGATTTTCCTATTGCTCTTTCAATAGTAATCACCCTTCTGTTTCTTACTCTTTTGCTTTGCTTTTCAGGCAAGCTCCAGATCACTTACCTGAGACCACTACAAAGAACAGGTTTAAGTCCTTGAAGAAATCGATCAAATAGGAATAAACTCACTTAAGATGTACTCAAAATGTATATATTAGTAAATATTTTTTTCTAAGTTATGCTGTTACTTTTCTACCAGTAACGTTGACTGTACACGTTCATCAGTTACTTCCTAATTCTTAAAGGTTCACAGCAAAGCAATGAAAGTCCTGAATACAATTGCAAAATGTTACTCAATAAAAAAATCTGAAGTAACTCTTGTAAGATGGGTTCACCTTCCTAACCATGAAACCAGCATGGCCCTCATTACTGTCCATGCAGTCAAAACCAGACCTACTACCCAGAGTTTCACACAAATGGTACTGTAGCCTGACACTGAATCATGGAAAATAGTTAATTCAGTTAGCAGAGACATTTTTTTCAGTTCCATTTAAAAGAAAGGAAAAAAAAAAAGTCGACAGAGTTTAAAGATAAATTGTTACAAACAGCACGCAAGGATTACAGCATCACTAAATAAAGTCACTATCTTACTTGGGAGCAGACACGGAGGGTACGGACAGGGCGGGAGCATTCTGCAGGGGTGAAGCTGAAGGCAGGGATCGCCAGGCTCGCAGAAATATCAGAGACAAGCCTGAACTTGCCACCCATGTGCGGTTGCCATGATAAGGGTTACTGCCAACCCCCAAAACACGGCAAGCCAAACTTTACAGGAATACTTAAGGCTTTAAATGGTCATTTAGTTTCCATTTTTGTGCTGCCACACTTCAATAAATTTACCACTGGGCACCTGGCAGTTGATAATTACTGAAAATTTTCCTTTTGCTTGCAAAATTTATATTGGCTATGTTAGCAGTCTTTACAAAAGTTCATTTTTATGTCTGAAACCGCTCACTAATGACCATGTAGTTAATTGATGATGTAATTACTCAAACATATTAGCCAATAATTTAGCAAGAGGAAGACTGGTAAAGTCCCTTTGCACCTTATCGACTGTCCAATCTACCTGTAGAAGTGGGCATTGTAGAGAAGGGAAGAGAGATCGGTGATTTTTCTGACTGACCTACCTACTCTGTCAGCTGCCATCTGGAAATAAAGTACTCTACTAACCCTCCTCTGGACGCCGTGGAACATGAACAGGTATTTCCATACTACTAGAGAGAGCTATTCTGGACTGAAAAATAAAAAAGATTAAAATCCTACTGTGTTTCAGGCATGCAAGCAATGTACCAGTTTAAGGAAGATTTATCTTCCCTGGTAAAGTAGAATTTGAAGCCTCTTGGAAAATGTCACCTTCTAGCTAAGATCCAAAGTTTGGTGCAGCACTCCTGCAACACCACACACCTTTCTTGATGCCAGGGTCCAGTCAAATTGTAACCTCTCCAAAAGGGAGCTGCTGGCAACCCCCTGCAGTGTGGTACAGTGTAGTGAGAAAGGCTCATCCATCTGCGTTGAACAAAATCAGCGCCAGATAATTCAATATTGTGACAGCCCACTTTGTCCAGTCCTCAACGGCAGCCAATTAAGGAAATTCCAGCACACTGCAGGAATCTTAACATTGATTCACTTTTATATTGGAAAAAGCCCACCACATCACACACCCCAAAATCAAAATCCAATTCCTTTTATTCCATTCCTTGTAGAAATTAAAATATTAGTGTTCTACTAGAATTCATCTTCTGCAAAAATAAATAAAAGTCTCCGGAAATCATCAATGGACCTGAATCTGAAAAGATGCTTTTTCAGTGGGGAATATAAATCTTGTCATTATTTTCCTCAAAGCACTGTCTTACTTAAATAGAATCCCCACTGAACACTCACCCAAGCAGTACCGGACTAAAGCCCTAGGCAGGCAGAAACTCTTCAAGACACGGGTTTGCTGAGAAAAGGCTGTAGACTGTATGTGATATGACTGGATGGTTTAAGCCCGAAATAAGGGTTTAATCCTGTTCCCTCCTGTGTCTTTTTCTTCCATCACTCATAATGAAGAACTGCTGAAATCACCCACTATTCTTACTGTCTTTAAGACAGGTTACATATACTTTGCAATACGTTGTCTACTAACTGCATTACTTCTACAGAAATGCAGTAACAGAAGATCCTTTTATGTGTTCGTCTCCGTGTCAGTCAGAAATGTGTCTGATGCTGCTATATCCAAAACATGAGAGAAAATGGCCCTGGCAGGACAGGCATATGCAGAGCTATTCAGTAATGCGTACGGTTGGTTGATACAGTTGCTATATGCTCATTTTTTCAAAAAGGAGTTGGAGAGTTGGAATGCTACCTGTGAAAGTATTCACACCTAGAATTTTACGATACTTTCTTTACAAAGTTGTAGAAAAAAAAAATCATTGAATATTTTCAGTGCTGCTGGAAACTTAGAAGGATTTTAAATACTTTTTATTTCCAGTAAATATACATAATTACAACATGAGCTAAATACGAATTCATTAACATGCTAAGTTACCTTTCTTCTCAGAATTACTGCACAAATCTCCATAACAATGGAAACTTCTAAAAAATACTCCACGGAAACTACCGAACAATTTGGACACATAGCCCACCTATTTGGTGAGCTCCTGTGTGACCTGTTCTAGGTGATCCTGCTCTGGCATGGGGGTTGGACTGGATGATCTTGCAAGGTCCCTTCCAACCCTAACATTCTGTGATTCAAAGTGTGGTAAAATACACAGCTGGGGAAATGACTACAGAATACCTTCCTTCAGGCTCTGTGAGAGGGCTCCTTCCCCAAAGGCATTTCTGAACTCCTGCACTTATTAGTGTTCAAGGATTGACATAAGATCATGACTAACAAAACCAGGTTTACCTTATTTAATCCTTTTCAAGTCTCTTACCTTTTGCATGAACAAACAGCACCCAACAAAACTGGAAAACTTCAGTCACGGTGCACGGTTGTCGTCTTTGGGGAAAACACAGCAACAAGTGACCCAAGCAGCTCAGTGAATTAAGACTGACAGAACATCATACAACATTCAGTTGTTATAGAAGAAAAATAAGCTTTACTGAGGGTGTGGCCAGTAACTCAAACCCTTCCCACAAAAGCCTGACTAAAGGCAGTAGAGCAAATGGCACTCTGGTTTAGTGCAGACAAGTGAAGCTCATCTCAGTCAGCATGGAAAGAAACAAATGTCACTACGGGAGCCCCACGCAGCACATTCCATTAGAAACAGGCCAAGACTTCATCAGGAAATCACTGTAAATTTAGTGTTAAACATGGCTGGCCTAAATATTTTCTCAGGCAAAACTATAATCTTAGTTTCAAAGAACGAGTAAATAACTGAGTTTGCACAGAAAGTTATTTCTGCTTTTTCATACAGCAAACAGTACATACAGTCAAATGAATTAGCTGGGGAGCAGAGCTGAAATTGCTTCCCCATAAGCACTCTGAGCGATACAAGCATGTACACATGTTCTTGGAGGAACACATTTCAGAGTGTTGATAACAACATATTAACTCTAAACAAAACTAAACTAAACAATAAAACCAAACCATATAACATACCACGGGAAGGGCTATTTCATATACTGCAGCTCATCCCCAGGACAGAGCAGCTAAGCAGCAAAGCCGGTGGCACAGAGGTGTTTTGTCCAATATTATCTCATTCCTTCTAGCTTTTTATAAAGTGTAGTTGTCTAATTTAAATTGTAAAATAGGCAAGTGAGCCTCAAAACCTATTTGCACCATGTAAATGGTCTTTACCAGGCTTTCTCTGTTACTAGAACTATAGCTTGCTCTGTAAAATTGTATTTAGCCTTACAGACATTATTTCTTTCATTCAGTATTATGTATTTAAGTTGGCAATTCTTTCATTCAGGCCAAATAAATTCACGGGCACTACGAGGCAGCAAAACAGGCCGAGCTGTTCTACGAGCTGTTGAGCCTGTCCAGATTCTACTGCGATCAAATCCTTACAGCCGTCCCCATCTTAGCAATTGTATTGTTTCTCTCATCTAAAAGCTGATTTTAATCTCTCCTCTTTTCCCTGCCTCACAAATCATAGAAACTTAGCAGCTTTGGGAATTCCCGCACCCTGTCAGATCTGACGAACAAACAAACAAAAAGAATCAAAAATTCCTGTGAGCAAGGCCAGACAGACCAACTGTTTGGTGGTCTTATAAAAATCTACCATGAAAATACAGTCAAAAAGCCAACTAAAGCAACCAAGCAGCTTCATTGTATTTTGGTAACTGCAATGCTCCAAAATCAATCTGGAAATAACAGAAATGTACCTCTGTTTTCTTCCTCTCTGTTGACGAGGTTGATCTTCCTGAGGATATCTGAAAATATCCTGAAAAATTGGCTCATACTTCTTAAAAATTACTGCAGAAACAGTAAAGTTTCTTTCCAATCTCTCAGTTCGTTCTCTGAACTGGGAAGGTAGATTTGCCATGTCTTCCCACTTTTTCATCTTGTTAAAAAATTCGATCAAGCTGAAAATACCAAAGGGTTAGGTCTGAAAGGTCTGGGTTTGGTTTTTGCTCCCCCCCCAATATACTTTCAACAAAACTGCAATTTCTGCTGCCCAAACTACTGATAAACCGCTGGTATTGCAGACGTTCACCCACAAACAAGGACGAGCTCAGACAGCTTGCAGAATATTCTTATACCCTCATCTGATGACCATGTTGACTGTACAGTCACAGTTCTGGCTTTTCTTCATGAAGACGTAATCAGCTTCAACAGTCAGACTACTTAATCATATTTCTCTCTTTTTTTTTAACAAATTAGTAACTTAAAACAAATTTTGAGTTCTGCAGTGTTAAGACAACTCTACAAAGAATGAAAAAAATCCCAAGTTTCAGTAAATTTCATTTCATAAATTTGGTTTCCATTTATTTTTCACTCCTTTATCAACATCTGCTCTTTCAGTGTTATTAGCCTTTGATATCCCAGATAACAAACCAAATTCAGCCACACTCAATTCCCAGAACTTCTGATTTGGGGAAAAAAAAGTTTTATAAAGGAACACTGTTGTATTGCTTAAACCACTGGCAATACTCCCACAGTACAGGACATGGGGAGAAGCAGAACATAAGAACATTCTATTTATTTCTTTATTTTATTTATTTTTGACAGTTTACTCAACTGTTACAAAAATAGATTGTTAATAGTCAATTGCTTCAGGAAGTTTTTCTTCAACGCTTTATGGCATAGATGTTTGATACAATTTGTTTATCAGATTCTGACATCATGGTAGTTTCAAAAGGCAAGAACACGTGAGCAGTAAACTCTAGCCAATTCAAACCAGTTGCTCCTATGAGAAGTTCACGCTTTGTACACTTTTCAAAGACAGACTGTTTTTCAGGGCCTGGTTACTTTCTCCTTTAAGAAAGAAAAGTCAGTCTCTGATTTTGAAAAAAGTGTTTCTACAACACCGTAAGGACCAAATGGAGCTGTCCTACTTCTGTGACAGTGATCTGTAATGCAGTGACTCCAGCACTGCACAATTCTACCGATAAAGCAGGAACCAAGAAAGATGTTTAGCGTTCGTTATCAGTTTCTAAGCTTTATAGCCTCATAAGCAGTCTTTGGGATTTTAGGCGTTTAAAAAGTAATGAAGGAGGTTACCTTTGTTCCGAGCAGCGCAAAATTCTGGTTAAGGATACATAATTTCCCTCTGCTGTTCCTCTGCTCACAGTTGGAACTGCTTTTCTGCAAGCCACATACAAGGCACACGCTAGCCAATGCAGATCGTTTCCCTGTGAATTAAAACATCAGCATCTAAGACTTCACGGAAGAGGAAATGGACTTTTCAGCCATGCGCCCAGCATCGGGGAAAAGGATGGAACTGTGTCCTAAGCAATGAAGTTCAACCAGTTACAATGTTGATGGCTTGTTTCCATGTTCCATTGAGCTACTTTGTGTTTTTAACTACGAGAAAAACAGGTACTACACAGATATTTAACATTGCACTGTGTCAAAACTAAAATAACGGTTTCTAGATATCTTCATAAGTTTCACACTTGACACAAAATTTAAAAATTTGTCTTCTATAATAACACTTTCTACTGCATTGGTGTTAAAAGCAAACCAGAAACAAACCCAAACAGCTACAGTTCCTTGCTACCACAACATTCTTCTACCCTGCACAGACAGACACAGGAACAAACAAATGTACTTCCAGCAGTTGAGTAATTGTTCTGGTGTGTAACGCAATCTTGGACCTAAAGATAGAAATCACGAAGACTACTGAAAACCTTCCATATCTTATTTTCTCTCTTTGATCATAAATAAATAAATAATTAATAACGGGAAAGTAACAAATAACAAGGGGGCACGTAACACTGACTTTGACACTGTGGGTTTCGTGGGCTACGTGGTGTCACGGAGCCAGATGCGAACACAGCTTTGGATAAAACGCAGGTTTTCTGTCGTAGCTACGGAACGGGCACCCTAAGGCACAGCTCCGTGTGGCTGCAGACAGCCAGGCTGCTGTCACAGGCGCCACCTTTAGTTTCAGAAAGCCACCCGGCAAAAGGCAACTCCCAAACAAAGCGGGTGCGTCACTGCACGTCACCGATTCAGAGAATGATGTTACAAAACCTGCCCATCCGCCGAGTTTTGTGCCGTGTTCACGCAAAAACCGATTTGTTACAGTTGTACTGAATGCACCTGCGAGGGCAAGTACGCAGCCACTGATAAACGTCCACAGAAATAACTATGCTACGTTTGTCAGTTAAAGAGCTGAAAGGAAAAAGGCTACGACGACACAGTCACTGTTATTTTAAAAAGGTCTTCAAGGCCTTTTCACCCGGATCGCAGTTTTTGGCCGGTTTCAAAGCTGCGGGACCGCTCTCGCGCGCACCTGAGGGCTGAGGCGGCGCTCGCGACGCGGAGGGGAGAAAGGGGAAGTGTCCCTCAGGCGCTTCCCGCGGCTGAGGCGCGACCCCCGAGCAGGCC
>VWZY01006269.1:83915-123542 GCA_013399075.1 Chloroceryle aenea
TGGCAACGTACTGGAAAAATACAGGGCCCAGAGACACCCTAAAACAACAGCCTTTAGGAGAGGCCAGTGCTACAGCAGCTGCACATGAATTGAGAGATCCATTAAACACATCGTACTTTATTTAGATATAAAAAGGGTAAATTTTCATTTACTGGTTACTGACAACTTAGATATGAAACACGGTAGATTTAACAGACACACTGAAATATTTTTTTATTCTTGAGGACATAGCTTCAACTTGTTCCACCAATTCCCCTGTCCTCCGTTCTCGCCCCCCCCCAAAGAAGCAAGGNNNNCAGGGCAGCAGCAAGCTCAGCTGGCCTCCAGTAAAACACACCTTTTACCAGTTTAAAGTTTCAGAAACTTAGCTTATGAACATGCTAGGAAATGGGTTTCCAGCTACTGACAGCTCACAGAACAAAGGGTGAATCTTTTCAAAACAGGGTTGCACAAAAATAAGGCAAATGGGCTCAAATTCTTCCTATCCCAGAGACTTTGATATTAAACTGTAGTTTGCTTGCAAAACACAAGCAACTGGTAGCAGATCTCGAGGCCAAACGAACACAGCCACAGCAACACATGCCCTGACTGTACAGGATCCAGGTTGTGATGATTGACAAATTTTTGCAATGGTGGTTAACGTTGTCTACCTGCAGGGAAACAAACAGCCTCCCAGATCAGCCTAGATATGTACCAGGCAAAAGTCTGATCTCCTATCATGTTAAATCCAAGATGACAGACTCTTAAAAGTATCTGCGTTAAAAGACACCACCAAAACCTTTCTTCCAGTATTCTCCCTGGGACTATCCCAATACAGCCAGTCTCTGGATTTTGTCCATGTGCAGGCCTTTATCAGGAATATTCCGACACTTAGTATTTCACCTTAAGCCTCAGCTGATGAGACCAATGATTACATGAAGATTTCACCTGCCTTTTGAAAAGATATTTCCATATCTCACAACTCTGAGAAAATTTCATAGCTCTAAAAAGCAGAAAAAAAAACCCTAGTTCAGTTAGAATAGATGCTGCATTAAAAAAAAAACAAACCAAACCAAACAAGTGCACATTTATTTAGGGACTAGGAGTTAGAAAGTCTGCTTTGCAGGAGGAAAAATTCTGAGCTCCTGCCATCTGCTTTGAGAAGCTGAACAGAGATCAAACGTCTTGAAGCAGAGAAGTAGACACAGTAGGTCTTAAATCAAAAGCTGTTCTCTCAGAACTGAAATGAGCATGAGGACATGCTGCCAGTTTTGGTGAGCACTGGTGAGAGAGAAAGATGGTGATACCGTATCTGACATGAGGATCCCAAGAGTTTCCCAAACCCGTCTCCCTTATATGCAGAAGTGGCTCTGTAAGGGTAAGGAACAAGGGACCTTACCTGGGACACTAACGAGAATCTGTCACTCTTCAAGTCTTGTTCACAGCTGAAGCAGACAAGAGGCAAGGAAAAAACCAACCCAGTCCTCATTTTGCAGAGGGATTTTATGTCAGGAACGTCCCTTTCCTTCCTTCCTTGTGTGAGATCCTGAAAGGAGGCAGTGTTGGAAAAAAATAAAATCATAGCCTTAGGTTTAATTTGAAAATGTCCCTAGCTCTTTTATTAGAGACATGATACAATTTGATTAATGCTCAAGAGCTAGGGATTTTTTGAAAGAAATCCAAGCTACCTAAAGTATAAAATATTCTAAACTGAACCCAAAATTTAAATTTAAAGTTTTTTAGGGTCATGACTGTTGTGAATGAAGATACTTGCCTCTGGGTACTTCTCCATTTCAAGACTTAATCCCACCCTACTTTGTGGAAAAGTTTCTCTAATTCTTCACATTTATTTCTCACCAAGCAGCGCTCCTGAAATGCAGAGTTAAAAACTGAAATACAACCATTAAAATATCATTTTTGGCAGGCTAAAGCCACCATCAGTAACGAATGCTGTAATTTACTGACACCACTGGAGTTACAATGCATTTCAACATCCTTCCCCACGTCTATTAATCTTCTCAAAGACCTCTCTCACACCACCAATACTGTGCCTGGATCATCTGTTCTTTGGAAAAAGTTTCATTGAAAATTACTTCTAGTTACACTTTAATGTACAGCCTAAGAGAGGATTGAACTGTAAAGTGACAAGGCACAATTTTTCCCTTTTTTTTGTTGCTTTTAAAAATCTGTGATGGTTTTCTAACAGATGTGCTACAAATAAATTTAAAAATTACTCTTAGGGTTTCTGCAGGATTTCCAAGGGGGGATAACATGGTAACAGAGCTCCTATGCATATACACATTCTTATCACCTGTGCACAACTTTGAGAAAGCAAAAGCTCAGAAAGGATGATCATGATCTGAAGACAAAATTCAGAAAGAAATAACTAAGGATACCACTTAATCATTCAAGTGTAATGACAGGTTGAAACAAGAAGGCACCTGACAACCAGGAGACAGCGCGTATTCAGGAGGAGTGTCCGTGCCCTGTATTAAATATATGAGAAACAGCAACAGTAAGCACTATGTACATAATTAAAACATTTAGTAAACATCCAGAAATGAGAGTTTTTAAAAAGAAAGATTCACAAGGTGCTCGCCTGGAACATCAGATGCATCATTATTTCAAATTAAGTCAACTTTTGGACCAGAACCCAGACTGTGTACTCCTTTCTAAACATAACTACTAAAGGGCTGGAAAAACAACTTATTTGTTTATAGGGCAACAGAACTGCAGGAAACTGATTCCCAGAAGGATTATACAACAATAAACACGGTCTTGGGCAAAGGGCAGTTACAGCCTTGGCTTGACTTTTCTTTCTTTAAGAACAAATTCAGTTTTAGATAACTTGCTGCTGAAAGATACACTGAGAGCATTATTTTCACATATTGAGGCCGACATCATGGGTAGTCAAAGAATATGTTTAATAAAAAATAATTAAACTTCCATTTGCTCTATAGAACATCATAGAAAGTAATTCAATAAATTACAAATGACTTTTTAAGACGCTTGTTCAACTACAGAAAGCAAATTCAGACTACACAGAACACAACTGGCAAATATTGCAAATGTCCAAAAAAAAAAACAAAACCAAAAACCTGGACTAAGACTTGGATCATGAAGCCTGAAACAAGGGATAGAAATACAAGGCAATAACAGCTAAGGTTCTTTTAGTAACTACCAACACACACTTTATCATCACCTTGGAAATCCTTTTAATTTTCACGTCAGTATTAGTGTAATTCTACTGAGGTTTCCTTATAACCCTTAACTTTATACAACCGTATTTGCATATAGTTTAGCTGATAGTGGGACATTTTCCCCTTCTGGTTCAAACTGATTAAAAATAAACCCAATATATTATGTTCAAGTCTACACCAGCCTTCATTACTTGAAACTGTAATTGCCTTATTACATAGAAAGAATCACTAGAATGGTAACCAAACTCACTTGACCATAATAGGAAAATACTTTCTTTCATAAATCTGATATAAATTAGGTTTTAGCCACAAGATTTAGGGTTTGTTTCGTGGGGTAAGGGTGGGAAGTGATGGTATCAGTTGACACACTCCATCAGCAAACTAAATTAAAAACTGTAAAACTTTGGCTATTTTCATAGATGCATCCTAGTTAAATAAAAGTGCTGCATTACAAAGGGCAAGATATTAAATATTATTTTTTCTTTTCATGATAAGAATTGCTACCCCCTTCTCTTGGCAGTTTTTAATTTTCACTATTGCTAAGACACTGCATGAAGGGCCAAAAATCAGAATACTATTTGGGAAGAATACGTAACCAGCACAATCCAAATGGTTCTTGTTTAATTGAGTAATTACATGTAACACTGCTTCTAATCATGGGGCTAGTTATTTTGCACATAGAAACTTATATTTCATTGGTAAAGTTCTCGATAAAAAAACAACACAGTTGTTTTACTGTACAAGTAAGCAACAGAACTATATCAAAATATACAGTTTTTGTTTTTTATTTTTAAATTTATCCCTTTGTAAAGCTTTTTCAATGACTTCTACTAGTACCAGTATCTATTTTCTCTTAACACTTGCCTATTTTCTTGGACCGCAAACGATGTAACCAAGGTCAACTGAAGTCTCAGCCAGTTCAGAACTTCTGTAAATGTCAATCTGGGCCTCAACTGTGTCAGAGTAATAGCAGCTTAAGAAGAAGGAGGAATCATAATCACACACCAAATATTGGACAGATTTTATATAGTAAAGGGTTCTAAGGATTTGGACTTGAACAGATGCCTTATGCCCTGTTACTGTGGTTTCTAGGAATAATTTGTCTTCCTTACTATTCAAAGTGCTTTTTCTTTAGTGGGTAACTCAGCATAATATATGAAGTGATATCCCAATAATGATTTGGGGTAATATTTAATATTTAGTCAGATTTAAATCTGCAGAGAAGTTTAAACTCAAAAGGAGTTCAAAACTATCTATACTTTATTTACCATTATTAACTGGTAACTCCAGGAGGTTTTATGACATAAAACACAAATAGAAATCTACACAAACAAAGCAAACAAACAATTTTTACATGAAGTATGCAGTGTTGAAAGGTCTTTTCAGTGGCACTTTATGACAGTTTGCCTCTTCTGAGTCTTGGGGAAACTACTCCTCATTTTGGGACTTTTAATTCTGCAGAGGGAGCCCAAAACTATGCAAGGTGTAACCTAAATAGATCTACATGGTGCCAAGTAGCATGAGATAAGATAGTTTTTGCTTTCATTTCCCCTCTACTGTTGTCAAGGAGAGTTACAATAAGGGGGAAAAAAAAATCCCAACAGTCATATCTCAAAAAACTCAGATTTTAACATGATATACAGGATGTCTTTAGAAAACAAAACAAAACCTGAAAACAAGTAATAGAAACCAATGTAAACTTCCTAAACTAACTCAGCTGAGGTAACAGGTAGCCAGTTTAATTGGCTGATTGGGAAAAATTTATCTTCTTTTAAACACACTTGTACCTGAATTGGAAACAGCAGTGCATCACAACACTAGAGCATTTTCATGTAATTAAAGCAATGGATGGTGATGTAGATTCTACAGCTTTCATGACATTCATTAGCTGCCCAAATTATTGCTGAGTTTTGATCTGTAAATTATAAGTGTCAAGGAGGCTGTAAAACTATATTCAAATTAAATCAATAATATGCATAAAGTATTCTGTGTTCACTGCAAATATATTAAATATACAGCTCTTACTTGAGCATTATTTTCATAAAATTAACCCCCCAACAAAATTATAATGCCTTTTGTTGTAATTTTACACCATTGTGTATTTGATAGTACATACAAGTTCAGAAACTTATGAACTTCAAGAAATATTACATGCAAAACGTCTCTGAAAGCAGTTTGCACTTCTAAACAAATACTGAAATGTTCGGTCAGTAAATCATTGATGCACTCAACACTGGGTTATTTACATGAAATAATTAAAGAATAAATTCAAAATCAGTTTATAATTTAAGTGCAGAGTCTGGGGTCAGTCTTCATCACTAGAATCTGAATCCTCAGATGAAGACGATGTACTATCAGATCCAGATGAAGCATCTGCTTTCTCTGAACCCTCATCTGTGCTGTTTTCATTGTGAGAGCTTGGCTCTGTTCCTCCTTTGTCTTCCTGATCTCTAACCCTAGAAATTTCCTCCTTTTCTTCTGTGGGCTTGGCTGAGCCTGTGTCATTGCTTTCACTGTTATGTACATCAAAAATGTTAGACTGAGACAAAGTTGGGATATGAAGATTAAGGCCTGGAGTGAGAAGCATCCCTGGGTAAAGTATGTTGGACAAAAGTAACGGGTTAAGAGAGAGAGGATTGGCAGCTGCGGCAGAGGATGTTGAAGGAGAGCTTGAAACAGAGTTTTCACCACCAGTATCCATATTTTGGTCTTCTGTCCTTTCTTTCTTTGTATCCGCCTCCTTTGAGTCGCTTCCCTTTTTTTCCTCCAAAACAGATTCTGTGGACTTTGCTAGAAGTCCTCCCATGCCCAGCAAGTTTGGTAATCCAGCCATCCCTGACAGCAGCATGGGGAACATGGCAGCTATGTTCTTTGCTTCTCCTCCAGCAGATAGGCCAGCTGGCATTCCCATCAATCCCGCTGTTACTTGCAGCGACTGCAGGTTCTGCAGGTTGTGTTGTAAGGCCTGAAGACTAGGCAGATCCACTCCTGGAAGCAGTCCGTTGGCTAGCAGAGGGTTAACTGATACGCTTGCAGCGGTGGCAGCTGCTGCAGCTGCTGTTGCCTTAGCAATCTCGCTTTTGGGGCGCCTTCCTCTCCGGCTTACTTCTTCCCGCACAACCGGGCCAGTGAGAATACGGTCAAACATTCCCTCTGGAAGAAATCCCTGCAAGAGATGCATTGGATCTTTTTAGTATTTTGAGAGCTTAATGATGGAAAAGCAAAAGCAAACAAAAGACCCCAGTGTACAGTACCAGTGTCAGAGATAGACTGTTCTGTCATGTCATTAGCACAGCAGCTACATCTCCAGACATCTCACTTGGTGCTGTCACATCTCCAACACCTAAAGGCCCATTTCCACAGTGAGGTCTGCACAGGTATCTGCTCAGACCCTCTGCTCACTGATCCTCAGAGGTCTGTTAGCAGATCAAGTCAAGTATAGTTGAGCAGTCTCAATTTCACGTCTACCTCCAGATCGCTTTGCAGTATTACCACACTCCAAGCATTTGACAGTTTAATTAAAAAAATTAGTTACTCAATTTGAGGTGTAATATGTATATAAATATAAAGGTGAGATTGTACATGGACCAACAGTCTCTGAGCCCTTTTTATTATCACTAGTGCCTATTGACTGTCCTCATATTTCACCTCATCCACACACTTAACAGTAAAGGCTCACAGGCTCACATTCAGTACAGTTAAATTCAGAGCACAACTGTTTAGGGCTTGCACACTATTACTTGAGCTTGTAAGCCTCGCTACCTAATGATGAAGGAAGAATTGCAATGAACTAAAAATCTTTGATTATTTTTTTTTCCTTTCAGCACTGTCTTGAAAAATTGTCCTGCTAAAAATGGTAATCATAAGATTAACTATTACCTCCGTACTACAGTAGGCTTCTTTTCCCCAGCAAGCATCTCTAATTTAAACTAGCCTAACACAACTAGAGGGATTCAGAAGTCAAGCTCTGTTCTTCTGTCCTGTAGGTAGTTATTAAATTCTAGAAGTAATTCTGCTGTTATTTATACCTTTCAGTTATTGCAATCTAATCCTGTTTTGCATGTCTTTTTTCTTTTTTCCCCTGTTTGCCTTGTTTGTTTTCAAGATACATTTCACATCACAGTTAATCTTATTCTTCAAATACTCACAGACTGTTTTACAACTTCCCCCCATTCAGGAGCCACTCCGTACTCTGGATTTTCTTTCAAGAACCTGCACAAATCCTTTAGAGGAGGAGCAAACGCACCCCCCACCTGAGAAGCAGAAGATAGAAGTCAGGAAATACTCTCATTCATACCTGATACTGTTTCATTTTTACCTTTTCTATAAAGCAATACAAATGAATTCACACTTTAAATTGTCAATGAGCATGATACAGCTTTTGATTGATTCGTGGTGGTACATGGGAGATACTCTCTATTGGTAGTAAATCTACTAGACTCAAACTCACCTGTTATACTTTGCAACTTCAATATTTGACATTCTTACCAACGTTTACTATCAGAGTTTATTTAGATGTGCAACGAAAGGAAGAGCAGCCACACAGAGAACACTATGACCAAGGAGTTTCTAACTACAATCCCATGAAACTTTTCCTTTCTGCACTGAATCAGTCTGTAGCCTCGGCCAGCTTCTAAAACCACTTCTAACAAGAGGCTCCACAACTCTTGTGAAATTATTTCTTGTATTATTTTCTTGCGGAAAAGGTCAAGACTGCTAGACAGCGTGTCCTAATAAAATCATACCAGCAGGAAAGTAAGCACTCAAACTAATCAGAAGTATTATTCAGATCCAGAAAAGAAATTAAAAAGAATTGTAGTTTCTGTTGAACTTTCTCTATAAACTGCAACTTAAACTCACATTTTATAGGCTACTTTTGATCCCCACCCCTGCCACTACTAAATATATAACTGAACTAAAGAAAAAGAAAACGAGAGAAAATTAATTTGGTGATGCAGAGGAGTTGGGGGCAGGTTATAAATGGGAAAACTGAGGTTAATAAAGTAACAGTCTCAGCTATCACGTGGAAATTTATTAGAGGAAAAAGCCATCATGAAAACAGAGGCTTCTACAGCAAGCACAGTTCAAATCTTAATCATCAACTTATAAGATTCCTCAGGGCACAGTTACTGTAGCGCAGCCAAGGGTCTGGGTTTTTTTTCCAAGAGACTAGCAAATGCACAGGTTCCTTTTTAGAGCAGTTTTCTCAAAGCACTGAAGAGATTAAAGACTCTCAAATTTTGCCTTGCTCTCCCCTGCAGATGCCTAAAGCTTCTGACCTTAATATAGCAGCAGAAAAAAATTTCCTGCTTTCCTTGCAACTGCTAACAAAAAGAAAAGTTAGCAGTATCACAAGAGAAAGTGCTCCGTACACTGACATCACAGGAGAGACAAAGTGCTCCATACGTTCACACGCCACCTCAAAGACCCACTGGCCTGCCGCTCTGGTACTGCACTGACATTCAAGGGCACCATCTCATACGTCTGTCCAAATCTGTTCAATAAACAGTCACGTTCCGCATGCTTTTCTTCAACACTGCCTTTCAGCCTTCCCCAAAGCCTATTCCAATGGTCTCCCATCTTCCACTCTTGAGATTTTATAGGAGAACTTCCCCTCTACTTTTGTTCCACTGCTACACAATTTTTTGCCCTAGCAATATGATTTTTGACAGGTACATACTGGTCAACCATAAGGGACAAATGCCAGAGAACTGACAAAACAGAAAAGCAAAATAACCCAGTACCCAGGATTTAAGCAATTCCACTGGACAAGTTTCAATGAAGGAGGCACTACCAATTTAACTTTCTTGCTCTGTGCCAAAAGAAAAACCTTTCATTAGCACAGCAAATGTAGCCTATAGTTCTTCATTTCAGGAAACTCTTCACTCCAGGAAGATCAGAATGGAACAGTACTATGAATACCTTTCTTGCGTTTCTTCTGTTTATGAGCTGAACACGTTCCTCACCAGTCAAGCTATTAACGTCCAGTTTATTGGGGTTTCGACAACGGTGTCTTTTTTGTTTGGGCCTCCCATCGTGCAACTGCATCCTCTGTTAGAGAGGAAGTAAGCCAATTATCTTTCTGATATAACACTTAATGATAAGATATCTGTGCATTTTCCCGAGTCAGGCATTCATTTGAAAACATCTTCAACTTCAGAAAGACTTCAGTACTAATGAACTAATCACAATCATATAATAAGCAGCCCAGCAAACAGCAATAAATTATCTCTCTCATGCCTCTACCCATTGCTTTGTTATAGTAATATTTCAGTTTTCAACGGTGCTATTACTGTCAGGAATGCCCTACTGGTTTGTATTATAACAGCTTTATGGCGAAGTAAAGCTGTTATTCTAGATGTCACACATGTAATTTTCTTACACTCTGTTCAACATCATCCAATCTCCAATTCAGAGGTAACATAATGAGAACATGACACCCACACAAACATCACTACCACAGTGCTGTAATGCAGGTATGAGATACACCCCCTAGCAAAGCCTTTAAACTCTTGCACATTGCTAAATCTGCTGTTACACATTTTCAGTTCCCATCATCAGTATCATGGTAATAGCACTTTTGTTATTTTAGATATTTTTTTTTCATCTTAGGTGAAATAAGACAAAGATCCAATGTCTTTATTTAGTTTTGCTTCACAATTACACTTGAGGGAAAAGGAATGCTAGCAGAGCTCAAGTTACATAAAAAGAAATTGGTAATTTTCCTAAAAAATTAGAAAAATAAATGAGTAATTCCATGTAACAGACTACAAATCCAAATAAGTTTTATGAGAAATATTTACTATTTAGTTAAAGAAGAGCTGAAAGGAATACTCACAGGGATACAAGCCCCTGAATCTTCAACGTATCCAGGATGTTCTTTAAGCCACCTTTCTAAATCTTTTCTTTTGGGGGCATCATCACCTGCAAGCCTTGTTCCATCTTTTAAATTAATGACAGGAACTGGACTCTCTGCATCGAGCATGCCTTGGGACTGCGTGTAAGCGAGTGCTGGGTTTATTCCTGCAGCAACTTGACAGGAGTTAATACCTGGATTTACCTGGAGAAATTAAAAACATTTGACTAAGTTCTCCACAGAAGAAACACCACAATTATTTCATGTGTGATGCGGTGAAGGACACAGTGCTGGCAGGTAGTTATGCACACACTCAAGGACTCCGAGAGACTACTCATGCCACAGACAGCTCCCTTGTAAGTCCCTGTACAATCAGGTCCTGTAACACGTTCTTGTCAGAAAGCACTGGTGAAGTCAAATGCCAAGGTTTTAATAACGTGTTAACTACAGTTACAAGTTAATAGCTAATTAAACTTCCTTTTTAAAAATAGTTATCACTGTTGTGACTATCTTATATTTAGTCAAATTCTACCAGTCCTTCTTTGTGTAGTCAAACTGTCAATGAACAACTGCAGAAAAAAATCCCAAACCCAACGGTTCTGAGTAATAAAATTCCCATTGTATGCTCACAGCTGGTTATGCTCATTTAAGGGATTAACAGTAATTTGGACCTTACTTTTGGATACAAAAATCAAGTTTACTTACATGATTAGGCTGTTTATTTCTATTTAAGAAAAGGACATCAACTCCCTCCACATTCTTCCTTCTTCCTCTTCTCTTTTTGACTACAGGCTGACTGTCAGCTATGACTCCATTGGCACTGGCTGTTAAGTGACTGGAAGTACCTAATTAATGATTCAATAAAATTAGTGTCAGATACTAGAGCTGTTTATAAAAAGAAACATATCTGAAGAAAAAAGTTAAAAATAAAATTACTTGAAATAGTGCAAGAGCATGTAATTTTTGCCTGTTGCTTTATGACTGTTTAAATCACTATTAATATCAGGCTCTGAAAAGCCACTCTAATAAATTTTCCTATTACTGCCCCCTACTCCCTCCAAATAAATCTGTACAGGGAGAAGAGCTGTTAAAAAACTGCTGACATCACACACACATAAGAGGCAGACATCCCTAAATAAATGTTTTTAAGATGACCTTAATAGTGCCTTGCGAGAGAACAAGGAAGTACAAAATGCAAGGAAGAGCAGTATTTCTTTTTAAAGGAAATGTTCTCATCCACATATGTCTGCAATCTCAAGGAACTGCAGTCATCTAATCAGAAGCTGGCCTAAATCAAGCACCCAATACTAATCATTTCAAATCATAGAATCATAGAATGGATTGGGTTGGAAAAGACCTCCAAGATCATCGAGTCCAACCCCTGATCCAACGCCAATCACTATATCATGGCACTAAGGGCCATGTCCAATCTCTTTTTAAAAACCTCCAGGGATGGTGAATCCACCACCTCTCTGGGCAGGCCGTTCCAATGCCTGATTACCCTCTCTGTAAAGAATTTCTTCCTAACATCTAACCTAAACTTCCCCTGGCAGAGCTTAAGCCCATGTCCCCTTTTGTCCTGTTGTTAAATAAATAAATAAATATTTTACCTCACATTTTAACTGCTTACTTAAGCCTCATTTTTATTTGCCGACGTACACCTGCTATTATTTTTTGTGCAAATAAACTATCCATTTTTGCTTATAGGTCAAAAATTGTTTCTAGACTACCATCCTCCACTGTTTCTTTACACGGCAGGATATGAAGAGTGCAAAATGACAGAGGTGTAAATCTGGAACTCTTCACCTTTACTTAGAAACTATCCACAAGAAGTTCCGAGTTCAACTGATTACTGCCAGTGTGCACTTGATATTTACAAAAAGCTTCTTATATGGGTGTTTATAATGTCCAACGGCATCCTTCCCATAAATGAAGATTACAGTAACTGATAGCATGAGAGAGTATTTATGTGGTCCACCTCACGCCTTAACTCAAGTGCCCAGTTTCTGTACCCTACTGGAGAGAATTCCTCCAGTCTGTGGTTTAGAATGGACAACGCTGCAAACTTCTCCCGCTGCTGCCGATACGCACAGATCAACAGAAGAACCCAGAAGGCAAGATTTAACACTAACCCTTATGCCCTCTGACATTTTATGTACCTGATTTGGGAAGTGATTTGGGGAAGTTGACAAGGCTGGTTTCTGAAGCACTCTGGAGTTCACGTAGCCGAGCCAGGTACTGCTGCTGTCCCAGTGCACCTTCCTCGCTTTCAAATGGCCTTTTCTGAGACAGTCCCTGCTTCTGAAAAGTCAATTTCAAACCACCTTCCTGTTAAATAAATGCCAGGGTTAGAAGGGTCTCTTCTGAAACAGAAATAACTACTTGATGATCAGGATTCTCACATACAAACAGTTACTCCAGAAGAGTTCAGGAAGAATGAAAACATTCTATTAGTCCTCAAAACAAGTCTTGCCTTTCCACAGTGTGAGAAGTAAATCTGAACAGAAACTGCTTGGATTTGTTTCTATGGATTTTAAATTATCTACTGTATTAACTGAAAAATCCAGACACTGATCAGCTGTCTACCTCCCTGATCCATTCCTTCAGAAAAGCCAACTACAAGAGAGAGTTTTCATACATTTTTATGCACTATAAACTGGTCTCAAACCCCAGATAAGAAAAGTGTTCGAAGCATCTAGTCCGCACTGTAACTGGGAAATTTATCGAGAACCATTTAAGAGGCCATGAAACAATAAAGTGCTTGCTGGATAGAACATGCTAAATGTTTAAAAGAAAGCCAAACAACAAAAATACCTTTATTTACTAACCGGATTTCTCAGGAACAGTATAAAACTGCCTGCCTGAGGAAGCACTGGAATGGGCAACATTTCAATTCAGAGAGATATAAATGAGAGCACCTTCCAGTGGCTAATGCAAATTTAAAAAAGAAAAAAACCAACCAAACTAAAAAAAACAACAAAACCGCCCCCTAAAAAAAAACAAACCAGAAAACCCAAACCCAAACCCCAAACACTCAATGCCCAGAAGCAGCAGACCCAAATACCCACAAACAAGTGTGTGAAGGAAGTGAGAGTGAGAGCAGGCAGCCACTTGCAGGTAAAGCATGCCGCACACCGCAATCGCAATCAGGTCCTAGGGCAATAAAAATAAACATACGTCATTGATTTTCACTGTAAACTCCTTTTCTCGTACATGCTTCTTCACCTTTGACATCTGTGGCGACTGGTCGTATTCATCTTTGACACCTGCAAGAGGAGGTGTTGGTGCACTGGGCTCACTGTAATCTGCAGCTGCACCCGGGCTATCCAGAAGTTTGGTTGTGTAGAAAGATGCCACCGTATTGCTGTCATAGTTCCTTCTTGCTGAAGGCCATTTGCCTTTCAACACTGTTTGACAAATGCTGTCAAGTCGATTAATCATGACTCGATCCTAAAAAAAAACAGAGAAAATATTTTTCTTAGAGTAATGCCCCCCAACACTGCACATGTTACATGTCTGTATTATCTTCCACAGAGAAGAGAAATCACATTTTTAACCACTTAACTTGGACTTAGAAGATTCCTAAGTTCCTGGAAAAAAAAGTCTGTGAAGGCCACCTCTGTATTTCATTTCACTACCTGTAAACAAATATACTATTTCTTTCATCTGTACAGGGTCTGGGGCTTGCAAATGCTTGGCAAACATTATCTCACTGGTTTTTAAAGAAAAGAGATGGTAACAAGTTTTATTTCCTTTGTAGGTCTGGCTTTGACTCATTGGTAGCAGGGTCTGCACCTGTGAGCAGCACCATGCCATATCTGGCTACAGCATTTACAAAACTAAAGCTACAGACTTCTACTCAAGTCTCATTTTAGCTTTTGAAACCATATTTTTCCTCCTTCACACGCTTTAAACACCAAACAGAGATTTGACTTCAC
The DNA here is from genome assembly GCA_013399075.1 of Chloroceryle aenea. Lineage (NCBI taxonomy): Eukaryota > Metazoa > Chordata > Aves > Coraciiformes > Cerylidae > Chloroceryle > Chloroceryle aenea. The sequence goes on from VWZY01006269.1 coordinate 97,889, forward strand.
ACACCTGTTTAAATACACAGATCTCAAGTCCCCAGAAACTCAGCTAAGTACATTTAGACTCCAGAAACTACCAACTTTTCTGATAATTTGAGTGCAGTTATTAGTCAAATAAAACATGTGAACTCTAAGATTGCCTGCTCTGTAAGCAAACACTTTTTGTCAAGTTCAAGACACTTCCCTATATTTAAAAAAAGGTCTAATTCTTTACACTCTGAATGTCATTTCTCACAAGCTTTTATATTCTTTTGGACTCGTCTAAACACTTTTTTCTCAGGGACTTAATTAATCATGTATTTGGATGATCTCATCTCATCTTCATCTTCAATATACTGCCTTTAAGTTTTATTTCCTATATGAACATTCTCCATTTACAGACACAGCTATACAACTGATGTATCAAATGCTTTGTCTTCATTTTACTACTATGCACCATGAACAAAATTCTGTTGGGGGTTGTTGGGTTTTGTTTTTTCCTTAGTTCTCCCCACAGCTCAGTTTTAATATATTTAATCAACTGCTACCACAGAGCACCTTCCCCTACAGCTCTGACTTTTGAAATACTAGTATAAACTTGCCTTTGGCCAGTAGGATGCAGCCAGCATGTATCCACCTTGGAGGAGATAACTGGAATTTGGTGTCCCATTGTTCAACTGGAAACTGTCTTGTGTCTCATCTTGTGTTGTACTCAGAGAGGCTACACTTTCTTCATCATATGCTTTTATATGTGGGGTTCCTTCTGCTAAAATAAAACCATTAATATCATTTGATGTTGTAAAGAAGTTAAACACTCATTGTAAGAGGTTCAGACAAACAAAACACACAGAACAGTGTTCAGAGAAGTCCAAACTCAAGAGTTAAACCGAATAATTAATCTGTGAGGTTTTTTGAGATGACTGTTGATCCTGAACTGGGCATGTAAATTCCACACATATTCCTGTAAATATTTCAAGAGCTTAACATGTTCAACAGTTAGCTGTTTGAAAACAAACATGCTTCAGAGTAGTCTGATAGAGAATACTTATTTAAGGAAATATATTTTCTTCATAAGCCAAAATGCACCAAAATACAGAACTGAATTGAAATGAAAGGTGTCTATCACCAGAATATGGTAAGTTTGTTGGGATACTACTTAAAAATACACCCCATTTCATGGATAAAATGCTGGATGTTCCACACCTTCAATGCATGTGGCTGCATCATTTAATTTTAAAAAATTTGATCACAAAGGACTTTTTCCTAATACCTTTCCAGTGAGTGGTCCTCTGTCCTAAGACTTCTCTTGTTATTTTACCTTTGCCTCCATGCAGACAACAATTTAACTGTCACTGTGACAGGGGGAAATAGCCCAAAAGGTAAAGAGCACATCAGCACAGAGAGTGAGAGTATTAAGGGACAATTCTACACAACTCGAATTCCTCCTCAACAAGAGCTACATATAGAGTCGCCCGATACAGTTTAGCTCTCCCTTAAAGGATCTTTGAAATGTGAGAAGGATGTCAAAGGTCCATGATCATTGTCCAAGATATGAAATAAAACCTGAGTTTAAAATTAAAATGCAGGTGAAGTTCAGAAAATTTTCCAGCATTTACCAATCTCTTCAATACCAATTTACAGCAAAATAGCCACAAAAAAAGGCTGACTGATGTATAAGATTTTGCAGTCTGAGGATGGCACAATTACTCACCTAAACAGACTGAGCTGGCAGAAAGCAAGCCTAATATTTGGATTTGTAGCACATGTTACAGTATCTACCATCTAAATCTAAATATTTATGTGATATAAGCTTCCTTTTCTCTCACTGTTTTAATGCTTGCATACAACTGTTTCCTCCCAAAGTGTTTTCAACTGCTACAGGCTTAGCATCTTAATCATTTTGTTTAAGTGGCATTTTACTTGCCCAGTAATAATTTTCCCAGGAAATTAATCCTATGGTTTTCCATTTGTCATTTCCACAAACAAGAGGATCCAACTGATTAACACACTCCCTTTTTCCCTGAGGTATTGGGGGAAAAAAACCCAAACAACAAAACCAAAACCAATAAACTTATTTATTGATCCTGTAATGCCACTGCCTAACTTCTTCCTCTTCCTGCTACCAATCTGTCATCACGCAGCAGAGAAATCTTTTCACATTCTGATTTACAACAGGGCACAAACAGAGGACACCTCACAGAACTAAAATAAGGAAGATATTAAATAACGATTGCTTGGTTTATTTAAAGTGTTACATCACAGACCAGAGGTTTTTGCTTCTCTGAAGCATTCAGAAGTGTCTCTGTTATTTGGTCCTAAGCTTTATAATTATCTGCCTTTAGTAAGCAGGTAGAGATGTTTAAGCATTAGAAAATTTCCAGTGCAAGTTTGCTCACCACCAGCTTAAAGGAAAAGGCAGCTTGCATTACTTGATAGCCTGGAGAAAAGGAAGCTTGCACATTTCACAAGAGCACAATGAGGAAGCTACAAAGACAGGTGAGAGTGGAGAAAACAGCCAGGGAAACCAAAAGGATCTCTCTATTTCAGAAGAAAAAGAAACAGCAGCCAGGAACACACACCCAAAAGACATGTATTTACAGAAACAACAAGCCCCTCGAGACTCCCACACGTGAACCACGTTCACAGCACGCTTGCTTAGGGAATCAGTCATCAAATCCAAAGTACCTCATCCAAGGGCCCAACATGAAGAAAATGCTCTATCCCTGAAATCCCTAAAGAATCAAGCCAGTACATTTTTATTTACATTGACTTCTGTAGGATTTGAGAATTTCTTTTGTACATTTTTATCATTAAGAATAAACTTGCTCAGTTTAGGAGTTATACTGCAGAAATAAGACTACAAACATACCACGTTTTTGTGCCTCCTCTTCATCACTATCGCTCTCTTCAGACGATGATGATGATGACGACGATGATGACGACGATGACGACGAGGAGGATGAAGATGCTGAAGAACAGGATGAAGATGATGAAGAGCTAGAGCCTGATCTAGAGTGTGAGCAAGATGAGGAAGACGAAGAGGATGAAGATGATGACCTGGAAGAACAGGATGATCTATCGGAGTCAGAATCTGAGTCAGAGCTAGAGTCAGATCCCCTTTTGCTGACTCTCTGCTTTTTGGAAGCTGGGTTTGGAGTTAGAGGCTCTGTCCTTGCTGCCACCATGCGTCTGTCTGCCTCAGTCTTCACGCTAGGTTTGTGGTCTGTGTTTTGTATTGGTGTGCCATTTTTTGGACTCAAAGGTTCAGATTTCATTACTGTCTGTGTCTCCTCCGTAGACATAGATTCCTCTTCAGAAGACTGAGGGTCCTCTTTCAAGTTTTCATTTTTCGTTTTTGTGTCCTCAAAAGCATTCACTTTAGCATCTGACAATCTTGACTGAGGTGTAAGAGGAGAAGCAGATAATGCCATCTGGTACTGATGCAAGAGTGGAGTAGAAGTCCTTGAGAGTGCCACTTTATTTTGATTATAGTTCCTCTGGGCAGACATAAATGAGAGTTCAGGATCACGAAGAATATGATAATCTGTCCTGCTAACTCCATGTTTTGCAGCTCCAATAAGTAAATCCCTGTCATGAGTCCCACACTCCCACCAAACAGGTAAATCTGGGTTTGGCTGGCATAGTTTCAGTCGTTCAAACAACTGTGGGTGTCTAAGAGCCTGTTCTCGCACTTTCCTTAGGAGTTCGATGCGATACAAAGTCCGAGAAGCACGCTCCTCTGTAATCGGTTGGATAAAAATGTTTGGGTCTACAAGTTCTGCATTAAAACAAAACAAAGATGAGAAGGCGGCAAAGAGAACCCACTCCACTGCAAATTGATACTAGAAGTAGATGGTTTGAATCAGTTAATATGTATCTCCCCATTATAAGCTTTCAATTTTACACTTAGCATGCTTCCTTATTTCCTACACCCCATTTTTATTTTGGAACACATGAAAGAAGAACCTTTTCAAGATGAAGAGTGCCAACAGAAATGAAAGCCAAAACTAAAAACTCTTAATACGGACACCCACCTTCTTTGGAGGGGAGACGACAGACTCGCCGGCACATGGACATAAACGCATACAAGTACTTCTCCAAGCTCTCATCAGTTTTCTTATGGAGCCTTGCCATTGCTCTGAATTTGGTCCAGTCGAACCGTCCCCTTTCAGGATCAAACACCACTCCGAACGTTGACACAACTCTGTAGAAGTCAGCTTCTTCTCTTCTCGTCCATCTTGATCAGCAAGAAAATAAAATGGGAATTGTGTCATTTTCTTTATTATTTCATGCAACTGGAGATTATTCTTTCTTCGGTGTTTTCTATATAGGGATGTGTTAAGACTGTGTATTTGCACACTGCACATACCTTTGCTGTCTTTCAATCTTAGCAGCCATCTTTGGATTTAGAGCAGCTTCTTCATACGGAGGCTGCATCACACTAGTCTGTATTGGGAATGGTGGCTGGATCTGCTGGGCCTGCCTGTTTTTACTTGTTCGTTGATAAGCTGTTATTAGACGCCGAAGACGTGTTGTTAAGGCAGACTGAGTCGGCCAATAGATTTTGTCTCCTTCCATCATTTGTCCATCTATTTTAAAGAAAGTCACAGGAAAAATAAAGAAGTGAATCCTTGCCTGATGTAGAACCACAGATACCAGCAATCTAAATACACTTTAGCTAAGAGTCAGGAAATTAAACAAATCAGAACAGAGTGAACGGCTCAGTATTTGAAGTGTTACATATTTACCTCCATCTGCTATTATTAGATCACCTGGGGATGAAACATCATCCTGTAGAAAAACAGAAGTGAAGCAAAATTTCAAATGTAGCCCTCTCCAGCGATTTAGGTTAAACTTGTTAATCTTGCAGACAAATTGAGTTTAACAAAAACCAAGAGTAACATATATTTTGGACAAACAGCTAACAAGGTATATATGCCTCAGAATTAAACAATCCCCTCCCATTCCACCCTGCCCAGACAACCACAGAAACACACAACACAAGTTCTATGAGTTTAGAGAAATACAGAAACATGCAGTAATTTGCTCAATGAAAAGGTGGAAGTATTACATTCTAAGTGTGGTAAAAGGAGCTAGTCATAGGTGCCTACTGTACCTCTATGTCATCTTTAAACATTGCTGGTGCTGGTTTGTATTCTGGATCTTCTACATCCCTGTTAAAATGTCAACACGGAAGAACCCATCTTAGTAATATCTTAGAAGTCCTTACAATCTCTTCAGTTAAGCAGAAGACTTAAATACAGTATACTTAATTGAATTTTAACTTCTTAATTGACAGAAGAAAAGTAGATCATAGCAGCCTGGGCTTGAATCCTGCCACTGCAATTCATTAGCTCACTCAAAGATTCCTCCATGAGCACAAACTGCTAACTTCACCAATGAAGCAACGAATAAAAGCACTTTTCCCTTTCAGCAGTTATCAGTGATACTCGAGTTCATCTACTGGGGTCACTGGTTAGCTACACAAGACTACTACACGAAGCTGAGGGACCTGAAATCAAGTTAAACAGGTCTGTAGTACTCCACCTCTAAGGGCTTTTGTACTTCAGAGTCTAAGTAATATTCACAATACAGCAACACAAGGTAGAGCCCTTGTTAACAACAATTGCTGCTTTTCCTTCAACTGTGAAATCCCAAACTTCAATGGTTCTGTTACACTGTTCCTAACTCTTTTCCATTCTGTCCAAGTAAAATCAAGGTAGTATCCTTCAAAACAATGACTTCAAACTAGTAGAACACCAGGTGAGAGGATAAAGTACAACACACATTCAGTTTTGTTTACTTTAAGGCCCCAAAACATTCACACCCACTTGTAAGTGCTCATACCCGTCAATATAATCATTTGCTCTCTGTTCGGCAGCAACTGCTTTTTCATCTGGCTTGCCAACCCTTTCCAAGAAGCACAGTGCTGGGTCTGCTCTGATAGTGTTGTATTTTTCATAACCTATGAAGGAAAAAGTATCAATAACTAAACTTTCAGAGCGACCTATAAAAAGCCCTGGGTCTAGGGTAATTATGCTGAGGGGTGGGGAAGGACAGACATAGTCATTGATATTACTCACCGTGTTTAAAAACTCCGATTAGAAGGGATTTATCAGCATCTGCATCCCACCACTCGGCAGGAACTTCAGAATGATCTGGCTCAGGGACCCAAACATCAATTTCACTAAGGAGAATCACCAACAGCACACCCACATCAGTAACATTCAGAAGAAGAAATTTCTTTTTTGTGTGTGTGTGTCTTTGTACATTTGCACTTTGTGGGGGAATTTTAAACCTCTCTCTTCCAGGGAAGATACACGTATACAACATTCCATATCCAACAAAGGAATTCTAACTAATTCAAAGTTTACTTTGAATGTTGTAATGCCAGTCTTAGGATTTAAATGTGGAAGTTTTAAATGTACTTTATTACTTAATATCAAGTAACAGTTAAAAAGTAGATGGTTATGCTACATAAGCCACACTAATAATTCATCATTATGAATAATTTTGATAACCTAAATAAACCAGAGGCATATAATTTTTCACCTCAACATTCAATAAGGCCATAAGAACAGCTTGGTATTTTGTGTTTAACAGAGAGACAGGGAAGGAATATGATAGCAGAACCAGCATATAACATTCTTCCTCTCTCCATAAACTCTGCCAACTCCTGTCAGCTTGCACTTGCAAAACTTAGCAAACCAAGGATTATTTGCTTTTGTGTTTAATAGCATGAGGTGGACTGTACCTCCACAACTGTTTCTATCAGCTTTCTGATAAAATGAGAAATTTCAATCCACATAAATCTCCTGTAACAGTGAGTTCGAGTATTTCCAAGTGTCAATATTCCAGTAAAAAATAAATAAATTAAAATTAATGGAATACACAGCACATAACCAAAAGTGTGCATAAAGAGGCAGGAAAACCCCAACAATTAGAATGCAAAGTATATAATTCTATCTTTCACTCTCTTTTTTCAGTCTATTTGACTTAATTTTACTTTATATATCTGGACTCATAAATAGGAATCAGGACTTCATATTAATACAAAAGGTTTAGTAAACAAAGCATCAACAAAAACATTTTTATTACAGTTTAAGGATGCAAATACTTAGTTTCACTGTTTCCTATTTAGGTCTAGGAAGATTTCTGAAATTTCATTTGATAGTTTACACTTAAAATAAGCAAACAAAAACCCCCCTCCATAGTTCACCTGGCATCAGTTCCATCAAACACCTTTTGGAATTCATTACCAATGACTTCTTGTTTTAAGTAATACAGCATTCTTACTCGAAGCAAGACCCTAAAAAGAAACACAAACATTAGCATTCTATGAGCTTTAAATAGTTGTGAGTAGTTTTGGTGCCTTTTGTAATAACCACCAATCTTTCAAGCTCTTTTCACAAAACATTCTTCCTCCACTTAGAATATATTCTCTAATTCGGATGACCTGACTTATTGTCACAATCACTTCTACAAATCACTTCACTGCAAAACTTCTTCCAAATCCTAGGCAAAGACCAGGGACAGCAGAACACTCTTCAGCTGCTTCATAAAACACTGCTAAGAACAAAGCACTATTTCCCTTTTCCTACTTGGCAGATGCCCTTAGAAAGGATTGAATGGACTCACGATGAACATGAGTCACATCAACTTTTCATTCCTTCTCAGAATTTGGTGTATAATCCCAATGGCTTCTCCATGCTTCATTTCAATTCCTGACTATAGCTGTATGAAGTTTTCAAATAGGGTATGGAAGGATTTGCTACAGAAAAATGATTTATCCAGAACAAGCACATTTATGGCTATGAATGAGCTTTCATCAAGCAAACAAGTAGTTCAGAAGCCTAGAAAACATGCCAGGTAAGCAGCATATAAGATTGAGAGGCAATGACATTAGTGCTTGGAGCTTCTTTGTTAAGCACTCTCAAACTCTTTAGTCCTTCAGCTGCTGCAAGGCTCCTCAAACATGCTACCAAGCTCTCTCTTTCTCTGTATAGACACATATAGTTTCTTTAAAAATGGTAACAGAACTATTTTAAATATGAAATACTCAGTTCACCTCCTAATACAGTGAAACCCATTTATTCTAATCAAACTAACACCACCGAAACTTGTTCCTTCACAGTGCCACAAGTATTAAGAAGTCTTTTAAGACAACGAAGAATTAAAAGAAAAAAGAACCTTTACGTGAACACAGAAAGACATTCATTCACACTTCAGCTACTGCTTACTTGTTGCAGTGGTGTTTTATGTGCTTTTTGTATCCTTCATCTTGCAACAGATGTTCTGGATTGTATTTTCGAAGCCATTCTGCCTTGTGTATATCAAAAGTGCTGGGCTGGGTCTTCACTTTTTTTCCTTTTCTTCCTCTAGGCACAGGGGCTGATAGGCCTATAAAATAGTAATAGAAAGCAAATACAGTAACAGCAACAGGTAGATTTAGATCCTCATGATACTTATAGTTCCCATATCCTGCAGCAGTATTATGACCTGCAGTGCTGAAAAAATAGCAGCATCACAGTCTCTGGATATAAGGTTTTTATTCTTCTGATTTTTTTGAGCATCTCTGGAGTACATTTCACAAGCAAAGGACAAAGTCGGAGAGGGAAGGAAAGAAAAACCAAACATGTGTTGTCACCTACTGTGAAACAGAACAGGTTCTTATGAACTGAAATGAAAAGAAAGCTGACTTTGTATACTCAGCCATTTGAGTTAGCCAACAAATACAAAGCAAACAGAAACAACACTTCTTTTCCCATCAATTGAATTGCGTATCTGGAATAAATTCCATTATTTTAAGTTGCATGCATTCAGAGGGAATTTTTAGCAGTTTTTATGTCAATACCACCAGCACAGACACAGGAAGGCATTTTACTGCAGAAACACGTAGGTCCTTACCAAGGTGATTCTGTAACTCCCGAGTTTGCCCATCCTCTGTTGGGGTAATGAGATCCCATATAAAGCTTTTTATTTTCTCATCCCCTCTGTAGTGCACAAGACAATAGGCTAACAGAGCTCGGCAAATTATCTCCACATCCTGCTCATTCAGCTGTCTCTTGAAGCGACCGTGTGACAAAATTTCTCTCCATCGACCCCACCTAACCAAAGTAAAACACAAAGTAGCATTTAGAAGTCAATCACTTCTGTTGCTGGTTGAGTTCTGTTATAAAAGGGAATTTCTCTAAAATATTTAGCTTTTTACTTTTTTTCCTTCAGCTTAGGTTACTGAGTGGAAATATGAAAGTAACATTTGCAGCAAAACTCCATCTGTTTACAATGGGAGTTTGAAACAAACCTGCTTGTTTACCAAGACATATGGATGATTGTTTTAGGCTTCTAAGATACAAGACTGGTGGGAACTCATATTGATAACCACACATAGTCATTTATCTTTTTATATGAATGAGAGGAGATCAAAGATTTTATCTCCAAATCAACATATCTGATATAAGTACGCTTAAAATAACTGGTTCGATTTTCAGTTCCTATTTGCACCTCATGAAAGTGCAAGATGTTCTGCAATTATGAACACCAAGTTCACTTAGCAAGTCTTTATTTCAGATATTTATTTATTTACAGAGTTCTGAGCCTCTCTGCAGTACATACTGTAATACTTTTGAGAGAGACTGCTACAGTGTTCATGTTAAATATCATCATCTCCTTTGAGAAAATGTTTTTTCCTCTCTTCTTTAATGTTTCTTCAATTGCAAATTACCAGAAAGATCTATAAGGGGTGCATGACAAATTCATAGAAATTCAAATTCAAAATAAATTCTATATATAAACACACCAGGTTATAGCTAGTATAGCTAAAAGTTACTCCATAAATAGAATTTATCACATAGAACAGTTTTGCTAGAATGAAGGAGGATGTATACAATACCCATAGACCAGCAAGTTCTTTTCCACCCGAAAGCACTCTGTCCTTCCATATCCATTGGAACGGTCACAAGGCCTGCGGAGTTTGGGTTTCTCATCGCCCTCACTCTCCACTTCAGACAACTCGGCCAGCTCGTCTTTCGTAGCACTAAAGGGCCGTGTTTGCTTCCTAATTCTTGGGGTATCAATAACCAGGCTGTTCTGCAAAAATGCAAAGTAAACCTTATCAGAGAAACAGCTGAGAAGCTTTTTTTCAGTAGACAGCTTCAGTTTGGAAACAACAATTTCAATCTCATGTCTTTAAAAGGTATTTTGTAAAGACATCGCAGTAAACACCTCTAAAGCAAGCAACACGTTTTGTGGTATTTAAGGCAACAAAAATGGGTTTCATACCAGCCCAGGATTCACAGGCAAACAGCAGTCAGAACAATAACGTACTTTCAACCATTTCCAGGTCTTTGACAAAAATACCCAAAATCAAACAAACCAAAACCAAAGACCCCCATATTCCTTGGGGGCAGCAGGGAGCTAGGAAATACTGACACTATCAGCAGGGTGGTTACCTGTGCACAAACCCTCTGATCCTACACCTGCTATTTCAGAACCCAGCAGCAAGCACCTACTTGAAAAAGCAAGCATTTACAAGTACTTACTCTACCACTGAGAGCATCGATATCTATTTCCGCTTTTTTGGCCCATTTCTGCCAGAAGTTGGGATCATCTAGTGAAATATCAGTCCTGTTTCCAGAGGCGACAAAACTAGCCTGTAATAAACAAAACCAAGTCTTACCAACATCATACATCAAAAGTTTCTAGAGCTTGAATGCCTCAGTGCTATGAAGGCTGCATAACCTTGTTTCTTCAAAAGCTTCCTAAGCAGCTGTTAAGGAGTTTAGAAGTTACTTACAGTGTAAAGCAACTCCAAAGTTCTCCTCCCCCTTAATTTTTTAAAAATCAGATCCATAATATATCAGAAAAATCTAATGAACTTTTATGCACCATCAGGAGAGAAGAACATTAAGCAGCAAGATTCTTCTGCTTCTGAGCCTGAATCTAAATTACATGAATGGAGGAAAATAGAATCTTTTGAAGAGGCTTATCAGCAGTTGGGGATTTCATCTCATGCAAAAGTACTCGCTTGAGGGAGATTTCAAAAGAGTGTTTAAACCACCAACAATCAAAGCTTGAGAGCATGGAATAAGCTTAATTTCAGAAGGCATTAAAAAAATCCTGATACACTGCTTTTGGGAAAAGAGTAAAATACATGTAAAAATTTCTAACTCCTCTGATAAAAAGACAGTGATGATGATTTTGGTTAAAAGTCTATTTCTTATTCAAACCACAAGCAGAAAGATATAAGAGAATATAAATGTACAAGTAAATAATATTTATAAATATTACTATAATTATAATAAATATACATGTATATTCTTGGAAGTTTTCCTTCTGCTTTTGTTGTGCTTTTTTTAATTGTTGCAGCTGCATTTATGAAGAACCCATCTTCCAAGCTCAGTTATACCATTTGACATATTTGTTGAAAAAATATTTATCTATTTTTAATTTGCCCGATTTTTTAATTTGTTCAGACTCATATTTGCACATGCTTTGGAAATTAAGGAGTCTACATTTCCACTTTTCTCTTCTTGGATGTTGTTTCTTTTCTTGCCTGACAAAAATTATTCGAAAGTGTCAGCCTAACTTGATTCTAGACTATTACACCTAGGAACTTATATTCTCATTTATACACTCTCCACCTCTCTGCAATTTTAGGATCTTTCTTATTTCGCTTATCAAATTCTTACCAATAAAATTCAAGGTTGAAACTATACCCCTTTTGTAGGCACTTTTAGAATAAGCCTGACAATATTTCATTTTCTTAACTATTTGTCTAGTATAAAGGGGAGGGGAAAATCTCTAGGTATGAATACAAATGGAACAAAATGGTTTTGATGTTCTCAGTTAATGCAGTCCATCATATCTCACACAAATCCAAGCCTTTTCAAAAGCAGCACACACCTATTACTCATCTTTGCTCAAATATGCTCTGCATCTGGCAGTTACACCATCTGATGTGCAAATCTTGACTTTGCTATGTGCCCGTTAACACAAACACAGATGTGAGAAGCCCCCAGAAGTGTACCCAACATACACTCAGACTAAATAAAAGTAAGCATAACTTAGAACAAGCATCAGCTTTACAACACTCAATTACGTTTACAGTTCTATATTGTCCAACAACAGCTTTCTGCTTCTGCACCTTGGCAAATGTGGAGCCCCTTCCTTCCGATTCAATTGTAATAGTTTTAGTACGACGTTGCAAAATTTGGTCAATGTCTTCCTCACAGAATTTAGAGCCTTCATCTTCTTCATCCATAATGGCACCATATGCACCTCTTCGAAGCAAGTCTTCTATTTCTTTTTTGGAAAGTTGTTGTATCTGAATAAGTAAAATAGATTTTACACAGTCAAGGAAAAAAATTTTCTAAGTCTTTTCCATTTCTCTTTCCAATGTTTCTGAACCTAAATGTGCCTAATAATTTATAAATTTAAAATCCAGATTACTAAGAGCCAGGTCTAATTGAGAAGTGAAACGATCTCTAAGTCTTTTCTGGTTTGGCTATTCTCAATGTTGTCATGAACTTATGCTTAAAAAACCCCAACCTGTTAATACCAGATGTAAATCACATATTAAAGTAACATATTATATTAACATGAGAAGATAAGGAAAAAAAAAGGAAGCTTTTTTCCTTGTCTTCTCTGAGGACGTTGGACCTTAAGAAGCAAGAAACAGTGAAAAAATTTATCAGACTGACTGACTACATTTAAAATTATGTCAACTTTGTTACTAGTCCACATCAGAACACAAAGAGATATAAATGACAGAAAAAGGGTAGCTTCTATAATTTCAAATATTCCCACACAATTACAAAAGCAAAAGGAAAGTTATTTCAAGAAATAAGACACATACTCCACCAACACTGTTTTCTCTTCCACTCATACTCTGTAAGACAGCCTTATCCAGCCCCAGCTTCAGGCTCGCTCTGTCAAACATCTCCCGCTCATAGGAGTTCCGTGTTATCAGTCTGTAGACCTTCACTGCTTTATTCTGACCGATCCTGTGACAACGAGCTTGCGCCTTTGGAAGGGAGGGAGAGCAGCAGTAAGAAATCAGACTTATCTAGGAATAAGATACAGTGCTTTTAAGAAATTGGTTCTGCTGCAGTGCAATCTGAAAAGCGACAGCATGAACTCCAAAGGAAGTCAATTCGCCTATCAGTAAATGGAAGCTATCAGACATTTTCTGTATTGTGAACAGTATGCTAAAGACACGGCAGCGAGTAAAATGCAGATGATCTGTGCTGAAAGCACTGAATGGCATTTTTCTTGCTGTAACACTAGAAAAGACAGCATGCTAGCTTGGAATTTATCTCAATGCCTGATAAAAACGGTAAGGGAGCTGCAACTGGAGAATGGATTCCATTTCCACATCCAATTCCTAGATTTGACTATTTTCTTAAATTCCTTTATGAAGCTTTTTCTATATGTTATGTTTTAGTTGAATAGCTCTATTCCCACAAACTGTGTTAGTCACTATATACAAAATCTAACTTCTGGTTTCATAGTGTTATCAAAATCCTAACACTTTTTATTAATTCGCTGACTTTGTTTACCTGTGTTGTGCTTTTAGAGAGTAATCAATTGGAAAAAGAAAGTTAAGACCCGAGCAAACACTTGCTACTTGGATAGCAGATGTCATCAAAAAAGTCAAACACGTGCCTTAAAATTAGCTTAGACATTTTCAAATGATGCATATTCCAACCAGAGACAATATTCAAAGTGGCCTAATTTATAATCAGCCCGTTTTGATGACTTAAGCCTCACTACTATGCTCAAAGGAATTTACCTGTAGATCATTTTGAGGATTCCAGTCAGAATCAAAAATTATACATGTATCCGCTGCTGTCAAATTAATGCCCAAACCACCAGCTCTGGTGCACAGAAGAAAGACAAAGCGGTCGGAGTCTGGTTTGCTGAAGCGGTCAATTGCAGCTTGTCTGAGATTCCCTCGTACTCTCCCATCAATTCGTTCATATAAGTATCTGGAAATTGCCACAGATACACACACACAAATCATTACAAAGGTTTTCATGCTTTAAAGGGAGATTAGAACAGAGCTCCAGCTTGCATATTTATTTTTTACAAGAATACAAGTGATAGAAACTAACATTACCAGGAATCACGACTGAACTCGCATGTCTGTAGTACTAATAATACACATCAGCAAGTCCAAACACCGAGCAATTAAAGACAAGTTCTTCTGAACTTTGTCCATTAAAGCAAGTACCTGATTATACATAGCAGGGAATATGTATTACCACAGCATTTCATGGCATTAAAACACACCATAACCCAAAGTCCCGTAGGGACACTTAAAAGATTTTCACATGCTGTTATGCTTGGATCCCTGCTTAGGGCCCCCGTGCACTTCTGTGTTATGTACCAAATCATCTGAGCATGTTAGGGGTAACCAAGTAACCAGCACAAAAGCAGCAGTCAGTGAGCTGTCACTGCACAAACTGCCTGTTGATTCTGTCAAGGTTAAGAGAAATGAAACAAAAATGACATGACAGCACCTCTAACAGTCTTTATCAAGGCATCAATGAATCCAGGGCTTCCTAAACTAAAACCAGGACATTTAAAAGCCCGAAGCAAAACTGTCATTCCTGCTACCTTTGATAATTACAAAGGCTCCCATGAAACTTCTAAAATCAAGTGAAATGCTTAAAAAGGAAGAAAATGCTTCCGTATGTTGTAAATGGAGTAAGATGCTGACTGTGTATCTAACAAGTCAAAAAGCCTCACAACCATTTTTCTTCTAATCAGCTATGAAACAGCACAGCAGATAATCCCCAGGACCACAGGCATTTTGGCAGGCAGCCACCTCCTACAGTCATGAATTCTGTTACGTATTAAGTCTAATCATGTGTTCCCTCTAATTAAATGGTAGCATAGAGTTAAGTTTCATCTTCTATAGGTTTTAGAAGATTCTACCTGTAGATATGATGCACTAGTTTAGATATTTCATTGTTACAGAGAAATATGTATTTTCTCTACTGGAGAAGTACTACCACAAAGTTAAAATCAGTCTATCAAAATAAAACATATGAACCATTGAGCTCGCAGTTCAAATAGAGAGCTTGAAGAAACAAAAAAAAACCCACAGAAGCAAAAAATTACCACAAAAACGAGGTATTAATATAAGCTACTAATGATCTTTGATACACATTCCAGTATACACTGCAGGAAGAGTTGACATTTTTACTAAATTTTTTATTTTTTTTCATGTTAACTCTATATTACTATGCAATTCACTGCCAAGCATACACTTCAAAGCAGTATGCACATTGCAAGAAATGGACTATTAAAGCAACCAGAAGTATGCCTTTTTATAGCTTCTCAGGTTGATATAGCAACTGCTGATTGTAACCAAGTAAAAGGTTAGATGTTATGTGCTAAGGCTTTATCCATAGTATTTAGTGACGTGCTTAAATAAGCTCTTGGTTTCCTTGAAGTCAACACTGTAATTAAAGAGTGCTATTATACGTGACTCTAAAAGCCCATCTAAGGAGCTGCTTTATGTCTGGCAGCTCAGTTCTGCTGAAAAAGTCAAACCAGTCATAATTTAGGAAAAATAGGAATCACATTTTCATATTCATAAAGAGCAGATCTCCAATTGTTTACCATTTTGTACTTATAGAGGAGTTCCACTCTCCAATCCGAGTCCAACGTGACATAAAGAATGAATAAATTCTATGCTTCCTAGGATTTAGATGACGAACACTGAGCTCAAACTTACTTGGTTACTAACAGGGAATATATAAACAGTACACACATACAAGAACATGCAAAAGAGAAAGCAACAAACTGAAAGCACATTGTTTACTCAACAACTTCTTTTGAGTCGTTCTCGGACACTTTTCATTTGTTGGTGAATAAATGCTAAGCCATCACGGAACAGAGAGTTACACAGTGATTAGCTAAAATAAATTAAAAGATATTCCTATTTTTGGTATGCTGTAATCCTGCACTAACATTCCAAGATATGCCCACTGAGAACAATATACTACAAGAGACAGAATATGCAATATTTTACCTTTTATGTATAAGGTAGTCCTCCAAAATATCAAGGCAGCGTACCATTTGAGAGAAGATAAGGACCTTGTGGCCTCCTGCTTTCATTTTTGGAAGGAGTTTATCAATTAGAACCAATTTACCAGCAGACTGGATCATTGCTTGCAGATGGAAGTCAGGAGCAGTTGGGCTATACGTTTCCTTAAATTCTCCGAGGATCTTCTCTTCAGCACCTGTCAAAGAATGCATTTCTGTACCTACAGGTGTACTACACAAATGCCTGCATACGTACAAAACTGAGTAACCAAAATCAGTGTTTGCACTCCAAGTGTCCCCCATTAGCTGCTGCTGGAGAAAGAACAAAGTTCTAGCAAGAACACCCATTTCTTTGCTCTTTGAAACAAAGTCTTCAGCTTTTAAGCAGAACACCACAGGAAAAAAAAGAAACCCCAAAAAAGAAAATACAGCTTGTTCTCAAGTGGGGTGTAAAACTCCACGAGTCCTTTTGTCTCCTTAGTATTTTATGTGGGATACAAGTCTTAAAAACAGTATTTTGAAGAACTTTTATGAAGCCCCACTATAACATGAAATCACAGAAAAAAGTTTAAGAGCTTCAAGTCCACTTTTTTGTGAGCAGGAAAAAGATCCAAATGAGTTAGAACTGAGAAAAGCAACAAAGACTGACACAAACCAAATCGCGTGCAAAAACCATTAATTTTAAAAATTAGCTCTTAAAAGTTCTTCTTAATACTGCTGTTAGAGATGCAACATTTCCATGAGATAACTGCTTCTAAATTTTCTGTGAAATCCTACAGCACGAGTTTGTGTTTCAGGCCTCAAATATGCAACTGCCTCACAACTTTGCTTTCATCTACCAAAAAAATGCTTCCACCTAATCCAATCCTTGGAAAGTCTGATATAAATGTCAAGTAAATACAACAGAATTTCTTACATATTTTAAATAAAAGTACAAAAGTAATTTAAAAAAATAAATAAATAACCCAGTCTTTAGCATATATTTACCTTTGATGAGATAAGGGTGATTACAACACTTCCTGAGTTCCATCATAGTGTTAACCAGATTGGGTACATTTGCTTGACCTGCTCCTTTGGATAAGAAAGCAAAATTTTTCTCCAAAATAGCTCGATAATATTTCTTCTGAATATTTGTTAGCTCTACTTCAATTATAGTTTCCTCCTTGGGAGCCAGTTTTTTTTCCACATCTTCTTTTAATCGTCTGAGCATCATGGGCTTCAGTATAGCTTGCAGTTTCTGAACCTAAATGAAACATAACGCTTTATTGGAACATGAAGTATTAACAGTGTAGTTCAAGTAAAAAAAAATTTAAACTCCTTAGCACTGATCTTTTGTCTAGACTTGTATAAAATATTTTACAGCTAGGATATAGCATTATTAATTCCAAAATACTAACAAATTTATGTACTCCAAAACCCAAAACTACTAACTTTTTAGCACTTGTCTGCAAAGACACTGCCTCCTAAGCCAGAAAACGTCAATTTTTATTATTCTCACTAGTTACTTGCCAAATGTATAAATCCACCCTCCCCAAAAATAAGTAAAAATAATTCTTTAACAGAAAATATCATACTTAACTGATTTCTACTGCCTGCATGGTTTAGAGAAATTGCACGACAGAAGAACTCAGGTGCAGCGTGGTGACTGAAGGGGAGGGGGGGAGCAATAACTGTTACTGCCCAAACCAAAACTTTTCCCTTCAAGGAAATCACTCTTAGACACTCAAAATGAACTTATTCAACATGCAATACCTGTTCCTCTGTTTTAAGGTCTCCAAATTCTTGCATGAATGTAGATTCAGCAGGAAAACGCAAGGGTTCAAGAAAATGAAGGAGGCTAAATAACTCTTCAACTGTGTTCTGCAGTGGGGTACCCGTTAACAGCACTTTATGCTCCTATAAAGGGAACGTTACATGAAATCATCATCATAATCAAAATGAACTAGAGAATATTATCACCAGAAATAGATTCTGCTTACAGTAAGAATTTGCCACCTTTTATTTAATCAAAAAACGTACCAGCATCAGCTATCAAAAGCACTGAGAACGACTTCTTGAGAGGTCTTTATTGGCAGGTAAAAGAAATTTGTGATTTGTTATTGTACTCTACTTAACTAGAATCAAATCCAAAAAGTGAACTATAGTTACTTACAAGGTTCATTAATTTTAGTCCTTCCAAGAGTTTGCAATTTTTGTTCTTCAGTCTGTGAGCCTCATCAATAATAACACATCGCCATTCAATTGCATTTAACTCTGGACATCCACCAAGAATCATTTCAAAAGTTGTTATAATGGCTTGGAATCTGTAGGTACCTCGAACGATACGCCCCTAGAGATTCACCAACACAGAACACTTGTTGCATTATCTAGAATCTAAATAAACATTTTGTTGCTGAAATTTTACCAAGAGACAGACATCAGATTTCATGTTATAAAGTGTTTTGTCGTTCCATACACATTTATAACATCTCTCTAACTCTGTAATTACTCATTAGAGTAATTATCCATAGCCACAAATACAAGATTGTCTAACCAACAGTAAAATTTGAATCACTTTTAAATGACACATATAACCATCTAATAAAACTGTTTCAAAAGATGGGTATAGATAATACCCTATTTTTAATCCCGGGAAAGTCTGAGAGACTGACAGGAAAAACCCTACAGTCAATCAATCAAAAATATATGATGGTAATACATTTAGCAGCCATACAGAAAAGTATAAAAGTATCACCTAAGAGCACAATGAACTCTTTTTACCCAGCTTACTCTCCTCCATTGGTCTGATAAAGAGAATATCTAAGACCTTCATCAGGCAGTATACAACTACTCACCAGAAAAATAAGATGTCATTTTACTATTTAGCACTACTTGAAAGTTTTCAACCTTATAAACTTGGTAGAAATAACATGACAGTTTACAAAAAATTACTTATGCAGAATATATAGAGAAGGCAAAAAACTCCCTTTTAAAATAGTCAGATTTCAACACTTTTTCCATGTCATTTTACGTCAAGAATTTCAGACAGAAAAGCAAACTGTACACAGACAAAGTTACTTCACACCAGGAAAAGGAAATCAACAGCTACATAAAGGTAACAGAGCTTAATTGGCTGTATTTTTGTTCTCACTGCTCTTCAAATTCAGGACCCAAAAGCAGCCATCTGTGTACACTTTCATCTCCACATGAGTAGCAGCATCACTGCTTTATTCAATTGCAAAATTCCTCAGCATACTGAAACAACCTATACATTGCTGCAACCACTTTCAGCAAATTCACTCAGTAAGCATATGCTGATGATCCTGATATGTAAAACATTTAAAAAACACATCACGGGATGTCAAATGACTTTCATTAAGACATATGTGCAGATAATGTAAAGTACACTTTTCATTACCATGACCTGAAACAGGTTTTGGCCAAGTTAACGCATACAATGCCATGACAATACCTGGGAGTCCCTGAAGTACATTTCATACTGCTGAATCATCTGCCTGCTGATCATACTTCCATGATACACCACAACATTAAGGTCAGTCCATGTGCGAAATTCTCTTTCCCAGTTTGCTATAGTGGAAAGTGGAGCTATGATCAGAAAAGGGCCTCTTATACCAGCCAGGAGGATTTCGTAGAGGAATGTAATTGACTGGATGGTCTTGCCAAGACCCATTTCATCTGCTAAAATGCAATTTCGCCTGAAAGTAAAATAGATTTATTTGTTATTGGCATCAAAGAACGTACAGGTACTAAAGCTGTTACTCATAGAGACAATTTATAAACACACAGCTCAAATATACTAGCTTAAAGCAATGATCAAAACTGAGGCACTGTAAAATGTGCCGGCAAATATTCTCTGGTTATGGTGAACAAATGAACTCTGTACACAAAACCGCAAGCTTTTAACCATGTTTAGTGCTGGCAAAACCTAAGAATGGAATGTTCCATGAGGTTCTCCTAGAAAAATATTCCAGAAGTATTCTTTTGGGACTGTATCTGCCCTAATTAAAGGAATTCAAATTAATCAGATTTCCAACATGCATGCTCACCTTGACAAACTGCTAGAAATCAATGAAGACTCCCTACAAGTCACAGAAGAAAGCATCCCAGCTACACTCAGATAAGAGGACTGCATTACTGGGACGGATGCACATCACTAGATCACTAGATGAAGTAGCACTAGGTGCTCGCCCTGGAATGTGCCATACATTCCAGCCCTTCGCTCTCTTTGCACAGATGCTCACACAGCTATTGCAGTGCTTGACTGAGAAATCCAAAAAGATTTTCTTCTGCAGACCATCAAACTGTATGGTAAAAACAGTATGCTGGCTGACAGAATCCCTATAAGGGACAAACTGATACTTTGGAAATAAGCAAGCAGGAAGATTCATGGCTAGAAATCCAGCTTGGATACAGAGAAAATAAATAGTTTTGGAAAAAATATCAATAGTGATTATAATCCTGTACATACCTCATGGCATTAATAAGCAAGAATTAATTTTAGCTTACAATATAGAAAACACAATCATTTATTAGCCCTGTTTTTGAAGAAAAGTAACCTTATTTGAAACACACACAAACTGTAGGAGTTGTTCTGAAGGATACTGTTTCCTAGTTTGTTTTGAAAATTCTGGAAGCTTGTAGTTGGGTGGAAGTTGTTTTTGTTTTAATTTCCTCATGGCCATTGAAAATTCATTTGCTATTAGGTTAGTTTTACTCTTTTAAGATTTTGTTGTTGTTGTTGTGCTTATTGATAAAAATGTACTCATGCACCCAATTTTTTCCCAGTTACACCATTTTAGCTATAAGATGTTAAGATAAATTTAGTTAACGCTCTGTTTATCCCCAGTAACAGTGATTCACTCCATATGGTCCAAAATTTACATTAAAAAGCATTCCATGCATATACCTATTGTACCAGTTGAATAGAAGCCAGTTAAGTCCTTCCAGTTGATATTCCCTGAGCTGATTGCCATTTTTATATTCCCTGGACTGTTCTATCTTCTTCCAGGAGTTTGGAGGTGGTCGGTCCTTTAAGGGAAAGAGATGTACAAGTTGGTACATGCTTTATTTTTCCAAAACATTTTATTCCACTATTTCTTGAGTGTAACAATTTAGACTGAAAATGTAAAGCATACAAATAGCTTGGCACTGATAATTTGAAACACGAATTCATTCATCCAAGAAGCTGCAAAAATATATGAAGTTTCTCTTTGGAAGCTCTAAGAACAGCTGTTGTACAACCAGAGCCAACTGAGTACTCGGGACTACCAAAATCCCCAAAGTCTGGGGATGCTGATGTTCTCCTCCTGAAATGGTTTGGGCAATCTACACTGAGTTACTGTGATCTTGCCCTTTCCCTTCAGCACCTGCCCTGGTCATGACTGATCACTCATGTTACAGCCAATTCAGGAAGCCAGCACCAGGAATATAAAAGGGTAGACTTGTGAGTGGTTGAGTCCCCTGAATCTCTTTCACCACAGTAGCAGCATAGGCAGGATGATGATACAAAGGACATGACAGAACAGCCTGTAACAGCACCAAGCTGTATCATCGTATTGCCCCTAGCAAGCTAAAGGAAAGCAGGCAACTCTCTAGAGAAATCATGAAGTTTCTGACTGATACTAGGTAGAATTCCAGCAAAATCCACTCCCTTTGGATAGCTTCTGCATCCCAATGCAAACAAACTTGCACATTCAAGAAAAATATTTTTAGTGAGAGCTTTTCTGATCAGCTGCACTCCCTTCCCCCCCATTTATTTGTATTTATAAATGCCTGCATTCAGTTTGGACTCATGTGGCCTTATCTGGCAGCTCTCAATTTTGGATTTAAATTTTTGTATCTCTTTATTGCCAACGTCAGCATCACCTGACACCAGGTCTCTGAGCAGCAGTAGCTGTCCCTCCCCAGCAGCTGTGGCCTCCTCCCCACACCCACAAGCAACCATCTGTCCACTCTCCCACACCCAGAGCAGCCACGCTCCTGCTTGCAGGGCTGCTGTCAGCAAATACTTTCTTGTACTTGCTGGAGCCTGGAAGAAAAAAAACTTGTTGCTGATGCTAAGATGACTGTCAGTTGTACAGTTGCGCTTTAATAATCTTTTTCTGTCAAAGCCAAATATGGTAAAAGTATAAAAGCCCTTCTTCCCACATGCCAAAATGGCAGGACTCGAAATAAATACTAGAAAAATGAACTAAAAATAATACGAAGACGTGACTACTGTCAGATAGATAGAGATAGAAAAGACATTGAAATAAAATAAAGCCCACAAATTAAAACACAGTGAATAATGAGTTATGTAAAATAATTAACTTAGAACAAGTGTTACACTACACCACACAGGACATGTGTCTGACAAAGACTTACAGGATGTCAAATAAAACTACTTTGTTTTCTCCTGTTCTGTGAGACAGAAGATTGATTAAATTTAAAGATTTCCTTATTACACATATTTTTCTTCCTTTCACATAGCCCTTTATGGCAAGAAGAAAAATAAAAGCAGGAAGTAATTACAGCATCTGCTTGACAGCTCTCATTTGCCAATTTCCTCCAGTGCTGAAGCACAAGACTTTGTTCTCTGTAAAAGGATGTTTACATTTGATTCTGTTTTCTCCTCCTCTTAATGGTGCATAGATTCTGTGATAGCCAGTTTCAACGTCTGGCTCATGACTCAGGAGCTCTGAAAGTTATAGCACTTCCTATTTTTCCCAAAACAAAAGTATAGGAGTTTTTTTAACAAAAATTAGATGAGAATGTTTATCTATGCCTACATGGTAATATAATAATATTTTCAGGTGTGTATATATAAATATTTTCAGATATCTATAAATACAATAATATTATTACTAGGTAACAGGGCACACAGATCCTTTACACAGAATGCCAACAAGTCTTATGTTTTAACACAGAAAACAAAGAAAATCCAAACCAAATCACATTTTCCAAGACAGACAAGTAAATTAGATGTAATTTTACCAATCTCCTTGAGTCAGGCCTGGAAGCTTGCAATTGTTCAAATTCTTCTATTTTTGCTTGATCTACATCTTCTTTCAGCTCCCACGTACTGTCTTCATATGGCAACGAACACCATTTTACTAAATAGTAAATAACAGGCTGCAGAAGAGAATTCTGAATGTTATCAGCTTTTAATTTAGTATACAGACTGTTATTACGCCTTACTATTTGAGTAGCTAGCTTATGTGAGAGCTGGAAACAAAAGCACATTTCTGATACTTTTTTTCTATGTTCTGTTTAGGTTCTTTGTATCTACCTACTTATCCCTGGCTTCTCATACTCTGCCACTTGTTGTAGAACCCTGGAGTACCTCTTAATCCCACTTATCCACAAGTTAAACCTTAGTCTAGCAAAGGTACATTACTACATTTGTGAAGTTTATGGAAACAGGGCAGAGAGGGCAAAATTACCTACAGAGGTACCACTCAGAACATCCCCTTCCACTCTCCGAAGCAGGTTAGCCAAGCCTAAAACAAAGAGCTTGACAAAGTTCCTAAAGCAGAAGTCTTCTCAACAAAATACAAAGCTTTACAAGTCTGCTGGGCAGCATAAGCAAAAATTTAGGAAAAGTCTCAGAAGATGGAACCAAAGCAGATTATTTTATTTAGCTTCAGAAAATAAATATTTTTTTAAAAAAAAACAAATTAATCATCTTTCAAGAATGTGGGTAAAGTCTTGTAATAATACATTTTTTCTAGAAGTATAATAATTACAAATCTGCTGCATATAATGAAAAATATTAAATTTTAACCCTGAACCCTGCTTTAGGAAGAATTTTGGCAATTGATTTCCTGATTTGCCTTTTTGCCTGCATGCACACACGTATCTCCTTTTTTTTTTTTAGTTTCCTGATCTCACAGTTTTGCTCTTCAACAACTTTCCAGAAGAGGTACTTGTAGTTAATGAGAGAAGCTTTCATAAATACAGAGAGAATGCTCCACTGGTGGCTACCAGAACACCTCCCAAACAATGGCTACTTAAAGCCTAAGGACAGAATTAGAGAGTAAGAGGGAACCACCACTGCCCTGTCCACTGACACTTTTTTCAGCAGTGTCCCTATCAGAGAGGCATGAGAGTCCACTGTGTCAGTCTTCTGCCTGAACCCAGCAGTCACTTATCAAACCTCACACTTATGTCAGTAAATACCTAAACTCTACTGTGATCTATTAATACTAATAAAAATATAAGCTACTGAACTCTGATTTCTATTTCAACATACACAGCCTATGCTGTGGGAATGACAAGATTGTCATGGCTCCCTAAAAATATTATTAAAACTTAAAATCACTAGGGCAGCACACTGAAATCTGCTAAAATTCCCATTATCAAACACTACTCGGAGCTTTATCTTCTTGACACACTTTAAGATTTATTTACCTCACCAGTGTCCTTATCTTCACAGAGAGATACTTCTAATACCCGGTCTACTTCAACATAGTCAGGATTAAAAGGTTCTTCTTCCATCTGTAACACACCATTAATAAAATCAACACAGACACACACAAAAAAAGCTGGTATATGCTAAGATCTGGTCTCGTACACAAAATTCATTTGGCTGGTAGAAACGATTGAGGCTCTTGAACACACCTGAAAATCCCCCTCCTCACCTTATTTTTTTTTTTTGGGCAGCTGGCACTGAAGAGGGATCTGACATTAGAATAAAAATGCAGTCGTTTGGAGATGAAGTTCTGTCCTGGCAAAGTCACAGAGTAGAGAAACTGGCCATACTAACATAATCTTTCCCTTCTTATCACTTCTAAGTTGTTATCCAAACAATCCCAATTTTAAACCACGTGAGTCAGATTATTTCAGCGATCCTAGAAGAGTTGCTCTTCAAATTCATTAAACAAGCAACTCCCTGATGCAAACAAAAACTCAACCTGGACTGGTTTGTTTTGGTTTTTTTTTTGCTTTTAAATAGGACAGCTGAATGTTGAGAAGTAAATTATTAATCACAATTTTACAAGGAAATAAAGCTCATTTAATTTTTATTTCATACTCACATCTGCAAAAAAGTGAGCTCTTTGTGCTTGCCTTAGTTTGAATCGTTTTATTTTCTGCTGGATTCTTTTATCCTTTAAAAGCTGTTGTTCCGTGGCCCACTCACAATGGAGATAAGAGCTAAATTTACAGAGATTAACATTAACATATTAGTGAAAGCAAAAGCTTGCTATCTATTTTCAATACACAGTTAAAATAATGTATTTTATAAACCAGAATTTCACTCAAAAAAGAACATTTTTCATTTAAGACAGAATTCATTGTAAAGCTCAAAGATGTACTCCTCCAAATAATTATCATACAGCAGTGATTTTGGACTAGGATCCATAGAAATTTATGGATTCACAAATTTCTTTCACTTGTCCTAGGAAGAGAAGCAAACATACTTAAAGGCAGCTTAAAGGTTTTGTCGTCTTAAAACATGACCCCTACATGAACCTCTCCTAAATGTTTGACACTGTACATCCAATCTACATTCACAAAATAGCTCTGATACAAATTCATTCATTTAAAAATCACTTCCCCGGCCTTCATGTAGGCTCCCTTCAGGTACTGGAAGGTCACTAAAAGGTCTTTTTGGAGCCTTCTCCAGGCTGAACAGCCCCAACTCCCT